>OY744546.1:50350188-50400188 GCA_963556195.1 Sepiola atlantica
TATTATTTTTCATTTCGACACAAAATTAGGAAAATCGTAAAAATAGAAAAAGTTTAATTATCAGAAGCATTCTGTTATGCAATAAATATTTCTATAAAGTTAGGTATTTTTATATATTTGTAGCTACAGGATTCCCGCCTAAACTAATGATCTGATCATTATAGATCTTTGAGCACAATTGCCAGGCGTTAGGGGTCAACATATGAGATACATATATATATATATATATATATATATATATATATATATATATATATATATATATATATATATATATATATATATATAGTCTAATTAATATTTTGGCAATAGCAGTAAAAAGTTCTGGAGGCCCAAATGCTAATTATGTTTAGCTTAATTTAGATTTATGCAAAGTTAGTAAAAAGTGGATTGAGGCGCTTCGTGAACATCCTGAAAACTCTGATTTTTGTGGAATATTTGCAATAGGTATTAGACATCAATTCATAAATATCCCCCAAATTTCAGATTTTTAGAAGTATTAAAAAGGGTTTTTAGTTTGGGCAAAAAACTGTCTTTAAAAAAATCAGATTTACATGGAATTTGATCAATGGTCATTCTGCACCGATTATCAAAGATTCGCCTAATTTAATCTCTTTGGAGTATTTGAATCGGTTAATTCTCTGAACAGAACAATTTTTCACCAGTTTTATGTCTCTTTACAAAGATTAAAATCAATATATAATTATGCTAAACCTTAGGTTTATAATTTTTATTCTAATTTTGATCAAATCCATTACATGATTTTGATTCTAGAAAATCTTGATTTTAATTTTTTTAAGGACATAAAAATGGTGCAACACTGTTCTGTAAGGGGAATTAATGTTACTCATTCTGGTACTGCTATTTTTCTAATTATTTATAAAGATAATATAAAATAAAGAGACTCATCTTAGTTATGCTAGACGAATGTCAACAGATATGTCTCACTTTATGAATTTTCTAATAAAACCAGAGCGATTACTCTGGTGCCCCCCCCTCGACGTAAATTCACTAGACCAACTCGACAATCAACTAAATCGCATCCATTCACTGTGGAGGTCCCCAGATGCCGGAGAGCTTTCTACTCAAATAGCTTCTTTCCTCGTGCTGCTGGCCTCTGGAACTCCCTCTCTGCCCCATGTTTCCCCGACAGTACTGACATGCAGAAATTTAAAATTAATGTAAACAGGCATCTCGCTGCGCAGATGCCAGTTTAGGTTGACCCACCCAACCTTCTCCCCTCTTCTTTCTTTTCAGTAGCCCCTTACGTCTACAGTGGCAGCCTGCCTTGTTTGGGGTGAACTACGTTAAAAAAAATGTAAGTGGAATAAATCGTTGTAGAAGTTGTGACCCAACGGGTCACAGGTAGTCCAGCATTGATTTATAATGTATGCCATTTTATATGTCATGTTCGTGTTGATTTAGTTTGTTTTGTTTATTTTGGGGGGGGATTCTCGTTTGACCCTCAACAAATAATATCCGTTGACTGATACGTTTTGTCTAGCATATGCTCGCTTTGTTTCACGAGAGGATTTGATAATTCATTGAAGGAGCCACTTGAGTCTCGGATTAAAAATGCAGGAACAAGATTAAGCTGTGCTTAATATGAAACAATCAGAATGAAATTAGTAGTAAAGCCGAATGAACAATAGTGGTAATACCACTTGAGAAGTCCGGTCAGTCGTCAAAGGGAAGTGGTGATCCGAATGCGGGAACCCCAGTTGTTAATGTCTATATTAAAACGCTTCCTAAACTCAGAAATATTACAGAACTCCGCCACTCGTATGACTGTAGAAATACTTAAATGCTGCTGAAGATGATGATGATGATGATGATGATTAAGATAATGATGTTGAAGATGATGATTTTGAAGATGCTGATGCTGCTAGAAGATGCTGTTGCTGCTGATGATGATGAAGATGCTGAAGATGGTTCTGCTGATGATGATGCTGCTGAGGATGCTGCTGAAGATGCTTCTGAATATACTGCTGCTGCTGCTGCTGATGATGATTTTTTTTTTAATTTGTTCACCCCAAACAAGGCACGTTGCAACCGAAGCACAAGGGGGCTCTGCTGTAATAGGGACGAACAATTTTAAAGGGGGCAAACTAGATGGTCGTCTTTGCGGCAGCAAGATGTTTGTTAACCGTACATTTAAATTACAGCATGTTGGTGTGGTCGAGCAAACACGGAGCATAAACGAAATGTATTCAAAGGAAAGCGGTCCCACGGAAGAAGCTATCAGAGTCGAAAATCCGCTGGCATCTAAGAGTCGGTATAGTAAATAAATACATAATACTAATAATAATAATAATAATAATAATGATAATAATAATAATAATAATAATAATAATAATAATAATAATAATAATATTGTTAACTATTATTATTAACAATATTAATATTATTATTATTTATTATTATTATTAAAAAATAATGTTGACACAGATTTATGCTAGCCTTGTCCCAATCAGCAAGCTAGGATAAAATATGTTTTGTATGACAGTGTATAGTTTACTAACATGCACAAAGAATGAATTAGCACCCTTGTGTACAACCGCTCCAAGCCCTGAACTCCATATTACCATTTTTATTCTTACTCTAATGTTCAAGTTTCAAGTTTTAATTCAAATAATGTTCAATAAGATTAAATTAAACGCTACTTTTTTTTTCTGTTTAAGGATGTCCACCACGAACGCTTACCCTACGTTATTAAAAAAATAAAAATAAATTACAATAAAAA
Organism: Sepiola atlantica; assembly: GCA_963556195.1. Lineage (NCBI taxonomy): Eukaryota > Metazoa > Mollusca > Cephalopoda > Sepiida > Sepiolidae > Sepiola > Sepiola atlantica. Next base: position 50,352,932 of record OY744546.1, read on the forward strand.
ATAAAATACCATTGGTTAGATTCATCGTAAAATCTTCCATTGCTTTGGGAGTTGCTTGATCTTTGTTTGCAAGTGCTCATTTGGGTGAAAAAAAAACAGACAATTAAAGTATAAATAGAGATCTTCATTTGACAAATCTTAAATAAAATGATATTAACATCGCCTGCACTGAGGATCAAACCTTCAACTCATAAAGACTGTTCCTTAAAAATATAGACGCGTGACGTCACTGATAACAGTATTAAACACAAATCAGTTCTAAGCGACAATCCTCTCGAAGTTGAGGGTTCAATCTTCATTTTAGGTTGGACTAACTAATAGAATAAATAATAACAAATTAAGCTTTCTTCCCGGTCATGCCTGAGGGAACAAGGACAATATCCGCCCGTGCATTAAATAACAGCTTCAGTTTGATATATAGATTCCCGAATTCGATAAGGTGTACAGGAAGAAGGTCGTAGGTTTTATCGGCCGACGAAACGTTGTGAGAAGAATATCGCAAATGAGAATAGTAATCCGAATAATACAAATTATCAATCCTCATTCAAGAAACTTCTGAAACATGAAACATTACAGGTTTGTTTTCGAAAATTATTTTATTCGGTTGATTCTGCCATCTGTTGGACGGCTTTTAGAAATTGACTTCCAAACGCACTTATCTCTGGTCAGAGCTTTATTGGTTACTCTTTCTCTCAAATCCTTCTTATTTACATCATTCTCTAGATTCCTTGACCTTCCTCTGATAAATAACCCTGCTACCTAAACTGATTTACATCAAATAATGCAAACACAATCATCATCATAATCATAATCATCATATCATCATCATCATCATCATCATCATCATCATCAGTAGCAGCAGCAGCAGCATTATCGTCATTGTTGTTATCGTCGTCATCATCGTCGTCGTCATCATCGTCGTCATCACCATCATCGTCATCATCGTCGTCGTCGTGATCATCATCATCGTCCTCATGGTACCCATCGTTATCGTCATTGTCGTCATCACTGTCATCATCATCATCATCATCATTATCATCATCATCATCATTGTCGTCGTCATCGTCATAAGCATCGTCATCGTACTAAGCATCGCCGTCAATATCGTCATCGTCATCCTCATCGGTGTCATCATCATCATCATCATCATTATCATCATCATTATCATCATCATCATTGTCGTCGTCATCGTCATAAGCATCGTCATCGTACTAAGCATCGCCGCCGTCGATATCGTCATCGTCATCGTCATCGGTGTCATCATCGTCTTCTTCGTCGTCGTCATTGTCGTCATCATCGTCATCATCATCTTTACATGCTGGCATATATTGGATGGCTCTTTAAAATTAATTTATGAACTAATATATCTCTGCATAGTATTTATTTGCCATTCTCTCTCCCCCTCTCCCCCTCTCTCTCTCTCCCTCTCTCTCTCTCTCTCTCTCTCAAACCCTTCCTCATCACTTTCTCTTAGATTGTTATTAGTCTTCCCTTGACAACTGACCGTGCTATTTCAACCGTTCATCCCCTACAAGAGCAGACACTCGCACACACGTGTTCACTATCATTATATCCGGTTTAACGTATGTTCTACATTATGGCATGTGGTGGACGACTTCTAGAAATTGACTTCGAAACTGATCTATCTCTGGCCGAGTCTCTTTCTTTCAAACTACCAGATCACTTACTCCCACGTTTTCCCTGGACTTTACCTGACAATTGAACATGTTACATGAACTTTTGGCTAAGATCAAAGTGTAGTATCTGTTCCGATGGATACTGCACCCCCATAGACTGGTATTGTCTTGGCCTTCGGGGGTTGATTTACGCCGGTCTATGGGTCTGTCCTGTGCAGTTCTAGGAGGTCCATCCTCCCAGGCTTCGCCTCCCCTCTTTGTGGAGGAGTAAGTTTATTGCTTACTGCCTGAGGCGCCCATACCGGGGAATGCCGACGGGGCTGCCCAGGCAATTTTTAATGGCCAGAGTGCTCACTTTCTCGGGCGCTGGCTTTTGAAATCCCACTTTCCCGACCCGCCCTTGGGTCACATCTTACTTGTGGGAGTAAGATAAAACTGGCCTTGTGCCTAACCTCCTGGAGAGGAGGTAAATAAATACATGAACTGTTTAACATCTAGTAATGCAATGACTCTTATCAGTTTTTTTTTAATTTCAACCAAACAAACGAACTCTCTTTTTCTGCAAAATCTCCATGTAATGCTCATATTTGGGCATCCTCTGATGTCATCACATCAAAACCTGTGTCAAAGATGTATATTACATATCGACCATATCATTCACATATTATTTCTTTCGATGTAACATCTATTCTCTTTTTGAAAAAAAAAAATTGGTTTTCCCTTAGTTTTTTTTTACCAGGACCATTCTGATTCTGATTACACTGGTTCTGACGATTTACGTTTTTTTAGTATCTCGTATATAGTTTCTAACTTTCAGCCGGACACACAGGTGCACACATAGAAACAGAATTACAACTCTCCATTATATTCATTCCTTCATTCATTTCGTATGAATCAGATAATTATATTGCTGCCATTGTTTTCTCCGATAAATTTCTAGTTACAATTCAATCCTAGAAGAAATCGAGTACTTACAGAAGGGGGTCACGTGAAGGTTGCCAACATCCTAAGTGAAAGTTTTGCTGGATTCAAACTTGGCTCACATAAGTTGTCAGTTCGCGTCGTTAACCACTCAGCCATTATCACCTCCCTGTATTATATAACAGACGGTGATTTACGTTATATCAAACGGTCAACGTTAATTAAGTTATTTTCCGTCAACTACTGATACGTTAATATCAGTGCATGTGTTTTTTGGCGCTCATCAACATTTAACCGTAACAGCACATATCAAAAGAGAACTGACAGAGAGAGAGAGAGGGGGAGAGAGAGGGAGAGAGAGGGGGGAGAGATAGACAGAGAGAGAGAGAGACTCATTTATGCAGGGTGATTCATAAGTCACTTAGCTATTAATTTTTGAAATTCTAAAGTAAAACAAAAACGGTAATACAATACAGAAAGGTTATTCAACAAATTCATTTATGGGAGTTTAAAATTACAGCAAATTTTCAAAATGCCCACCTTCGTTCTGCATGCATAGCTCCATTCTTTTTTGCAAGGAATTTACGACTCTTTGTAGCATATTTGATTGATTATGAAATAAATATATATAGAAACAAATATATAAACGAACAAATTTTAAATAACAAATAGCAGTAATTACAGAGTAAGATAACAATTATCAAAAGTTCATAGCATGTTTGTGCTTTATATGGTAATCATTTTAAATAACTAAGTGACCTATGAATCACCCTGTAATACTTGCAGGACTGTGTGGAAATTCCATGGTAGCTTTTCTTATTTACTTGTATATTCGTACGAATCAGCATTGTACTTTGAAAGGGGGGGGGGCAACTTAATTTTGGTTTGGCATTGGTTTTACTCTTTCCCTTTTTTTAGAATGGGATACTTACAGGAGAGACCTAGTGACGATTGACAGCATCAATAAATAAAAGTGAAGCTATGGAACCGATTGGATTCGAACTTGGCACACGCAAGTCAACAGTTTGCGTAATTAAGCACTACATATATTCTAAAGTATTTATTTATAATGAAAACACTTAGCAGTGTATGGATATGGCATTAAAGTAATACTGATGTAAATAGTAAGTATTGAAAGTAAACATGGGCGACAAAATTCGATTTGGGAACAATTCATTTTTAATAGGAGGAAAGTCAGAACTTTTACCTTAACAAAACCAGTACATTTTGAATTTATTCTTTGCATTGTGTTCCATCTTTTGCAATCGGACGATCTCATTTAAATAAATAGGTGCGGAAGGTGATGACTTAGTATGAACAGGAAATGACTTAGCGTATCCTTATATAGATATCTTCATTGCCCTGAGAATGACTGATCGAAGTCGACAGCTTAGAAATAAATAAGAAATACGACACGTGGGACTTACCCTCATTTATTCACTACAAACCCGTAAAAGATCATTCGGTCATTGGAAACATTGACCAAAACTGACAGTCTACATAAGCCGTCTTTTATATTCAATAGTGAATCTTTAAATGAATACTTGCTGCGTATATATATATATATGTATACATATGTATATATATATATACATATGTATATATATGCATATGTATACATATACATATATATATATATACATATACGCATATATACATATACACATTTTATACATATATATATATATATATATATATATATATATATATATATATGTGCATACATACACATATACATTGACCACAACTGACATTCTACATAAGCCGTCTTTTATATTCAATAGTGAATCTTTAAATGAATGCTTGCTGCGTATATATATACATATGTATATATATATATATATATACATATGTATATATATATACATATGTATATATATATGTATATATATGTATATATATACATATGTATACATATACGCATACATATATATATACATATATATATATGTATAAATATACATATATATATGTATATATATACATATGTATACACATACATATATATATACATATATATATATATAAGTATATGTATAAATATATATATATATGTATAAATATATATATATATATACATATATATATATATGTATAAATATATATATATATATATATATGTATAAATATATATATATATATATATATATATATATATATATATATATATATATATATATAGGCAGCATCTTCTCTTGAAGGCAAGTATTGTTAAATATAACAGAGAACTTATGTCTGGATATTATTTTTGTAGATCCTTTCGATTGTCCGAATCAGAATCTTAGTTTAGGGGGCGGGGAATTGGCCGATGAATTTGCCATAGTTGACATTTGTGTCCCAAGTACTTGAAGCCCCTTCAGGGGAATGAGGATAATCAGGTAAAGACAATGTGTTTGTATTATAGATGGTTTGAGCGGGAATTATATAAAAAGTACGAAACTATAGTTAGCATTATCGACATTTTAATATATTATTGCTGGTATTGAAGTTAATTCTATTTATTACATTTTTTCTTGTTTTTATATATAAGCCTTCTAATACAGGGTAACTAAAAAAAAACGGGCCCCGTGCACACTTTATGTGATATCTCTTTTATTTATTCATCAATTGCCTTTATTTTACAGGACATGGCAGAATCAACGACCGTGAGTACACCAAGACCTCAGTGGGAGCTGTGACAAAGAATACACTGTGTTAAATTTTACTACAAGATAGGCTCGTTTAAGAAAACCCAGCACAGTTTCATGCATCAGTTCGGATGTAAAAAGGCTCCACCCAAAAGCAGAATGCAGAACTGGGTGGACCACTTCGAGAAGTATGGGACCGTGGAGAACTTCAACGCTGTCAGTTAGAACCGTCAAAGCCACTCGGCACGTCCCAAGAAGCGGACAGCCGAGCTGGTCGAAAGTGTTAGAGAGTCTCTCCAGGAGAGTCCGAAACGCTCTGTGAGTAAGCGAAGTCAGTCCCTCGGTATCTCCCGTGAGACTTGCAGGGGAGTTCTGGTGAACAATATCAGGGCTTACCTATACAGAATAAAGACGCTGCAGACCCTTACAGCCTTCGACAAGAAGCAGAGGAGCGCTATGGCAGTCAAGATGCTCGATAAGATCGATGAGACACCAGGTTTCCTTAACATCCTTTGGACCTCAGATGAAGCCCACTTCCATCTTGACGGAAAGGCGAACTCTAAGACAAATGTCTTCTAGGAGTCCTCCAGACCCAATGAAGTAGCCACCAAGCCCCTGCACTCTCCTAATTTCACGGTGTGAGCTGCAATCTCGGTCAGAGGCATCATCGGACCAATCTTCATCGAAGAATCTGGCGCAGCAGTGACAGTCAACAAGGAGCAGTATGTGGAGGTTCTCAAAACCTTCAAGAGTGAGCTCCAGACTCTCTACCCGTCGCTCATGAGCAAGTTCTGGTTCCAGCAAGACGGAGCAAGTTCTCACACTTCAAACCTGTCCTGAGATTGGCTGAAAGAGAACTTCGGAGGCCGAGTGATCAGTCTCAAGATTAATTTTGAGTGGCCACCCCATAGCCCGGACCTAAGCCCCCCAGATTATGTCCTTTGGGGCTATCTTAAGGACAAAATGTACGCAAGGAAACCCAGAACCATCACGGAACTCAAGGAAGCCATCAGGGAGGAGATGAGAGCCATTCCCAATTCAGTCTGTAAGAACGTCATGGACAACTTCATTCTGCGCCTCAAGAAATGCACGGAGCTAAAATGAGTCAATCTAGAACACATGCTGTAGAACGGAGCAAAAAAGGACAAATACCCTAGTGCTTTGATATGATGTTGTGAATATAATAAACTAGTTATGCCCCAAAATTCATTTCATTCGGACAAAACACTAAGAAACGGGGCCAAATTAGATTTGGGGCCCGTTTTTGTGAGGTCACCCTGTATATGGAGTTTTTGTTTGTTAGTAGTATATTCTAAGATTTTTCTGAATTCCGATCGGGGGCAGGAATGGTCGTTAGTTATGTGTTGGGCTATGGCGCTAGTATCAGATAAATGCATCGTCAATCTTCTCGACAAAGTCGTGGTAGTAAAACCTATGTATATGTTTTTTTGGTTGTCGGAGACACAATCTCCTAAAGGACATTTCAACTCATAAACAAATATAAATATAAAAAAATCTCTAGTAAATAATTGCTCCCCTAACTATATAATCGACTAACAAATTCTACTGGTTAAAAATATTCCCCACAATAATAATAATAATAATAATAATAATAATAATAATAATAATAATAATAATAATAATAATAATAATAATAATAATAATAATAATAATAATAATAATAATAATAATAATAATAATAATAATAATAATAATAATAATAATAATAATAATAATAATAATAATAATAATAATAATAATAATAATAATAATAATAATAATAATAATAATAATAATAATAATAATAATAATAATAATAATAATAATAATAATAATAATAATAATAATAATAATAATAATAATAATAATAATAATAATAATAATAATAATAATAAATCCAATTATTTACTAAACACAACTATTAAACTATTTTATCGCAACCAGTTCCATCGCATGCGCACTCCGATTCCGTTTTAAAAGGTATAAGTTTATATAACTCAAAATGTGATGTAAATCTATGAATTTTTTTCTAAATAATTTTTTTTGTGGCAAATAACACTTTCTTTTTCAGTAAAAATCGTTATATTTTCTAGCAAAATAAATCGAATATATTTAAAATTGTAGGAATGCAATTTATTTTTAAATCCATATTCTTTATCTTACCGTAAATATAATTGCAAGTTAAATATCCGTTAAATATATTAAACAAATGTCACTTTTGGATATATATATATATATATATATATATATATATATATATATATATATATATATATATATATATATATATATATATATATATTTAAAGTTCTATTGTTTTATTCTATCGTACGACATGCTTAAATTTTAGAACAATTCATTCAAAAATAGTTTTAGTCGGTATAGTTTGCCTTAGAAATATCGGATTAATCACAAATTACCGTTTACTGATCATCCGATTTCATTTATTTTTCAATATGTTTGAAAGTTGATAACAAACAAGAAATGGCTTATCGCATTATTACATACATAGACTTGCACGACCCAGTGAACATTCTACGCTTGCTTACCTAATGTACTTATTTAACTTATTACATAGTTTTAAGAAAATGAAACGAACGTTTTCACATATTTAGTTCTCGATATATTCTGACAATTTAAATAATTTTAAAAGAAATAATTTACTTAAGATTGTAATGATCAGCTATATTAAAATGAAATCAATGCAAAGAGTATTTCGTAGAGTCGTGGGGACAGCAGAATTTGATTCATAACGGTCTATTCGATTTTAGAATAATTCATTTTGTAAATTTTTTACAAACAACTTATTTTTCTTATGTGTTAATCACGAGCTACGGCGGGGTCCGTAATGATTACCTTTTGTCTCCACTTGACATGATCACATCATTGGTCTTCCTCTTGGTCGCTTCCCGGCGACTTTTGATGCAAAGGCAAGTTTCGCGACGATGTCGTTGTTGGCCCCTCAACACATGCCCAAACGATCTGAGTCGTGATTTCCTCATCTTGCCTCCGAATCGGTGCGATTCGTAGCGTCTTCGGATATCCTCATTGCAAATGTGGTCGAGCAGTGTAATCTCATAAATCTAGCGGAGTATTTTGATATTGTTGTCACAATGAATGCCGGTGATTGGTCGCAACTTATGTTATGCCGCATTGATGCGCGCAGAAACTTAGCTGTGGATGTTATCGTCATCACTGAGTGTCAAACCGATATTTTTTTTGTTTTTTGAATACAACGACATTATCTATTTCTTCACTGTTGGCGAACGGACGATCTCATTTTTTCAAATAGGTGTATAAAAATTAGATAAAGTATTGTTGCCTCATTTATGGATGCCGCTGAGAGCACTCGATTCTATCTTGTAGAGTAGAAAATCGACCTTAAATTCTAGTAGGGGTTATCTCTTCTCTTCACTAAAACCTTTTTTTTTTCACAAATGAAATGTTGTTAGCCTTTCTTTACTCTATCTTTATGAGTTCAAGTCTCTAGCCCCCCCCCTACTTCCGTAAAATATCCACTGGAAAAACTCGTCTAACTACAACCACTATAAATATATTTCTTTCTTTCTCTGGGTACCTAAGAGTAAACGAAAATTCATTGATAATTTTTTTTTTCTCAGAACTACTCGACTATTGGAAGCAAATACCACGCGGCTACTTCCCAACTGACAACATCATGGTCGTCTTCAAGTCCAATGGTAACATATTCTTATCGCTTTCAGGCTTGATATGCGGTTACTCATTAGTACAAAAAATAAATACAAAATGCCTTAGTGAATTATTATATAGATTGTAATTATCACAGTTACGCTGACGCGAGAAAAACACACATAATCATATTAATATAGAGATTATCACTAGTAGTTGTTGTAGTATAACGATTAAAAACAAGAGAAGCACTGCGTAATCTGCCTGTGTGTTATGAGTATAATTGCGAAAAATGTGGGACACGAAAGTTTCAGCGAGATGAGGGCAATCGTCACCATCTTCTTAGACATGCCGTATTAAGCTATTCAATTGTCGGTTGGGGATTTTCTACTTTGCATTTTTATTTCAGCCCGCCCTTTTATCAACGTTTTGTTTGTTTAAGTTTTACTGAGCCGTATTATGTTTTGTACCCTTCTCCTACCCTCGCCCTTAGTTCAAGAGGCCAGTGTTGTCATGTGTTACCGTCACCCGCCCGTCGGGTACCGTCCACCACCACGCAGCTGATAAATCCTTCAATTGGATCAGTTTTGTTTGCTTTTTGTTTGTTGTGTTTGTCGATTTGTTTGGTTTTGTTGTTTTTTTTTGTTGTTGTTTTGTTTTTTCGACATAATCTTCTTTTCTCGCTTGATTTGGTCTTGGAATTTTCAGTCAAGAATGGGGGAACTCAAATGAAAGAAGAAGAAGAAGAAGAAGAAGAAGAAGAAGAAGACGAAGAAGAAGAAGAAGAAGAAGAAGAAGAAGAAGAAGAAGAAGAAGGGATGTAAGCAAAAATGAAGAAGTAGAAAATAATGAGGAAACGACGGTAGGGGGAGAAAATGAAAGTAGAGAAGAAGAAGAAGAAGAAGAAGAAGAAGAAGAAGAAGAAGAAGAAGAAGAAGAAGAAGAAGAAGAAGAAGAAGAAGAAGAAGGGATGGAAACAAAAATGAAGTAGGGGAAAATAATGAGGAAGAGACGGTAGGGGGAGAAAATAAAAGAGAACGTGGGCTTCAAAGTGGAAGCCAAAGACAAAGGAAGAAAGTAAGTAATTAAGAAAAGATCACATTGGAACAGATAACATAGAAGTGAAAAGATAACATAGAAGTGTGTAATATGAATGAAAGAAAGAACAATTAGATAAAATAAAACAAAGAAAGAAAGAAAAATTAGACAAAAAGTAAAAACTGAAATAACGAAAGAAATAAGATATATGTGAATAGATGTCAGTAAAAGAGGAAGAAGAAGAAGAAGAAGAAGAAGAAGAAGAAAAACGAAAAAGAAAAAGAAGAAGAAGAAGAAGGAAAACTAAAAAGAAGAAGAAGGGGAAGAGGGATAATAAAAGTGAACGAAACAGACGAAGTCGACGAGAGAAAAAAGAATATCGATTAAGAGGAGGATAAAAAAATAAAAACAAAAATACAAAGAACGGATGAGAAAAAAATATTATTATTATTATTATTTGTACTCACTATTAGTTCTCACACAGATCATCGTCAGTGATTGCTCACCGATAACAACTAGTGGTATTTCCTGGAGCCTGAGTGACATCAAGCCTCCCAGATTTCCAGTATTCTCCATCTCTTTTCGATAACCACAACAAAAAACGTGCGGTATCGCAACAGCAACTTACAATTGATTTCTCGCTGGAAGGGACGATTGGTTTTCTCTGGGGTTTGGGTTGCAATAAGCTTCCCCAAGGTTCCAGCACTCTCTGCACTTCTAGTGGAGGTCTGGTTTGCGCTGTCCCTCCTCGGTTATCTCATCCTCCTTTTTATTATTATTATTATTATGATTATTATTATTATTATTATTATTATTATTATTATTATTATTATTATTATTATTTCATGGTAGTCTCAACTTTTGGATGTTTTTAGTTGGAGTTTTCTTTTTTATTGAACATCAAGTCAATTCCCTTGACCTTAGATATTCAAGCTGTACCTTAACACTTTCGCTGTTCCTAATAGGCAAGCTTTTTACAGAATTAGAAAATAAATTGTCTCGTCAATCTGTTTAAACCATTTATTATTATTATTATTATTATTATTATTATTATTATTATTATTATGATTGTTGTTGTTGTTATTATTTGTACTCACACAGGTATCATTAGTGATTGCTCACTCAAAATAACCGGCTGTGTTTCCTGGTGTCTTAGTGACAACAAGTCTCCCCAAATTTCCAATAATCTCCGCTTCTTTCGATACACTTTACAAGTGACTTTGCGTTATTGACCCAGCCAGCTAAAGCTTGATTTCTAGCTGGCAACGAACATTTGTCTTCACTGGCATTTGGATGGAAATAACTCTCTCTAAGGTCACAGTACTCTCCGCATTCTTCCAGTAGAGGTCTGTTTAGTGCTCTCCCTCCTCGGTATTCCCATCCCCTTTGACACTTTACGACTATTTTGTGGTGTATCAGCCGAGGCTAATGCTTTTGGTGGGGCACACAGTTTATAAAATTTCTTGCAGTTTGACTTCCCTTGAGTTTATGAGGTGATCCTTCTATCTTTTTGTTTCCATATGGCTGGTTAGTGTTTGTAATTCATGTGGGTTATTATTATTATTACTAGTAGTAGTAGTAGTAGTAGTAGTAGTAGTAGTAGTACTCAATAAGAGTTCTCACAAAAGTCATCGGCAGTGATTACTCAATGATAATAACCGGTGGTGTTCCCTGGAGTCTAGGTGACAATAAGCCTCCCCAGATTTCTAGTGTTCTCGACCTCTTTTCGATAACCATAGCAAATGACTTTACGGTATCGCAACAGCCGCTTACCATTGATGTATCGCTGATAACGACCATTGGTCTCCTCTGGTATTTAGGTGGTAATAAGCCTCCCTAAGGTCCCAGTAATCTCCACACTCTTCCAGTGGATGTCTGGTAAGTGCTCTCCCTCCTCAGTATTTCCATCCTCCTTGACCATTCACGACTATTTTGTAAGTATCTGCCGAAGCTGGTGCCATCACTATTTTTTTTTGGGGGGGGGGGGTATGAAATTTCTTGCAGTTTCTGTTCCTTTGGTCTATGTGGTTGTGTTTTTCCTGTGTTTTGTTTTCTTCCTATTGAAATATCCATGCGACTCGTTACCGTCGGTAGTTTATGCGGGTTTATTTCCGAATTCGATAATTTTCCTTAAGAAGAAGAAGAATAATAATAAGAAGATCATCATCATCATCATCATCATCATCATCATCATCATCATCATCGTACTCATCATTTTTTCATTCAGCAAAACAACGTATTTCTGTTTCTCTGTCTGTTTGTGGGTTCTGTGTTCATGGAAGAAAAGGAGCGTTGTATGAATGTAACGGTACACATCTCAAGTAGCAGACCGATCTCTTTTGCCGACCAGTCTTCAAGACGACAGGACGTGTTTAGATCCCGTCTGGTACCCACCACCTACACGATGACCAACCTAGCCGACAGTGTTCGGGTATATATTGATAGTGATTTGACATCCCGGTTCACGATATGTTTCTCTGCCTAGAGATACGTACAAAAAAGCCACTGACAATTTTGTGGTGTTGTTTTGATACTTGACTCTTATATAACCATTATGGTGATACAATAAAGATGGCGTCGGACGACACCACGTGTAAGCATTACAAAGGCGAGGTGATACATGTAACTAGCGTTACGTTCAGTGCAGGTCGGATGCCATCTATTTTGTTTCAAAGTGTAAACATTACCCTACGCATAGTTTATTTTTGTACTAATGAGTATTGATTTACTTCTCTCCAGGAGTTAGACACAAGGCCAGTTTTTATCTTACTCCCACAAGTAAGATGTGACCCAAGGTCGGGTCGGGAAAGTGGGGTTTTAAAATTGTTGGGCAGCCCCGTCGGCATTCCTCGGTAGGGGCGCCTCAGACAGTAAGCAATAAACTTACTCCTCCCCAAAGAGGGGAGGCGAAGCTTGGGAGGGTGGACCTCCTAGAACTGCACAGGACAGACCCATAGACCGGCGTAAATCAAGCCCCGAAGGCCAAGGCAATACCAGTCTATGGGGTGCAGTATCCATCGGAACAGATACTACACTTTGATCTTACTAATGAGTAACCGCTTATCAAGGCTTAAAGACTATTCGAGGATACGTTTAAATGAGTTTGTGAAGTTGTTAGTAAGACAACACGTTGCGCATATGAGAAGATCGTTGAAACTAGGACTAATTTAAATATTTTTAGAGGACAGCTCGACAAAATATTGGCTTGAGAACGATCATATTGTAGTCAGCTGGAAAGCAGCCCCGTTGTATTGTGTTTCACAGACGAGCAGTACTTGCAAACAAACTGTGCCTATGTGGCATGCGTTCCTCAGAATTGGCAGATTTATTCAGTTTCTTTTCTTCCAGCTCGTTTGATTCATTGGTCTAGTGGGCTTCATCAATTAATTGTTTAGATACCTTGTTATCATGCATCTCCCTATTTCAGAAGCGTATTTCCAATATCTACAGTTTTGCTGACTGTTTTCCTCCAACCTAGAGTCTGTTTCTTTTCAAAACTACAGTAAATAGGCATCTATTATCTTTACGTTGATCATAATTCGTTCTTTTTAGCAGTTTCTATCATGTAGTTTTCTCGTCTTGAACTACGTCCATTAAAATATTGAATGGCGCCATCTTTTTTTCTTTCATAATTCACTATCGTATGGGTTTCCTCACTGTATTTGTTCACAATATTCGGTAAACTAGTGTGTAAATCATTTCCCTGGGCCGTTTTGTGTCTATAGCAAAGCCATCACCGTTAAAAAAAATAAAACTCTCTTTACACACGTTGTTTTCGGTCAGCATCCATTTATATCAGTTAGTGTTAGAGCTGCTATCAGCGCAATACGTACTTAGGTATGTTCACTAAGTCTCATGACATATACCACGAAATTAAAAATATATTTTCTTGACTGTTTTACTACGATGTCGATGCTTCTTTTTCTTGTTGAGTAATTTGTAGGCACCGCTTACAGTGCACAGTAGCTAACAGCTTCACAACCGAATCCAGTACCACAATAAACAGGAATAAAACACTTCACAGTTTTAGCTTATACACCTCTACTGATATTTTTTTTAAGTAGCGGGGTCCCTCCATCGTAAGGTCGTATTGATACTGATGTGTCCAAGCCACACATTTTCTTTTTAACCAGCTTTTCAACAAGATTCAATATAAGAGAGGTGACGGTGGTCAAGTGGATAACGACACGGACTGACGACCTTGGTGTGCCAATTTGAATCCAGTCGGTTCTATAATAATACTTTCACTTAGGGATGTTGGCAACCATTACGCAAGAATGCCAACACCAGAATCAAGCCGGTCAAAAAAGGTGTACCATGTTGATTCACACGATTTTACATTAGTATGCTGCTTTCTCTGATGCTTCTTGTACGTCCGTCACAAAGCTCTTTACTTCTGTGTTCGTACAACAAAGGCAATATAGCAGTATGTTAATTAGCTTTGCTCAACATATGCTCGAGCTTCCACAGGCAAATGATAATGCTTAACAGTTAATCCTTTGTCCTGTCACGAGGTCAGTAGATCACTATATCTCTAATAATTCCTATCTTCTGCAAGTGCAAAATTATCCTCCCAGGGTACAGTTAGCTCAAACATAAGTCCAACCTTCTTTTCCTCACTCAACACTAATATCGTCGGGCTGCTGTGTGAGGATAAGTGGAATATCAAGATATTCTGGAGGTCTACTATGCAGGTCTATTTCCCCTGCCACCATCTTGAGTTCTTTAATTGGTCCCCCGATTTATAAAATCGGGAGACCTATGTTTTGAGGCATTTCCGTCCGTCCGTCCGTCCGTCTGTCCGTCCGTCCGTCCGTCCATCCGTCCGGATTTTTCTCCGCAACCATCCATTGAATTTCTCTGAAATATTGCATGAAGTTGTAACTTTTGTCAGGTTATAAAGTGACATTCTCCGATTTTTGAAAACAAATCTGGTTAGCCCCCCAGGGGGTCAAGAGGCCCCAAAATGGCAAAAAATGACATTTTTTGCCCCATAACTTTTCATCCATCCATTCAATTTATCTGAAACTTGGCCAAAATATGGAGGCAATTGTTCCTAATAGAAAATAAGTATCGCTGACCTTGGAAAAAATCTGGTTCGCGCCCCCAGGGGGTCAAAAGCCCAAAAATGGCAAAAAATTACCTTTTTCTCCCATAACGTTTGATCCATCCATTCAATTTTTTTGAAAATTGGCCAAAATGTAGAGGCAATTGTTCTAGATATAAAATGAGCATCCTTGACCTCAGAAAAATTCTGGTTAGCGCCCCCAGGGGGTCAAAGGGGGGTAAAAAAATGCCCCAAATTTATTGCATTTTACACTCGCCACATCGAGTCACATACAGAGGGGGACCACGCATGCGCGGCTTGTTATTTTCTCGGGGTAGGGAGTTTCTAGGAAGTTTATCATATATTATAGTGATTTCCTTTGCAGGTTAATTATTTTGAGGTTGGTATCTTGTTTACTGCTCATATTTCAGCTCTGTGAAAGAATGTACTACCAATATCTACGTAAAAAGTTCTGCTCTTCAGTTTTTTGGCAATATGTTTTGATACAAAGTTATGCAAATGATTTATCATCACGTTAATTTCTAGCTAAGTTGATAGAGTTCAAAATCGACTTCGAAATCTAGTTTGGAATTGGCTGTTCTCTTCCCTAGGTTCTTTCTAACAGAATATACGTTGCTAGTCTTTCTTTTCTCTATCGTTATTTTCATGGAAAGTGCTCGACTGAGTTCAAATTTACCCCTTTTCCCTGTAAAAAAATTTCTCAGCAAAAACTCATCTAGATACAACCGATGTAATACATATTCATTCATTATTCTGTGTACCAAAAAATAAACAGAGCTTATATGATCAAAATTCCGTTCTAAGAACTAACCGTCTGTGGAACACAATAACACAGGGTTGCTTCCTAGCTGACTACAATATAATGTTAATAATTTCTTGTCGATCCGTCCTCTTGAATCAAATGCTGTCAAGTTTCTACAATCGTCTTCAAATTCTTCAAATCTCAAGGTGTTGTTTCACTGTCCACCTGACAAACTCATTTGACCTTTGACCTTTGACCATTAGTAAGTTATAACTCATTAGTACGAAAAATGTAGCAAATTGTAGTAACTATTTTTGTTTAATAAGATACTCAGCTTTTATATTAATAGTAACTTTGATTTATAATATAGAAATTGTTAGATATTTGTAGTTCAAAAAGTTTTCGTTCACTTGAAATTCTGTGCAGTTACGTTAATATTTTTGATGACCACAAAAAAAGATGTAGATGCAAATAAGTTGAAATTAAATAAACGAAAATAAAACTTTACATTTTTAAGATAGCGGAATTCGTTATGTGTGCATACGTACTGTACCTTAAAAGCATATCGAGTAGAATGTAAAGAAAATAAACATGAAGAAAGTCGGGGTACATCGATCAAAACTTTGTGAAAATAACAACCAAGATCAGAATAGTTGTTCTAATAATTTAAATAATAGAAGTTCTTCTGTGTCATTCCTTAAAGCACAGCATCTCAAAACAACAAAATTAAGTTTATTTAAAGTCGTAAATTGCAGTAGCTAGATTTTTTAATGGAAAGCCCTAATTTAATTCATAGTAAATTTGACTTATTAAATAAAATTATTTCGAGTTTTGTAATATAAAAGGGGGCTTTATTAAGTAGAGACTCTATGTGTCGTTACGTTAATATTTTTTATATTTTTCACATAGAAGAAAACAGTTGAAATTAAACAAACGAAAATAAAACTTTACATTTTCAAGATGGCGGAATTCTAAAGGTATGCTTGCGTTCAGTACTTAAAGAAGCATAATGACAAGAAAGTAAGGAAATAAACGAATAAATAAATGACTAGAAAGTAAGGAAAGAAGCGTTTTTAAAAAAGGCAAAAGATAAAAGAAAGAGGAATAAAACAAAAAACACAAATCAATAAGTTAATAAAAATGTTTTTAAAAAAACATTACATTTTTAAATAAAGTAAAAATGAAAAATTGTTAAACTAAAAATACCATAAATCGTCTTTGAGGACATTAGCGTTGACGTTAATTATCTGGCAAAAAAACATTGCTAAAGTTTTGCGATTGAAAATTGGATTTTTAGATGCGTCTTCGATACACTATAATATATTATGTTTGTCGTTTCGTCGGTCTGTCACGCTTCAATTTGACGTAGCTTTTTCATAACTACACGCACAATTTAGACCGGACGCATCTTACTTTAGATGCGTCCAACTATATCTATAGAAGGTTCTGTACGTAGAGTGGTCTGTCACGCTTATGTTTGAAACAGTATGCTCGTGGATTCCGTCACTCAAGTTTATAATAGCATTTTAGTTGAGCTGTCAAGCTTTAGTTTGAGATAAGTTTTCTGGTCTGTCAAACTAAAGGTTGAAATAGAATTGTATTTAGTCTGTCACGCTTAAGTTAGAAATAGATTTTTAATCTTCCACGCGTAAGTTTGAAATACGATTTTATTATCTGTCATGCATAAGTGTGAAATAACATTTTTGTGGTCTGTCACGCTGAAGTTCGATACAAGATATGTCGGTCTGTCATTCTTAAGTTTAAAATTAGATTTTCTGGTCTGTCACGCTGTAGTTTGAATTAAAATGTTATTGGTCTGTATCGCTTAAGTTTGAAATACGATTTTATTATCTGTCATGCATAAGTGTGAAATAACATTTTTGTGGTCTGTCACGCTGAAGTTCGATACAAGATATGTCGGTCTGTCATTCTTAAGTTTAAAATTAGATTTTCTGGTCTGTCACGCTGTAGTTTGAATTAAAATGTTATTGGTCTGTATCGCTTAAGTTTGAAATACGATTTTATTATCTGTCATGCATAAGTGTGAAATAACATTTTTGTGGTCTGTCACATTGAAGTTCGATACAAGATATGTTGGTCTGCCATTCTTAAGTTTTAAAATTAGATGTTCTGGTCTGTCACGCTGTAGTTTGAACTAACATGTAATTGGTCTGTCACGCTTAAGTTTTAAATAAGATTTTTTGGTATGCCATACTGAAATTTGAAAAATATCGTTTTGATCTGTCACACTTGATTTTGAAATAAGATTTTATTTGATCTGTCACGCGTAAGTGTGAAATGAGATTATTTAATCTGTCACGCTGAATTTTGAAATAAGATATTTTATTATGTCACGCTGAAGTTTTAAATTATATTTTATTGGTCTGTCACTCTAAAGTTTGAAATAAAAGTGTATTTGGTCTGTCACGCATAAAGTTGAAATGAGTTTCTTTTTGTTGTGTCACGCATCAGTTTGAAATAAGATTTTTTGGTCTCTCATGCTTAAGTTTGAAGTAAGCTTTTTTTCGTCGGTCTCGCTTAGATTTGAAATAAGTTTTTTTGCCTGTCACGCGTAAGTTTTAAATGTGATTTTTTGTGGTCTGTCATGCTTTAGTTTGAAAAAGTTTTTTTGGTATGTTACGCATAAATTTAAAATAAGATTCTGGGGTCTGTCATAATTTAGTTTTTTAAAAATTGTTTAGTCCGTCACGCTTAGGTTTGAAATAAGACTTTTGGGGTCTGTCACGCGTAAGTTAGATATAAGATTTTTTTGATGTCACGCTCAATTTGTAAATAGTTTATTTTGCTATGTCGCGTGTATATTTGAAATAAGATTTTAGGGTCCGTCACGATTAAGTTTTAAAAAGAATATTTTTATCTGTCACACATAAGTTTGAAATAAGATTTTTAGTCTGTCACACGTAAGTTTGAAATAAGGTGGTTTTCATCTGTCACGTTTAAGTTTGAAATACGATTGTTTGTGGTCTGTCACGCTTAAGTAAATATTACTATTTTATTGGATCTGTCACATTTACTTACGTCTGTGTCATTGTGACTACCTTGTGCTGAAGAGAAGTAAAAATGAAATAAAATAATACAAAATAGGGGTCATTATTTGAAGAGTTCGAACGCAAAACGCGATAAATCCAATTCGTTTTAATTGGGACCTTAAACAATAAAAGATACGAATATATTAAATCTCGGACTTCGGATGAGAGCTGATTTTACTTGAAATCAAAAAGAAATTATTTCGGTATCATATTATGTAACATATTGTTTTGGGGTATTGTCGAATGTGGAAATTCAACACTTTTTGTAGGGAAATTTCGTGATTTTGTAAATGGCGTTTATCGCGTTTTACATTCGAACTATTCATTTCTTCCTGTTTAGTATGTAGGGTCCTAAGAAATAGGTGCGCTGACACATACCGTCCCCTCAATGCTGTTGGCTCATTAGAACATCCTATTAAAAGAATTGGATCCCCATTTAGTCAAGCAAATATAATATCGTTAAATGTTTCATGCATATTTTTATACAGAAATTCTACGTCCCTGCCAGGGTATATCCTTAAGTTGTTCTGTATCAAGGGCACATCCTTAAGTTGTTTTGTATCAGGGGTACAATCTAACGTTGTTTCGTATAAAACGTACATTTTATTATTTTGGTATTAAGGGTACATTCTAAAGTTGTTTCGTAGCAAAGGTACATTCTAAAGTGGTTTTGTATCAAGGGTACATTCTAAAGTTGTTTCGAATCAATGGTGCATGTTAAAGGTGTTTGGTAGCAAAGGTACATTCTAAAGTTGTTTGGCAGCAAAGGTACATTCTAAAGTGGTTTTGTATCAAGGGTACATTCTAAAGTTGTTTCGAATCAAGGGTGCATGTTAAAGCTATTTGGTAGCAAAGGTACATTCTAAAGTTGTTTGGCAGCAAAGGTACATTCTAAAGTGGTTTTGTATCAAGGGTACATTCTAAAGTTGTTTCGAATCAAGGGTGCATGTAAAAGGTATTTGGTAGCAAAGGTACATTCTAAAGTTGTTTGGCAGCAAAGGTACATTCTAAAGTGGTTCTGTATCAAGGGTACATTCTAAAGTTGTTTCGAATCAAGGGTGCATGTTAAAGCTATTTGGCAGCAAAGGTACATTCTAAAGTTGTTTGGCAGCAAAGGTACATTCTAAAGTGGTTTTGTATCAAGGGTACATTTTAAAGCTGCTTCGTAATAAGGGTGCACTCTTAAAGTTGAAAGGTTTCGAGTACATTATATTCATTCATTGTTTTAAAAATATGTTTACAATAAAACTATTGACACTTTTAAGTTAGCAACGACGACATCATACTATTTATTCAATTTTAGAACAATTTATTTCGAAATGGCTAACGTTTCTACAATTGAAAAGTAGTGTATAATATGCTCTCATCTGGCAACGTTGCCCGGTCAAATTTATGCCCGCCTTTTCACGTTTTCACTTGTTCTTGAACTACGTACATTCAAGTTGAGCTAACTTCCGAAAAGGCCCGTAACGACTAATAACCGAGAAAAATGTCCCTGAAAGAAATATAATTGGTAAAATAAAAATTCATGATCATTTATGGCGAAAATTTCTATCTGTTGTTATGGACCAATAGAATGCGTGAAAGTGTTTAACGTGCTCAATCACTATTTTGTTCATAAAAAATTCAGGACGGACAATGAAAGTGAGAGTCGTTTTGTTCTTAATCAAAAGTGAATACTTTCACTGTAAAAAAATCCACTATTAATTATTAGTGGATTTTGTTTTACTGCCGAACTATAATAATTATAATCGGAGAATTATCTGATCTTAATGAAATTTGAGTATTTCACTATAACTACTCCAGTAGTTTGGTATCAAGGGTACATTCTAAAGTAGTTTGGTATCAAGGGTGCAGTCAAAATTGTTGTGCATCAAGGGTACAGTCTAAACGTGTTCGTATCAAGGGTACATTATTAAGTTGTTTGATATCAGGGGCACATTCTAAAGTTATTTTGCATCAAGGGTACCTTCCGAAGTTGTTTGGTATCAAGGATTCATTCTACAGTTGTTTCGTATCAAAGGTACATTCTAAAGTGGTTTTGTATCAAGAGTACATTCTAAAGTTGTTTCGAATCAAGGGTGCATGTTAAAGTTGTTTGGCAGCAAAGGTACATTCTAAAGTGGTTTTGTATCAAGCGTACATTTTAAAACTGCTTCGTCTCAAGGGTGCCCTCTTAAAGTTGAAAGGTTTCGAGTACATTATATTCATTCATTGTTTTAAAAATATGTTTACAATAAAACCATTGAAACTTTTAAGTTAGCAACGACGACATCATACTATTTATTCAATTTTAGAACAATTTATTTCGAAATGGCTAACATTTCTACAATTTAAAAGTAGTTTATAATATGCTTTCATCTGGCAACGTTGCCCGGTCAAATTTATGCCCGCCTTTTCACGTTTTCACTTGTTCTTGAACTGCGTACATTCAAGTTGAGCTAACTTCTGAAAAGGCCCGTAACGACTAATAACCGAGAAAAATGTATTCCTCGATGTCCCTGAAAGAAATATAATTGTTCAAATAAAAATTCATGATCATTTATGAAGAAAGTTTCTATCTGTTGTTATGGACCAATAGAATGCGTGAAAATGTTTAACGTGCTCAATCACTATTTTGTTCATAAAAAATTCAGGACGGACAATGAAAGTGAGAGTCATTTTGTTCTTAATCAAAAGTGAATACTTCCGCTGTAAAAAAAAATCCACTATTAATTATTAGTGGATTTTGTTTTACTGCAGAAGTATAATAATTATAATCGGAGAATTATCTGATCTTAATGAAATTTGAGTATTTCACTATAACCGCTCAAGTTGTTTTGTATCAAGGGTACATTCAAAAGTAGTTTGGTATCAAGGGTGCAGTCAAAAATTGTTGTGCATCAAGGGTACAGTCTAAAGGTGTTTCGTATCAAGGGTACATTATAAAGTTGTTTGATATCAGGGGTACATTCTAAAGTTGTTTTGCATCAAGTGTACCTTCCGAAGTTGTTTGGTATCAAGGTTTCATTCTATAGTTGTTTCGTATCAAAGGTACCTTCTAAAGTTGCTTCTATTCAAGGGTGCATTCTAAAGTTGTTTCGTATTAAGGGTTAATTCTAAAGTTGTTTCGTATAAAAGGTATACTCTAAAAAAAATTTGCTACCAAAGGTACATTCTAAAGTTGTTTTGTGTCAAAGGCACATCCTAAAGTTGTTTGGTATCATGGATACAGTCTAAAGTTGTTTCGTATAAAAAGTACATTTTATTATTTTGGTATTAAGGGTACATTCTAAAATTGTTTGGTAGCAAAGGTACATCCTAAAGTGGTTTTGTATCAAGGGTACATTCTAAAGTATTTCGAATCAAGGGTACATACTGAAGTGGTTTGGTAGCAACGGTACATTCTAAAGTGGTTTTGTATCAAGGGTACATTCTAAAGGTGTTTGGCATCAAGGGGACATTCTAAAGTTGTTAGGTATAAACGGTATATTCTGAAGTTTTTTCTGTATCAAGGGTACATCCTAAAGTTGTTTGGTAGCAAAGGTACATTCTAAAGTTGTGTTGTATCAAGGGTACATTCTAAAGCTGTTTCGTATCAAGGGCGCAATCTTAAAGTTGAAAGGTTTCGAGTACATTATATTCATTCATTTTTTAAAATATGTTTACAATAAAACCATTGACACTTTGAAGTTAGCAAGGATGACATTATACTATTTATTCAATTTTAGAACAATTTATTTCGAAATGGCTAACATTTCTACAATTGAAAAGTAGTTTATAACAGGCTCTCATCTTGTAACGTTGCTCGGTCAAATTTATGCTACGCCTTTCCACCGGAAATGTTGTTCCGCGATTAATGAAAGTGATTTTGCGTTGATTAAAACATAATCTGGCAAAACAAGATGGCGTGCCTGTCAGCAGAATTTGTAAAATAATCAAGTTTCTTGCTTGACTGCGTCTCGTTTGTTAAAACGGATTAAAACAGATTAACAAACGGATTATCCTGGCAATTAATTATAAATCTTTTAACTTCATCAACATGAATTAATTCATTTGCCATTTAATTAACTGAAACAAATGTAATGTTAAACGCTAAACAAGAAGTTGCATAATATTTTGATTTTTCTTTTAGATGAGGATTGATAATATGTATTATTTGCATTGTTCGGACTATTGCTCTTATATTGCGTGTTGTTCTCACAACGTTCCGGCCGATATAACCCCGACCTTCTTCAGGTTTATTGTACCAAATCGGTAAGGACCTGAATCGATACAGAAATAGAAACGACTCAACTCTGTTCCGTTTCGTAAAGACATCACATATTTTGAATTCTAACTATGGGTGCGAAAAAAAGAACAAATACATTATTTCAACTATTCCCTAATAACAGTCATTATCAAAATACACCTGAAGATGTCGGAGGTTATATCGACCGAAACGTTGTGAGAACAACACCCAAGAGGAGAGCAATAGTCCGAACGATCCAAATAATGCATGAAGTGGCATGCTTCGGAATTCTTTAGATGAGGATTGATAATTTGTAATAGTATGTCGATTATTCGAACTACTGTTCTCATTATGGACACGTGGCGCAATTAATAAAGGTTTTAAGTAAAGATCAGTTTTAATTAACAGTTTTAATTAACAGTTTTAATTAACAGTTCTAATTAACAGTTTTAATTAACAGTTCTAATTAACAGTTCTAATTAACAGTTTTAATTAACAGTTCTAATTAACAGTTCTAATTAACAGTTCTAATTAACAGTTGTAATTAACAGTTCTAATTAACAGTTCTAATTAACAGTTTTAATTAACAGTTCTAGTTAACAGTTTTAATTAACAGTTCTAAGTAACAGTTCTAATTAACAGTTCTAGTTAACAGTTCTAATTAACAGTTCTAATTAACAGTTCTAATTAACAGTTCTAATTAACAGTTCTAATTAACAGTTCTAATTAACAGTTTTAATTAACAGTTCTAATTAACATTTCTAATTAACAGTTCTAATTACCAGTACTAATTAACAGTTCTAATTAACAGTACTAATTAACAGTTCTAATTAACAGTTCTAATTAACAGTTTTAATTAACAGTTCTAATTAACAGTTGTAATTAACAGTTCTAATTAACAGTTCTAATTAACAGTTTTAATTAACAGTTCTAGTGAACAGTTCTAATTAACAGTTCTAATTAACAGTTCTAATTAACAGTTCTAGTTAACAGTTTTAATTAACAGTTCTAATTAACAGTTCTAATTAACAGTTTTAATTAACAGTTCTAATTAACAGTTCTAATTAACAGTTCTAATTAACAGTTTTAATTAACAGTTTTAATTAACAGTTCTAATTAACATTTCTAATTAACAGTTCTAATTACCAGTACTAATTAACAGTTCTAATTAACAGTACTAATTAACAGTTCTAATTAACAGTTCTAATTAACAGTTTTAATTAACAGTTCTAATTAACAGTTCTAATTAACAGTTCTAATTAACAGTTCTAATTAACAGTTCTAATTAACAGTTGTATGAAGGATGAAGGTTTAGTCCTTACTACAATCGATACTAACAAAGAACGATGCACATCACTTAACCCTTAAATGCTTTATTTTTTATATTGGTTTGACATCGAGGATACTGATTACCTGTTTAGCGGGTGTGCTGATGCAACATCATACTAATACTTACTCCCACTTGCCAACGGGATCGTTTCAGATGTGAAACAATTTGCAGTTTGACACATTTTCGTTTAATATCGTAGTAAATAAAGATTTTGTTGGACTCTGTCATATTTGAAACACACGGCATTAAAGGGTTAAAACGTCAACCGTTCATAGCCAACGGACCCAGAACAATCTACCTTCGTGGGTTCGAAAGTCCGTATGGATTCAGGAATTTTACATAAAGATGTCCGAATTCGATATTAAGTTTCCCGAGTTTTACAAGATACGCGCGAAGAAGGTCAGAGGTTAAAACTGCCGAAATGTTGTGAGAATAAATCCTCAAATCGAAATAGTAGTCAGAATAATCCAAATAGTATCATGAGAAATTATTTAAAACACGTTTCTCGATTCTTGTAGCTGCCTCCCTAGTCTCTATTCTAATAGAATCATTCATTTATTCTATTGTTGGCATTGGGTTCCCCGGTATCTTTCTAGAATGGCATCGGGTACTTACAGAAGGGACCACGTCAAGGTTGCCAACATCCTAAGTGAAAATGTTTCTGTAAAACGAATTGGATTCGAACTTTGCACACCTAGGTAGTCAGTCGCTTTTATTAACCACTAAGCCACCGTCACATCATATTCGAATAAATGTTGTAGATAATCGGAAAATCGTTTCAAACGGATATTTAGGAATATATTTAATAACTTGGAATATCACACAAAAATGTCTCCAAAAAATCTACGCAGTTTGTTTACTTACAGCCAATTTGAACATTTAAACAGGTTTAGAATACTTAAAGATGAAATTTATTCACAATTACTTGACTTAGTTTAGTATACTGATTCAAATGGGGGTGGGGGGTAAGGTGTCTAAGTTGTTAACGACATTCAAAATTAATAGTTAATTGCTTAGAGTTAGCTTCATAGCAACCTATTAATTGTTGTGCAGAAAATATAGTTGGTTACAATGTATGTATAGGGTGGGCCAAAATAAGGGTCCTATCTTCAAATTTGAATAACTTGAATTTGAATAACTTCCACAAAATAAAAGTTAAACTCACCAAACTTTATGTGTGTGTAGACTGACCCTTCCGAGATTTTTTGAAATAAACAAAACAAATTTTAGCCAAAAAACACTTCTTAAAACTTACAAAAACTAAAGTATTGTTTTTTACACTGTTTTGAGTTTTTTAAGCAAAAATAATGTTTTCTAAATGAGGGTACGTTCCTTAGGGCTAATACGGCTCATGCTTGCTTCGGAAGGGGTCCTTTACTTATTCTAAAATAAAAAAATAAAAAAATCAATAAATAAAAAAGTTATGAATTTTAAAAAATAGGACCCTTATTTTTGCCCACCCTGTATAATAACGTTTTTCTTTAAGCAGAATACAATCAAATACTGCAAAACTTAATCATGAATTTAGGGAACAAACCGATGATAATTTAATAAACGAACAAATTAAAAACAAACGATGAATATTTTTTTTTAATATTAACAAATTATATTAAAAAATCTGTTGGATAATTTAGTTGAATGTTTAAAAAAACATTTCTGCTTATTTGTTCTTAGTAATATTATAATTTTTCTCTTTTTTTCTAGAAAGAAACCTATCCTAATAAGTAGAAGATAAACTATTCTTGCTTTTGGTAACAATTATTTGTTGCATATTTGTGGTTTAAACCTTTTTTTGTTTTGTTGACCTTAGTTAAATATACCCGGATATCTCGTCCATATTCTGACGAGTACATACGGGTATTTAACTGCATTTGCTTTGCCTTCTGTGTGTGTTTTTTTCCTTATTTTTTCTCTTTTTCTATACTTTTAAGTGCAGTAAAAATACCCAGAAATCCGTCTAGACTGATGCAATTTTAATTTTTGTTCTAAACCAGAATGCCTCTTTTTGTGGAGCTGGACTTTCCTCACCTGATGCCGAATACTGGACTCGTAGGGAGGCAAGTAAATATTACCATTCGAATTTTATAAACTTTTTTTTTACACCAAACCTTACCTTTTACCAATATTATTTTACACACATTACATTCTGGCCGAAATTATTAACTTCGAACTTTTTTTTACACAAAAAACAAGGTTTAACGGAATTAAAAAAAAAAACACATAAAGTTAATAGAATTATCATGTTCGGCGTAAAAATACCTCCATATAGAAAAAAGAAAACTCCAATATATATGAAAAATAGTCAATAGAAAATTGTATTTGATTATTAAGAGAACACACAAAAAATTGTCATGTAAAAATTAATAATTTTACAGTTTTAAAAACAAAGTAATTAAATGTAAATTAAAAAATGTAAAATAAATCGCATTTAAAAAAGAATTTTAAAATGCGTGAATATTAATTTATTTATTTGTTTGTTATGCCTCCTTGGGCATCTCCCCTTTAACTATCTTCTCAATTCAACTGTTAAAAAAAATCAAACTCTTAGTACAGTATCGATATCCAGATCAAATTCTGTTAAATATTTCATTTGATTACTCCCAAAAGTGCCCCCTCAATTTCTCCCTCCTACCACTTTCTCTGAATTCATCCAACCTCATCTTAAACTGATCCACGCTATTGCTGTTCTTAATCCGATCTGGCAACTTATTCCAAACTCATATTACTCTGTGAGCAAAACAACTTAACTGGTTAACACATATAGTTTTTTTAAAAAACTGCCTTGAAAATAACCTTCCCGATCTAGCCTTAAATTAAAGTAACGTGTGAGTTTTAACCTAAAAATGGCTAATTTTAGCCATGTTATCAAATTGAGTCATGAACCTTCTTTAAGTTTTGATAAAATACACTTTCAAGAAAATACAAAAATCTTTACACACTTTACTGCGTTTCTCTAGAGTAAATTTGTCTCTTTTAATAACACGTTCGTAGCGTGAAAACAGTGAATAGTTAACTGTTACTACTAACAACTATGACGTCATCAGAAAAAAAAAACTTAATGGAAAAACCTTCTCTCTTTACGTAACTCAAGGTCAAGACTGGTTTTCTCATAGTACTTTTGTTCTATCATGCTTACTCTTTAAATAGCATTTGTATATGTCATGTTTAAGTTTGAAATAGCATTGTTTTTGTACTGTTATACCTATTTCTTCCAATAGCATATTTATCTGCCATGTTTAAGTTTGAAATAGCATTGTGTTTGTACTGTCATACCTATTCTTTTAATAGCATATTCATCTGCCATGTTTAAGTTTGAAATAGAATTGTTTTTGTACTGTTATACCTACTGTTTTTCAATAGCATATTCATCTGCCATGTTTAAGTTTGAAATAGCATTGTGTTTGTACTGTCATACCTATTCTTTTAATAGCATATTCATCTGCCATGTTTAAGTTTGAAATAGAATTGTTTTTGTACTGTTATACCTACTGTTTTTCAATAGCATATTCATCTGCCATGTTTAAGTTTGAAATAGCATTGTGTTTGTACTGTCATACCTATTCTTTTAATAGCATATTCATCTGCCATGTTTAAGTTTGAAATAGAATTGTTTTTGTACTGTTATACCTACTGTTTTTCAATAGCATATTCATCTGCCATGTTTAAGTTTGAAATAGCATTGTGTTTGTACTGTCATACCTATTCTTTTAATAGCATATTCATCTGCCATGTTTAAGTTTGAAATAGAATTGTTTTTGTACTGTTATACCTACTGTTTTTCAACAGCATATTTATCTGCCATGTTTAAGTTTGAAATATCATTGTTTTGTACTGTTATACCTATTGTTTTTCAATAGCATATTTATCTGTCACACTAACGTTTGAAATAGCATTGTTCATGGTTTGCCATGTCTTATTGCGCAATAGAATGTTTGTCTGTCACGCTTTCGTTTAAATTAACATTTTGTTAATCTGTAAGTCGTAAATTTTAGATAGCATTTTTGTCTGTAATTATTCAGTTTGAATGATCATTTAACATCGGTTCACGTCAGTTTATAAGCAGCTATGGTCGTTTGACTGCTCTGCTTAAGTTTGAAATAGCATTTGTTAGCGCTAAACGCGCAGATTAAATAGACCCACCCCAAGAGTACACAT
Source organism: Sepiola atlantica (assembly GCA_963556195.1). NCBI lineage: Eukaryota > Metazoa > Mollusca > Cephalopoda > Sepiida > Sepiolidae > Sepiola > Sepiola atlantica. The sequence continues at coordinate 50,381,358 of OY744546.1, forward strand.
TGTTTCACCAATAGCGTAAGAACAAAGTAAAAGAGTTACCATCATAATTGCTGGAAATAAACAATGGCCTCTCTCTATCTACCTCTGTCTCTTTCTCACTATCTCTCTCTCTCCGTGCGTTCTCGATATGTTGTCCTCTCTCTCTCTCTTTCACCTTTTCTACTCTCTCTCTCTTTCACCTCTTCTACTCTCTCTCTCTCTCTCTCTCTCTCTTTCACCTCTTCTACTCTCTCTCTCTCTCTCTCTTTCACCTCTTCTACTCTCTCTCTCTCTCTCTCTCTTTCACCTCTTCTACTCTCTTTCATTTGTCTTAACTCTCTATCCCTTTTTCACCCACTTATTATTTCTTACGTGACATATTCGGACGAGTACATACGGGTATTTAACTCGATTTGCTTTGCCTTCTGTGCGTTTTATTTCTTATTTTTTCTCTTTTTCTATACTTTTAATACGGTTCTACGTTTAATGCAATCTCGAATGTTCTACTTCGACCCACTGAAAAAGTTAATGGGATCATTTGCACATCAACGGACCTCACATTTAATATATTTACTAGGATAGTGCCGGGTGGTTTAAGCTTAAATGAAGCGTGTGTTTTTTTTTTAAATTTTAGGTTTAAATTTATCATTTTCATAAGCTAAAGAAAAATTATTTTTAATCTTTAATTCAAGCCAGAAATTACTTTCGTTTCGACAATTTAAAGTTTTCGAAACTTCTTAACGAAATTCACACAAAAAACTGTTCCGGTCCAAATTATTTTAATCTTTGAAACACTAGACATACCCATGACCTGTTGGGTCATAATCACAAGCACTATTTGTCCTACTTTGATTTATTCAAAAATTAATAAACGGTGATATATCTGTTAAGAAATTCTTAATGTATCACTATAAAATAGTAGGTCTCTTTACTTCAACGTATATTTTCTTGTATGGATGATACAAATGTAAAGCGACCTACGATTTCGCTATCTAATTTACATACGTGTTTACGGTGTCTACAAACATACTATTATGCTAACTGAAAAGAGAGAGTCACACTTTCTCTAAATACTCACATAGACATAAGAAATAAAAGATAGTGGTTGAACCAACATAGAGAGAGGGGGGACGAGAGAAATACATAGATAGGTCAGAGAAACGTGAGTGACTTGTTTAGCTACTTATAAATTACGACTAATTAGAAAAATTCAACATTTATTCAAACATAACTCAATCCCAACACTAAAGTATATTTTAGCATGCCTTATGTGTTATTTAAACATAGGAAAATCTGAGGGAAAGAAACGTTAATTAACCCTCATTTCTTATAATAATAGGAAGTACCCAATAAAAAGTCTACCCTTCCGCGTTTGTTCATACCAAAATCAGACCGGCAAAGTATAGCCATTTCTTAGGATGGCTATTCTTTGTCGATCTGAAGTATAGTCCTGTGAAGTTCTATATAGTCCACCTTCCTAGGCTTTACCTTCTTACTCTTTGAGAAAGAGTTAGTTTATTTCTAATCGGCTGAAGCGATCCTACCAAAGGAATGCCGGTCAGAGTGGTATTCCTCTAAAGCGCTGGCTTCAATTCCAACTTTCCTAACCTTGTATCACATCTTCCCGCCGTGGCAGGGCGATAAATAAATCCCGACAAAATATCCCATGTTTAATACATTTCATAAAATTTAAAGAGCGTACAGTGAAGTTATTAGAATAAAGATCACAGTGTAGTATCTATTACATTTTGTTCATGAAATAACGGGGGTATGGATTTACTCCTCTCCAGGCGTTAGGCACAAAGCCAGTTTTTATCCTACGCCCACAAGTAAGATGTGACCCAACATCGGGTCGGGAAAGTGGGGTTTAAAAAGCCAGCGCCCGAGAGGTGAGCACTCTGGCCATTTAAAAATGGTCTGGGCAGCCCCGCCGGCATTCCCCGGTAGGGGTGCCTCAGACAGTAAGCCATAAACTTACTCCTCCCCAAAGAGGGAAGGCAAAGCCTAGGAAGGTGGACCTCCCAGAACTGCACAGGACAGACCCATTGACCGGCGTAAATCAAGACCCGAAGGCCAAGACAACACCAGTATGGGGTGCAGTATCCATCGGAACAGATACTATACTTTGATCTTAGCCAAAAGACCAAAAAGGGGGTATTTAAGGCACATAGAGAAACCCCTATGACTTTTATATTCATACTAAAATAAACACTTAACATTATGTTTACATTAATTTAGTAATTAATAAGTACATAAAATGTTATCAAGATCAGATAATTCGTTGAGTTTAGGTGGATTTATTTTAAAATCAGCGTTATTCATTCTTTGGTTAAACTACTTTCACTTTCATTTCTCGTTCACACTTAGAATGTATCTGTCAAGTATTATGTGATCTTAATTATGTTACTGGGGCTATTAAACCAAAAGAAAACAAGAATGTTCTTACTCAAAGAAAAATAATTTAAGACCAACGAAAGATCAATAATTTAACTTGACCCAAAATCGAAATATTTCATATTTAAGATTTTAATGAATGAAAAAACCCCGATTTTCAAAATAACGTTTTTTACAGTTTCTTTTTTGAAATTGCATTGTAAACGGCTTCTACTGCGTAAATGCTTTCAAATTAAACCATGCATCTTAAAAAAATTCTTTAATCTAAACTTTATTATGAGTCAATACTATTTTACAGTTTTAAGGATTGAAACATGACCAGCCGCTATTCTCATACCAATCGAGGATTCGTCCTCGAAAATACGTTCCGGTGGAGTTTGGGTCATGTTGGCGTGGCTTTGTTCTCTTTCAATCTGAGAAGTATGGTCCTTTGTAGTCTTAGGAGGTCCAACCTTTCAGGTTTTACCTTCTCTTTGAGAAGGGCTTAGTTAATTGCTAATCGCATGAGGCGCCCTTACCAACGAATTCTGACGAGACTATTCATGCATTTCCTTTCTAGGCCAGAGATCGCTAATTTAGTGCGATGACTTTTAAAACCTTGACCTTGTGTCTAACTAGATATACGGTAAATCAAACGATCCGAAGCGTCTGTTACGACATTGTGGCTAATGACAACAGTCAAAAAAAGAAATAACTACAGGAAATTAAACAATTCTTAATATACAGTATTTTTTTTATTAAAGAATTGCTATCGGATTCTATCAAATAAATAATTTCAAATTATGCGATGCTTCTTCAAAAAGCCACCTCTTTATTCTAAAAGATATAATCATTTTTTTGTAATGAAAAAAAAAATGTAATGCATTCAAAAATAAATTAAGCATTCAGATTTCAACGTAAATAATATTGGTTTTTTTTTTTCCAAAATTCGTGTGTACTTGACTACCAAGACAATTAATTAGAGTAATGTGTTTATTTAGAAAACCTGAAACCATAAATAACTTTTCGGTAATTAGACTAATTTGTTTACTGATAGAAAGTACGTGGGATTGGCCTAATGAATACAGTATATTAACATTTATTTATTACTTAAATTTAAATACTGTAAATATAATTAAAATCAGATAATTCGATGATTTTTATTGGATTTTTTTTTTAAATTGACGGGTGTTCATTATGGGTTGAAAAACAAAAACCCTTTCACTTTCATTACTTATCCATACCCAGATCGTAGGTGTTTTTTTTCCAATATGTGATCTGCCGAATTGGTTAAAATCCAATATGTGATCGACTGATTCATCCTAACCCTTACCTACACCCAAACGAACCCTAACCCTAACCCTACCACTTATCCAAAGTGTATGGTTGTTAGTTGGGATTAGGGTTAGTTAGTTAGTTAGTTAGTTAGTAAGGGTTACAGTTATGGTTAGGGTTAATGGATATATCACATATTGAAATGTAAACAACCCGGTAAATCACATATTGGATTAGAAACCATTCGGTAGATCACATATTAGAATAAAAACAACCCGGTATGTCACATATGGGATTAGAAGTCATATGGTAGATCACATATGGGATTAGAAGTCATATGGTAGATCACATATTAGAATGTAAATAACCCGGTAGATCACATATGGGATTAGAAATCATATGGTAGATCACATATGGGATTAGAAGCCATATGGTAGATCACATATGGGATTAGAAGTCATATGGTAGATCACATATTAGAATGTAAACAACCCGGTAGATCACATATAGGATTAGAAACCAATCGGTTAATCACGTATTAAACTGTAACTAACCCGGTAGATCGGATATTTCATCAGAGACCATTCAGTTGATCACATATTAGAATGTAAACTACCTGGTAAATCACATATTTGATAAGAAACCAATCGGTAAATCACGTATTAAAATGTAACCAACCCGCTAGTTCACATATTGGATTAGAAACCATTCTGTAGATCACATATTAGAATGTAATTAAGACGGTACATCATATATTGGAGTAAAAAACATTCAGTATATCGCATATTGGAATATAAACAACTAGATAAATAAAATATTGGATTAGAAACCATTCGGTAGATCATATATTAGAATGTAAACAACCCGATAAATCAAATATTGGATAAGAAACCATTCGGTAGATCATATATTAGAATGTAAACTACTTGGTGAATCACATATTATATTAGAAACCATTCGGTAGATCACATATTAGAATGTAATTAAGACGGTACATCATATATTGGAGTAAAAAACATTCAGTATATCGCATATTGGAATGTAAACAACTAGATAAATAAAATATTGGATTAGAAACCATTCGGTAGATCACATTTTGGAATGGAACCCAGTGGTATTATGTTATCTAATTTACATTACTTGTGCTATTAATCCAAACGAAAACACGAATTTTCTAACTCATCATAAGTTATATGAAAGAGCAATAATTGAATTCGACTCGAAATCGAAACATTTCACATTTAATATTTATGTGAATCGAACAACCCTGATTTTTAAGATCACTTAATGTTGAGGTTTTTTTTTCAAAATTGCATTCTTAACGGCTTATATTGCATAAATAATTTCAAGTTAAATGAAATGTTTTATTTTAAACTTTCTGACGAGTGAATGTTATGTCAAAATATTTCAGGATTGAAGCGTTACGCCCTCGCAGCTGATAACAACAGCCCCAAAATGGCTACAAAAAAAAAACAACAAAAAAATCTTAATGTTATCTGAAGAAGTGAATTATTTCCGAAAATTTAAACTTAAAAACAAAAATGGCATTGTTAATGGCTTCTATAATTTCAAATTAAACAATGCGTCTTAAAAAACCTATTCGTCCTAAAAAAATATAATTCTGTTTTAAATGAAGTAAAAATGTGAAACATAAAAATATAAATTATTAATCGCATAAATGTGAAGTAAATTAATTAATATTCATATTTCTAAGAACATGTTTGTTTTTTTCAATTCCGGTATATTTGGATAACAAGACAATTAGAGTTTTTTTTTTTAATTTGGAAAATGGGAAACAATAGGCACATTTTTCCTAGTTATCTTCCTCCCACAAGGTAAGATGTGACACAAGGTCGGGAGATTGGGAAAAAACCAGCGCTCGAGAATTTGAGCACTCTGTCCATTTAAAAATTGCCTGGGCAGCCCCGTCGGCATTCTTCGGTAGGGGCGCCTCAGGCGATTAGCAATAAACTAACCCCCTCTCAAAGGGTGAGAAGGCAAAACCTGGGAGGGTGCACATCCTAGCATTGCACAACAATAGAACAATATGTACGTTTCCTTTAATTAGACTAATTTGTTTACTTTATATATGAATTTATTTATTCCCTAATAACTACTGAAAATGTCATAAGAATCGGCGCAAAATACTATTCTCTCCTGCGACAGACGTATGTAAAAAAACATATAATCGTTTTTTTTTTAATTAAATAAAAATGTAAAAAAATAAACGTGAAAATTATTAATTGCATAAATGAAGGGAATGTATTAAATATTTATACTTCGACAGAAATAAGATGTGTTTTTTTTTTAAATCAAAATTCGAGTGTATTTCAATAACAAAGCAGTTAATTAACTAATTTGTTTATTTATAAAACCGGAAACAACATATTACTTTCCGGTAATTTGATTGATTTGTTTATTTACAGGAATGATGTGGGATTGGTCTAATTTATATTATACCGGACTATGACTTGCTTTAAATCTTATTGGATCATTTGGATTATTTGGATTATTCGGACTACTATTTCCATCTTTGTTGTTAGTTTCGCAGCGTTTCGGCCGATGTAACATCCGAACTTCTTCAGCTTAAAATTTTCGAGCTCGAAGATTTTTAATGTCAGACTGGAGAATCTATACGGAATTAAAAAAAATGTGGGATAATGTTGTTATCTATTATTATAATAAATGTGAGTTAATAAACGTTTCTCTCCCTAAGTTTTCACCACTACATGCTTTAATAACACAATAACATATACCTTAGTTCTGGGATTGAGTTATGTTTGAAAATGAGTACTCATAATCATTCTAATTAGCCGTAATTTCTAATCAACTACACAAGTAATATATCTCTCTCTCTCTCTTAGCTGCATTTCTCCTACCCCAACATTCTACGTTGAGTAAATTACTACTTAATAGGTGTCTTTGTAAGCATTTAAATAAATAGTGGCTTACTCTTACTCTTTCCAAATAATATACCTCGTGTGTTCGTACGCACCATAAACACATACGTAAATTAGACAGCAAAATAGTAGGTCACTATAAAATCCATGAAGGCAATATACGTTGAAGTTAAGAGACTTATTATTTTTTTAGTTATGTAAGAAGAATTTCTTAGCAGATATATGATACCTATCACCTTCTTTAGGTGCGTTTTGTTGGACTCGGGAATTTGTATGTCGATCTTGGAAATATGTACCGAATTCTGAACTAGACTTTTTTTATTAAATTCACGTACGTATATTGCTTACGTTCCGTCAGCGACGACAGGGTAAATGCGTTAAGTAGTTTTTAAAAGTTTTTTCTCAATATTTATCGACTGCAGTGAAGTTACATCGGCCGAAACGTTGTGAAAATTATCAAATGAAAATAATAGTCTGAATAATCCAAATAGTCTTAAATATCAATCCTATATCTTAAAAAATTCGGACAAACTATGTAGATCAGTGTGCCTCAATCCGATTAGGAAGAGTATGAACCCAAACTCCCTCATACCGCTATGGTTATGATAAAAAAAACGTTGTTAAACTAATCGTATACTACAAACTCTTTATAATAATTATTATTCCGGCATAAAATAACGCCAAAAGGGTGGATATGCCGTAAAAAAAGACAAACCGTAACATCTAAATGAATGAATGCGAAAGTTGGGCTCATTACATGTATAACGGGAGATCAAAACGGATTATTTCAAGTTAATTCAAGTTATTTATCTACCTCCCACAAGGTAAGATGTGACACAAGATCGGGAAAGTGGGATTAGATAAGCCAGCGCTCGAGAGGTGAGCACTCTGGCCATTTAAAAATTGCCTGGGCAGCCCCGTCGGCATTCCCCGGTAGGGGCGCCTCAGACAGTAAGCAATAAACTTACTCCTCCCCAAAGAGGGGAGGCAACGCCTGGGAGGGTGCACCTCCTAGAACTGCACAGGACCGGCAACCCCCAATAGACCGGCGTATATCCAGACCCAAAGGCCCGGACAATACCGGTTTTATTAGGCGGGGTAAAAAACCCTGGTTGAATCCTTCAAGTTAATTCAAGTTTACTCGTTATCTGGTTAATATACTAACCATCTATATGTGCTCTCATAGGTTAAGTAATTTGCATATTTCTGTACAAAGAGTATCCTTATTAATAAACTACATATTGTTAACGTTTGTTTAATTAAACGATTGTTTTGATTTTAATATATCAGATAGTTATGTTTAGAAAAAATGACTTATTTCGTTGACAAATATTAACCACATCAATAGAATTCAGAAATGCCAATGATGGTGAGTTTTTCTTATAAGTTATCATTCGAAACAGTTGTCTATGCACGGTTATTGCGTTTATTTCCGATATATTCTTAGGAGGAGGTGATTGATTTAAAAAAAAAAAAGGGCGATCTATTTGTAAATTGTAAGTTAAAATAATTTTTTAAAACCTACAGAATCGCAATCGCCTAAGCAAATTGATTTCTTCTTTCTTTTCATTACTTTAAGATCATGCTTAAAAGATAAATAAATTTGTATCAAAATTATCAAAATGGTAATGTTTATATATCGATATGCATAAATGCGACAATAATTTCGTGTTTACAACAACGTAATGTTTATTATTTAAATTTTGTTTGAAGTATTTTAAGTAGAAAAGTTTGCGAAGCAATAGCCATCTGGCGAAGTTTTCTATTAAATTAAATATATGTAAAAAATATCGGTGGTGCGTGAACGCAGAATTGATACGGACATAGACTATGGAATTAGCTAAGCTAAGTTCATTCAAATCATATCGTGTTGATTGGCTTCAATTTCGTTGAAGTGTGAAAATCAGTCCGTAGTGTATTTTACACATACGAAAATCTAAGAAATTGTAGAAAAGTGATTTCTTTACTTGGAAATTTTAATTTTATTTTTTGTTGTGAAGTTGTCAAACAGTAAATAATAAATAAAGGAAGTCAAGTCGAGGGTTGGTTTAACAAGTGTATTAACAAAGTAAGAAACTTGACTAGCACTTGGCTAGACAGTTACAAGACTATGCTTTGTCTTCTCTGTGTCTCTGGTGACTCGCACTATTTATAGTGACAACCGGTGCAGTGTCTCCTGTGTAAGAACGACCGGTGTAACATTTGTAATACAAATTTATTTATTACTAGCAAATATATCATCCCTCCGGTCGCATATTTCGACTAGGCTACTCGCGTCACCCCTTCGGTCTCGCTGTCTACGAGAGGGTGGCCCTATTTGCTTGTCTAAAATTATATAATTGTGAAAAAAACTACATACAATACACATTTAAAGCTAAATACATTGGTTTGGGCTATTAAAATAATTTATATTTAAGTTTACCCATTCATTTAATCATTTATTATCATCGCTTATGTTTGAATTAATATTTTGAAACATGACGTAAATCATAAATCTATGACGTTACGCCAAAGATATAGTTATTTCCTTAAGCAAATGTTTTAAAACCTATTTAAAATGAAGTGCAGATAGTTCAGCTGATAAAACGTTTGGCCGAAGGTCTTAATGGTTCGGTTTTCGGTTTCGATTTTCGGTCATGTTGGGAATTTATTATATACTATTGATGCAATATTTTCCATTTCTAAAATCAGTTAAGATCCTTGATATTTCAAAATTAGACAAATCCCGCAATGTATTTATTACTTAAAAAAAAACGTGACAGACAGACAGACGGACGGACATAATCGCTATTTATATAAGATAATTGGATTTTTTTTATTTTACAAATACCCACAAAAAATATATTTAATAAAGCCCCTTCCTCATGCTAAGAATGGCTTTCTTAATAATAAAGTTATTATTAAAGAAAGCCATTCTTAGCATGAAAGGCTTTTAAAAAAACTATTGTGTACTTTCACCTAAGAAAATAAACAAAAATGTTTTTGTACAAAAATAAGAATAGTTCCTGGCCAAAACGTAATATAGCGGGCATGATTTCTGCACTTCACCGTTTTCTGCTGAATACATTCTTAGTTGGAAGTGGTAAACCTCAGACGTTATACCTTTCTGCCTAATTAAGTGTATATATAATGTACTCTGATGTAACGTTACTTAAGCTTTAAAATACCATATGATGTGAAAAGGACAACTCAAAATATCTAAAGGTGAAAACAACACTTTGTCTTCTGTCTATCGCTCTCTCTTCCTCTCTCCCTCTCGCTATATTTTCCTCTGTCATTTTCTGTTTATCTCTCTCTCTCTATTTCTCTCTATATATTTACCCCTCTTTTTATTTCTCTCTTACTCTCTCTATATATCCCTCTTTTTCTATTTCTCCCGGTTTTTCTTTATTCCTCTATACTCTATTCCCTCTCTTTTTCTCGTACTTTTTCTTAATCTATGAAAGAACAATAAGTTAGGTTGAGCCAAAATGGCACTACTTAATATTTCCATCAAATAAGTAAGATTTTTTCAGATCTTTATTTTAAGGAGAGGCAACGGTAGTAAGAGTACTTTGGTTTTTAACGAAATATCGACTGAAATTACGCGAGTTATCTGATCTTAGTAAAATTATTAATTAATTAAAATGAACATCAATTTAAAAAGTATTTATTTTATTTTAACACAACTTTTTTAAGGCAGCTAGTATTAACAGCTCTCAGAAGATTCCATTTTACTTGAATTTACATTTACGATTTTTTAGTTTAACTTACTACCAAAAGTTGCCGTAAAAAAAGATGGTTATATTCGCACATTTAGATGTAAATGTGGTCACTGAGTTTCGACTATTTACCTCTCTCTTTCTCTGTGTATTTTTACTCTCTCTCTCTTTCTCTTTCTCTTTCTCTTTCTCTTTCTCTTTCTCTCTCTCTCTCTCTCTCTGTATTTAGGTTTATCACTCTCACTCTGGGAGTATCTCTCTATATAATCTTCTCTCTCTCTTTTTAATTATCTTTTCTCTCTCTGTCTATATCTTTCTCACTATCTTTCTCACTCTTAGTAACTTCCTGGTTCACTCTTAGTAACTTCCTGGTTCACTCTTAGTAACTTCCTGAGACATGTGGAACTATTAAACTTTCTAAGACACTTGGCATCGAAAAAAAAGCAACACATCCAGATATCAAAGCTGAGCCTTCTTATTATCACGCATATATAATAAATGGTAAAATAACAATTACCGTTCAATAAACTGCAGGTAATGTATCGTTTACCATGGGAGTTATATTTCAATATTCCATAAACGAAGAGAAGAAACTGTGTTTTTTTGACACGAATTGACGACATATGGGTGCCAAGTTCGAATCCAGTTCGTTCCACAGAAAACTATTTACTTAATATGTTGGCAACCTTCACGTGGCCCCTCTTTTAAATACCCGATTTTTTCCTAGAAAATATCTGACTTGAAAGTTATCTGGGAAACCAATGCCAAAAAGAGAATCATCTGATTCATGATATATGAATAGATAGAAGAAAAACGAGAAATGGTTGATATATCCTAAAACATCAAATCAATTAAATGAATACAATTCACACTGTTAGTAAGTAATTTCACTTCATAGTTTCGATTTACTTGTCTCAACATGAGTGAAAAGTTATGCACTGGTCCTTTTTTAATGTGGGGGAAATCTAGCTCCCCGAAAGAGGTAATCTAGATTGGGGCAATAATTAAAAAAAAATGAATCAGTCTAGAATTATTTCCCATTAACTGACTAAGGACAGAACAGATACTGCACTTTAATCTCAGGTCGATGACCGGGAAAGTGTAGCAAGGGGTCCTTCCTTATTCGAATGAAGATTACATACTAATATTAGAACTGAAAAAAACTTCAAAATATTCCATGATGAAACTTCGTGATATTTTCCATACATAACATACAGTCACATAGCAACTTGTGTTAAATAGATTGTATACAGTTTATCCCTAGCATTTATTGATGATTCAACAATCAATAACACAGAAAAAGATCAACATGAGGTAATAAAGCAAAAAAAAAACTACTTAGAATCGCAAGAGATTTAATATAAAAATGTATATAACAAAGTACTTCTTTTTTACTAGTGGGTCACCGCTTATCAAGGTCTAGGTGTCACTCAAGGATGAGGGTTAAAAGCATTCGTGGCTGAACGTTGATCGCTGTCAGGGAAGGTTTGAATAGTGGGTTGAATTTGCAGGTGATTACGTAAGAGAACTTGATTTTCCTAGAGGAATTTGTTTACATTAGACTTGAAGATGCCTACGTTGTTGTCAGTTTAAAAGAACACTCGTGGTATCTTGTTTCACAGACTGGGTGTTCTAAAACAGAAACGTTGTTTATGGGAAGTCCGTTTACTTTTTAGTACAGAGATAGAGAAAGAGAGTAGACAAAGTTCTTTGTTGTATATGTAGTTAAACTAGTTCTTGCTCTCACCTCCAATTCATATAATTTTAGAGTTCAAACTAAAATAATGCTTCGTAGTAAGTAAGGCCTAAGTGTAGGCGAGTGTAGAGTCACACCCTTAGTTACCATTGTTCTTATCCGCTCTTGCTCGGATTGATAGTACCTGTCAGGGTCCAGTCTCTGAATTAAATAAAACCTGTTCTTAGAATGACATGATAATGAGCCCAGTGGTAAACACATAACTTTCATCCTGAATAACAAATTAAAGTGAACCACATGAATAAATATTTCAAGTTATTAAGACTTGAAAAAATTACTCATGATTAAAAAATATATATAAATTATTAGAGTCAGTATGAAATAAGTCTAAATTGTTCACAAACGCTGAATCATGTTTCGGATTTATCTTTTTCTGATTGATGTTTAAATTTTCTTTGATTGTTGAATCCCGTTGTTCCACAGCAAATAGAAAAGTTGACATAAATTATCACAAATTTTGGTCTTACCAATAATACTTTTTTCGTGAGAGTAAGAGACATCGAGGAATACGCTATGCTTCCATTATTAGTGGTTTCGGGCCTTTTCGGAAATTGAACTTGAAGGCACCTGGTTCAAAAGTAAATTAGATCAAGTATATAGAATTTCTGTAATGAAAAAATGAATTAAAAAGATTAAAACCAACAAAAAATCTTCAATGTAGTTCATTTTTTGAAATGGAGGTGCTTGACATTGCCAGCCAGATGAGATTTTGAGTCGTGAATGCCTCTGGCGTCCTTCAATTGCAATGATAAGCTGACATTATTGGCGCAGACTCTGTTGACAGTGGATCTGATGCTAGAAATGTTGCATCTATCTATTTGGCTCTGATAGTATACCAACACCTCGAGTGTAAAGGGAATACATAATTATCGAGAATTAGTACACGAATCGTTGGGAATTTTTCTTTTAGCTAAATAACTTTTGATACAGAAACATTGAAATTATTACTTAAAGTCTAATAATGAAATACTATCAGGATTTTCTTAACTATTTTTTCAACGTTTGATCGATTTTATAAAATGATTAAATTAATATTTTTTTTGTTATATTGTTAGGATTCAAACGGAATTTCCATGAATGGTTTATTTCCAAGAACTTTCCATTCGTGGAAAAGGTTATCGCAGGATAGCTTCTCTGATGACTACAACATGCTCGCCTTCAAATCCCATGTCAACAAATACTCGTCATAAACCATCCTCATGATTAATGGAATCGAGGCGTCTTAGGAGTCTGACAGGCAACAGACAATAATAATCGGTTATATATGTAATTAATAATAGCTACAGGTATATATATATATATATATATATATATATATATATATATATATATATATATATATATATATATATGAATTTAATCCAACAAAAAGGCAAATAATATATTTAATTAGTGAACATCCGGATAAAACTGAAGCTCAATATACTGGATAGAGCATTAATAGCATTATATAACGTGAAAGAATAAAATAAGTTGCGAATGAAATTATATTAGAATTCAATGTTCAGGCAAAGTACCTTAAAGTATTTAACTCATGTGTTTTCAAAGAAAATTATTCTCCTCAGAGGACCATTACCGCAATGACATTACTGCAGGTAATAAATTAAACTTTGAAAATATATATAAAAATACATAAAAGTATATAAAACATAAAATATATCAGCCCAAAACATACTTTTTTGTTAAAGCTATACAGTTCATCCAAGTTATACAATTTAAAACATATTCAGGAAAGATATCCAAGAGGTTCATTGAAAAGTGATCCAGGTGGTGAGTAGTAGTCCATGTATATATATATATATATATATATATATATATATATATATATATAGTAAGCTATGAAAATATATGTATGGAAATTAAGTTACACAGAGGCTCCCGTGTTTCATCCCCGGGGGAAATCTTCAGGCTAAAATACATTTAGTTATGGGTGAATACTGTCAAAGTAATCGATTGGTTTAACAAGAATAAATGTACCTTCCTACAATTTGACATAGTGGACTTCTACCTGTCTATATCAAAAGAACTCTTCAACATCGCCCTAGAATTTGCAAAGATGTATACCGATATATGCAAGGATGAAATTCACATAATTAAAAAATGTAGGAGATATGTTTTAATCAATAATGATGACCAATGGATTAAAAAAAAATATGACAAACTCCTTTGATTTGGCCATGGGTACCGTTGACTTTGTTGGGCATCAAATCCTGTGGGGATATTTATTTTGTATACACTCACAAATATATTTGATAATACAGATATCGGCTTTATAGAGATGATGGATTAGCGATAATAAGAGAGTTCAACAAAGTCAAGGGAGAAAACTTCAAGAAAATTATACATATGGAAATGAAAAAACTAGGCTAAAAAGTAGAAGTACTGGCTAACATAAAAACAACTCACTTTCTAGATGTCACGTTAAACTTACATAAAACATACTTACGAACCATACTAAAAAATAACGCCAATCCAACATACGTAAACCCAAAGTATAATCACCTCTATCAATCATAAAACATATTCCGAATTCTATCGAACGTAGGCGTATCAATAATTCTAGCAATGAAAGTGTTTTTTAAAATCAAGCAACATTTACAATACAGCTCTAAAAATAGTGGTTACCATAATACCGAAATTAAATATAAAAAACAGGATATTAATAATTAAAAAAGAATTAAAAAGAAAAGAAAATTAAATATGATCTACTATACCTCGCCCTATAACCAGATGCTAAAAAACTAAACTGGGCAAAAAATTCCTAAATCTGATTGAAAATCCTACAGCTGCTGCGAAAACCTAGAAATAATAACATACTAAAAGAGAAGAGCAGATAGGAAGAAAGAAAAATGACAAATTACATAAAAAGTGAGAACTATAACAAAATAACACTAAGAAGAACAAAAATATAAACACTACAAGTAGAAATAAACAAAACACTAATAGTAATTGTAACGATACGAGTTAATTAATTATACCTTTGGCCGAATCTCTTCGTTGTCGATAGCTCTGTCGTGGGTTTATCTTCCTTCGTCTAGTGGCCTTCTGTTGGTTGGCGTGGAGCATCGGTCACCTGAAACTGAAAGTTCTCCCCATGGGTAAGAAAGGACTTCGACGATAATTTCAGAGGGGCGTGAACGATTTATTGGTCTGGTTCTTCTTTTATTCGAACGGGCGAGAGTTATCGTTTAAAGTGCTTTTGTTTCCTCTTTTCTATAGCTAATTCTTATCTTCTTCTAGATGAGGCGAAATGTCGATTTATGTCTCATTTTTAGAGAGGCCGTCTTAAATTATTTTCGTCTACATCTCTGGAACAAATTCGCCAGCTTTCTCGAAACGACGTGGCCGCCTCGAGCTCCCATCACAGACTGATCGAAAAACTAATTTCTCACACCAAGGGGAAGAGTGACGTCATCTGTTCACGTGGACCCAACGTGAAAAATATTTCCGTCACTCATGTCTTTCTGACCTCCTGATCTGAGCATTTCCTATCCTCAAATTTGTTATGACTTTACAAAATGATTCACTAATGTATCATGGTTGTTTGTTCCAAAATCACAAAGCACTCAAATTGTTCCTACTCCATTTCTTTCACAATTTATACTAGCTAATCTACCCGTTTAAAAAACAGGGCCCGTCATAATGCAACATAATCACTCGAATAGAAATGAAACAGTTAGCAATGAATAGAAAAGGTGTAACTGCATAAATCGTACAATTTGTGCACGACAAAATAAATGCATAACTAAAAGTATTGTAAACCAAGCAACAATATTTGGCTAGGAAAACCCGAATAACAAGAAGTACTGTGTGGGTACAACCTCCCTAGATTTTTAAACCAGATATTATGACCACAAAAAACAAATTTAAAAACAGAGAACGTACAATTAAAACAGCACTAGCACACCACTATTCGGAGCTCAAAGAAAATAGACGCTAACCAATAACTGAATGGAAAATAATACGATAGGCCAGTACATGTAGAAATTTAAGCGTCCCGTGTAGATTATGTCTGATGAAAAATTTTAAATCCTAAACTTTGAAGACCCCCAAAATCTATTTAACTGTAGAAGTAAGATCGTAAACAGCTGCCTACATATAAATAAATTTACCTTACGCTAACAACAAATAACTAAATAAATAAACAAACAAATAAGTAAAAAAAACAAACTAACCTAACTGACTCCTTACAATTTAAAACTAAACCGTAAAATAGAAATACAAGGATGCACTTGTTAAAATAAGTTCACCCATTATATTGACACAACAAAGAAACAGGATATAGGACATTCTATAGAAAGCAGAACTATAGAACAGAATATATAAAGTAAAACTAACCGGATATTTGTTCGTGGGAAGCCCACCGATTGACTGAGAGAACAACAAAAAATCTGATTGGTTAACTAGCTAGCTGTGTATATGGAATCACCCGGCAAAAATAGATCTATGTATTTAAGCCTGATCATTACCCCAGGGATGAAACGCGGAAGTCTCTGTGTATCTTAATTGCCATGAATATATTTCCTTAGCTTACTACCTAGCTCTATTTACGTATCAAGCACTGTTGAAGTAAATACTGAAAATTGATACATAAAAAATGATAATTCTTCATAAAATTTTATGTAGATACATGAAATAATATATATATATATATATATATATATATATATAGAGAGAGAGAGAGAGAGAGAGAGAGGGGGAGAGATGTACATGTAGAGAGAGATATGTATATACAGGGTGATTCATCAGTCACTTAGCTATTTAATTTTGAAATTCTGAAGTTAAAAAATACGGTAATACAAAACAGAAAGTTTATTCAACAAATTCATTTATGGGAGTTTAAAATTACAGCAGATTTTCAAAATGTGCGCCTTCGTTCTGCATGCATAGCTCCATTTTTTTGCAAGGAATTTACGACTCTTTGTAGCATATTTGATTGATTATGAAATAAATATATATAGAAACAAATATATAAACGAACAAATTTAAAATAACAAATAGCAGTAATTAGAGAGTAAGATAACAATTATCAAAAGTTCATAGTATGTTTGTGCTTCATATGGTAATCATTTTAAATAGCTAAGTGAAGTGACTGATGAATCACCCTGTATATATATATATATATATATATATATATATATATATATATATATGTATGTATATATATATATGTATATATATATATATATGTATGTATATATATATATGTATGTATATATATATATGTATGTATATATATATATATATGTATGTATATATATATATGTATGTATATATATATATGTATGTATATATATATATATATGTATGTATATATATATATATGTATGTATATATATATATATATATGTATGTATATATATAAATATGTATGTATATATATATGTATGTATATATATGTATGTATATATATATGTATGTATGTATATATATATATGTATGTATGTATATATATATGTATATATATATGTATGTATGTATATATATATATATATGTATGTATATATATATATGTATGTATATATATATATGTATGTATGTATATATATATGTATGTATATATATATGTATGTATATATATATGTATGTATATATATGTATGTATATATATATATGTATGTATATATATATGTATATATATATATATGTATGTATATATATATGTATGTATATATATATGTATGTATATGTATATATATATATGTATGTATATATATGTATGTATATATATATGTATGTATATATACATATATATATATATATATATAAATAACACTCAGTTAACAAACAAAGCTGCATATATTAGGAGCAATGCACATGAAAATAAAAAAGCAATCTATCAACAAAATTAAATTTAATAAGAGTGATAACACACTAAAATGTCTATTATACCTATACTTTATAAATATTATAACAATCACAGGGTACCCGCTAAAGACTACCAATAAATATATAAGCATATACGTTTTTTTTTACTTGATCAACACGCCTGAAGATGAATCCAGAAAGAACCGAAAGTAATAAGGCTCAAAACGTGAACGGCAGATACACCGGTCAATTTAAGCTTGAAATCTACAAACTTAGGAACTTGGTAAAAAATATGCAGATATAAATTGTTAGTGATTTTAGCGAAATATATATATATATATATATATATATATATATATATATATATATATATATAGTAAATTGTAACTTCAAGTCTGACTATTACTAAGTAAGTTAACTCCATATTTCTATACTCATTGTTGTATTATTACCTTTCGGCCTGTAAGACCACAACATATACAAACCTCGGATGTTTTTCTATTTCGTTTTGGGTTAAGAGCAAAGTGTAATATCTGCCTTATCCATCCTCGGTCAATAAAGAAAGAAATCTTACTAAACTGAAGAAAATTTATTTTTTTGTTCAAATCCAGAGTGTCCCGTTTTGAAGGAGCTGGATTCTCCACACATTAAAAAGAGACCTTGTGTCTAATTCGGCCCTCGAGGGGAGACAAGTGAATAAGAACGCCATAGTAGATTCGAGTTCGAGATAGGATTATATACAAACATTAGAACTTCTAATTGCTTTCTCTTTGTAAAAAGGTGAAAAGCTTATGGTCTTAAGTGGTGAAACTTCCTAATGTCTCGGATGCTTAACAACTGACGGTTTGGCTTATAATTCATAATAGATCTTATGCAGTTCATTCGCATTCGACATTCTTCGTTAATATTCTTTTACCCATCGATCGTTTAGTGCCGCTCGAAGCCACCATTTTGCGTGCGATTGAACAGAACGCGATGAATTCCGAAAGATAATTATTTAATTCACAAACCGACAACGAAATATGGACGCGTTCTGCGA
>OY744546.1:50402688-50410188 GCA_963556195.1 Sepiola atlantica
ACGTTAGGTGCCATACTCCACCAATTTACACCAGAAAACCGACGAATCGCTCGCCGCGTCGAGAAATTAACAAGAAAGATAGCGAAGAGAGAAATCTCCGTGGTGTTCAACGACGCGTGTATAACATATATATATATATATATATATATATATATATATATATATATATATATATATATATATATATATATAATATTTAAATTCCCGAAACAGTTTTTCATGATAAACAACTGATGATCCCTTAAAATAGTGTTAGAAACTAACTAATATAATAACTGTAAAAAATAAATTGACTTACATGAGTGATTTTCCACTGAATGACTTGGGACTATAAGTTTTTTTTATTTATTTATTTATTTATTTATTTTTTTAATTTTTTTTATATAGTTTTAATGGTTGAGAAACTTCCGAGACTAACTATATATATATATATATATATATATATATATATATATATATATATATATATATATATATATTGTTTCATTTTACTTCACTCGAAGTTCTCAGAAATCAAGGGGCTCTTTCCTGGAGCTAGAACTTGATCTCTATATATTCTAATTTACTTGTCAAACGTTGAGTAAGTAAAGAAGTTTAGAACATTAGTGTTCCTCCCCCCAATTGACCAGTTTACAATGTTATAGTATATTTTTCTTGTGGTTCTTTTGCTCTTAACGGATTTCAGGACCAGAATTCATCTAGTCTGGTGGAGTATCCAGCTAAGTTTTGTTACTTCAGATAGCATCACTAAGAGAAAGTGTACTATTACTCGTATAAGCCAGTGTATAGCCATAACGAAAAGATCTTATTTGTGCTGCGAATACTGTGTTATTTTGAATATTTGCTCACGGTTTACTTCGATATGAGAGAAGGTTTTCATCTAATGTGAAAGCTGTAAGACGCTCAGCTGTTAAACACAAAAACAAACACACTCGAAACTTTCCGTGAATTCCCGTTTATTTTAAAGTATATATTTAGAGAAATAAAAATGTATAATTATGGAAATTAAAAGGGGGGGGGTTATGATGTTGTCATCGGCTAAATTCCTGTACCCATTTTGAATAATAATCGCAAGTCAAGCTAATTACATTAATATGTTACATGTAATAGTGAATTACTAGATTTGCTAAATATGTTTAGTAGCTTATTACTGAATTATAAGTGCCGGGAACCTTCTTGGATCTTCGGGAAATTAATCCTCATGAGTACAAACGGTGTTTTATTAAAGCTAAATTTGTTAATAATATTAGCTACTAGCAGGAAGACTCGACGTTGCTCGGGGTTTAACGAGCATCACGAACATGCACTTTTCCACTATGCCGCTAACACCATATTACTTTCCCTGTTTTACTTCTCCCTTCCTTTCTCCTGTTTCTCCCTCTAATATAGTCTGAAGAAGCTGAAATATTGAAAAGAACTCTCTGAATGTGTGTCTTATGAATATAGTTTAAATTTCTTTAAAATCAGATATACGTATTTAATGCTTAAGTGAGTTTTGTGTCTGTTGTGGTGGCAATCACTCATTTGCATATACGAATAACGTTACACTATAAATGGCAAGCCTAGGTTGGCCTTAGTGTGTGTTACCTAAATGCCACCGGAAGTGACGCCGAAGAGCGTACATGTCCTCCCACCAAGACTCTCTGACTCGACACCTTCATTTGTACATACTGTAACTATACCTTTTCTTTAATACACTTATTATTGCATTCTCCTTGTTGTTTGCGTCTTCATTGTATTCCTCACTAATTATTGTTCAACCTTGCAACCACAACAGTGTCCATGGGTCACTAAGAGGTGAGATACGTAGATATTCGACACATTGAGAGTAACATAGAGGTTCGGGAACGTTACCATTGTCTTCTCAGAGAAAATTACACTTATGATATAAATTTCATCAAAATAAGACATATTTGAAATGGTAAAAGAGGTCCGGCAGCAATAGCTTCCTTAGTACAGGACGGCGCCACTTCTATTTTTTCCTGGACATTTACATAAATATGATTTATATTACATAAGAATATATGTATTTGAAATTTTAAGGGTGTATGCTTTCATCGTCTCCTTATACGGTGCACTGAGAGATTCGGGAACACTTCAAATGTCTTCTTCGGTAAAGTGTACATGTGAATACACTTTTAGATTTATTTAGATGCTCCTACCTTTCTTTTTATACAGAACACGCAAACAGTACATACACATACGTGCACACATAGACACGCATTCAAATACCAAAGAAATATGTTTTGTGTTTGTATGTAAACACATCAGATCCAGACAGTTTTCCAATCTCTTAAACGGGAGAATTTTGCAATTTAGCATTTTCACTATGTTATAGG
The DNA here is from genome assembly GCA_963556195.1 of Sepiola atlantica. Taxonomy (NCBI): domain Eukaryota; kingdom Metazoa; phylum Mollusca; class Cephalopoda; order Sepiida; family Sepiolidae; genus Sepiola; species Sepiola atlantica. Next base: position 50,405,028 of record OY744546.1, read on the forward strand.
TGGGAATATATTTTATTTTGAGTCGGTTTCTTTCTGAAAATACGTATTTCGACTGGGGAGATCCTTAAAGTTGAATTTTGTCTTCTTATTTCAGCATTATAAAAGGTAGGTAACTAATATTACCGAATAGACAGGCTAATCCAGTATTATATATATATATATAGAGAGAGAGAGAGAGAGAAAGAGAGAGATGAACTTGGTTTTTTATCTTTTATTTGGCGTTGTATCAAGACACGTGTCTTATGTACGTGAACTGCTCAATTAAGGCGAGAATCAACAGAAACAGTAAGTACATAAATAAGACAAGAACAATTCTAAAGTGAAGAACATTTAATGAAAATAAAACATAATCTGTAAAAAAGAACTGATATACATACATATATATATATATATATATATATATATATATATATATATATATATATATATTCCTTACTTTGTAGCTAGCAAAACATGCCAACGCAGACTGACATGAGTTGATTACGTGCGGTTGGAATATAAATAGAAAAGCCGATCACATTCGCTGATTTCGAGACGGGTATGTCAAAAGAAAATAAACCAAGCTGCCAATAATTAATGAGTAACGAAATACGCCACATTTAAAATGAAGTATATACAAACAAAACGAGGTGCTTGTCTGTGTGTCCGTCTCTCTGTTCTCTGTAGACTTAGAACCTGCAGGCTCTGCTTCTGACTTTAAAGTACACGCGGCTTTGTCTTAAATAGAATCTGTTCTTTGGATAACAAACTACTTAATGTTAGGGTCGTTATTTTTAGAGCCTCGGAGAGTGCGAAGTCATCACGTAGGATACAGACAAGCTTACATCATAAATATTGAATTTTTTTAATGGAAACTGCTCCAGACAAGGCATGAAGCCACTTGATGTACAGAGCTAAGAAATGTATCATTCCAAGATAAAAGAACAAGCCAACGATAGATTGATAGATTCCGATTCAGAAAACAGCAATTTTCCCCCTTTGTCAGAAACATCGCTCATAAAATGTGAGGACTAAAGGGTAACATAAAGGAAGCGCTAGTTTCGAGGCTACCGAAAGTAAACTCAAGATCCACTTTTTATTCTCTTAAATAAAAGCAACCGCTATGAATATTATAACATAATAAAAATAGATAAATATGTGTGACTAAATGACTTTATTCAGCATTAAATAATCAGAAAAAGGTTGATAGCCGTAAAACTAAACCTATTAGTGGATCCTTGATTCATTGAATTTTGGTAGTACATATAAGGGTTTTACTTATGGGTAGAAGAGGATCTCTCCTAGGCATTTCTTGAATTTATTTATTCATTAAAATTACAACAATATATTAATAAGTTAGGCACAAGACTAATGAATCATTTGTGGGATTTTGGAAGGATTGATAGTTGTGCTAGTCTATTCCCACTCCTAACCAAACATAATAACCACATTACCACATCTAATCTATGGCTTAACCTACTTATAATATCCCCGATGTTGTCAATGGTTTAATTTACAGTGGACATCATGAAGGATCTCTAGCACCGGGCAAATTAATCAGAGACTGGACTCACTTATTTAACTAACTAAGCGTCTACTGTAACCGGGGTTGGTAAAAAAAAAAGATCGTAAATCGCATGCGCCATGTTTATACAGGGAACATGCACCTATATCTGGAACGTTCCCGAGTGCACAAGAAGGCTATTTGCGCCATTTTTTTTATCGAAATTGTGTATGCTGTTATGCCACTTATTTTAGTAGGGGAGTGTAGATAGAGTCTCTATTACAACCAGGTCCATTCTTACACAAAGGAGTAATACTTACCGGGTATCCATCTATTAGTAACATAGGATATGTTCTGGCTATGACCTACCTGAGCATTTGGCAGAATGGTTAAAGTGTTTGCGAATGGGCGCGGGGGATCGGGGTTCAATCCTCGATCAAGTCAATTAGAAAAATCAAAAATCGTGCTTTATATCTCTTTGTGAAGCATTCAACATTATAAGGTCATCATCAAAAGTCAGTAAAGCAATCTTGGAAAAAGAGTGACCACCTCCCTTATATCTCCGTGTCAAAGCCAAAGAAACAGGGAACTTTCGGGTCGCCTTCGACAAGAGTCGCTCTATTAAGTTTATCAGCTTATTGGCAATTTACTCACATTTTAAGCATACATAGTTTATAAAAATGGGTCCTTGTTCTTGGCCTTTTGGCTAAGATCAAAATGTAGTATCTGTTCCGATGGATACTACACCCTATTGACTGGTATTGTATTGGCCTTCTGGGCTTGATTTACGCCGGTCAATGGGTCTGTCCTGTGCAGTTCTAGGAGGTCCACCCTCCCAGGCTTTGCCTCCCCTCTTTGGGGAGGAGTAAGTTTATTGCTTACTGCCTGAGGTGCCCCTACCGGGGAATGCCGACGGTGCTGCCCAGGCAATTTTTCATGCTCACTTTCTCGGGCGTTGGCTTTTCAAACCCCACTTTCCCGATCCGATCTTGGGTCACATCTTACTTGTGCGTGTAAGATAAAACTGGCCTTGTGCCTAACCTCCTGGAGAGGAGGTAAATAATTTTGGCCTTGTGCCACATCTTTTAAATTGCAAATTGTAATTTTAAGATGAATAAATAGTTTTATAAAAATGAGCGGAGTTGCCATTATATTACACGAGAAAAGTTGATATAGCGTCAGACGAAACGCAGAAACGAAACTATGAGTGGAAGGTCAATTTAACTTGTCATACAGATAGTCAATCGTCCAGGGGAAATATTATGATTCGTCAGTTCACTGAAGTCACCATCAAAGTACTAAAAAAAAGAAAAGAAAGAAATGAATAAAATGTCGGATAAACATGTCCGCATTGAATAAAGTAGTGGTTGTCTAGTATGTTTGTTGGTAAGTTAATGGCTCTAAAACCTGTGCTCAACATTCGGATTTGAAAAAATCGACGTCAAGATGCCAGGTGTATCAAAAAATACTACTACTACCACTACCACCACTCCTCCTCCTCCTCCTCCTCCTCCTCCTCCTCCTACTACTACTACTACTACGTTGTATACTAATATTAAATTCAAGAAACACCTATATGCTTCAAACCTAATGTTATGAAGTGTACTAAATTGAGCAGGATAATCCTTTTTATAAACGAGTCAACATTCAAATAATATCAGTAATATTATTACAATGTTAATCCCTTTATCAAAAGGGGGTATTTTTCAAAATTTTCTACAATTATGGGCCGGTAATTATGAAAAACTACTCTGGATTAAATATAATAATACTAACCGTAATTGAACAGAATTTGAAAAATGGGAGAAATAATGATACCACGCGTATAATTAAAATAATATTTGTATGCTTTCACATACAAATATTATTTTACACAATACTATTTGCATTATTTGGATTATTCGGACTTTTGTTCTTATTGTGGATGTTATTCTCACAACGTTTCGGTCGATGTATCCTCCTACCTTCTTCAAGTGTGTCTTGTTTAACTTTTGAATGTTTATGTTGACCTCGAGAATTTCGAACCCAGCCCTTTGATTAATCAAACGAGATAAAATGTGTATGTGTCGTCAGTCATGGTTGGACAAGTATGGAATAATTCTTAATTATATTCCATGAAAAATGCCAGTATACTGAAATCATATGCCCTAAATAGGGTTAAGATGAAAATTCATATACACTAAATGTACAAAAGCTAGGAAATTCCCAATTTTTTACACTTTTATTGTCATTAAGGGTATGACTACATATCAACCAAACCATTTCATTATAACCTCACTACAGTATAAATCTATATGCATGAGTGGATGAAGTGTGTGAGGTGCGCTGAAGAAAAATTCATACCAGTAAAATACATAGCGCTGTTGTGCTAGCATACCCTTAATATCTCATGGAATGTCACTACTTTTGTAAAGACTATGCCTGGTCATTTTAAAGTTTTTTTTTAATTCTCTGGTAAACTATGGTATATGGTAAACTGAAATTAAAATGCCATCAACTAGACTCTAGAACCTCTATCTCTGCCAAAAATCAGCTGAACCCATCAAATAGTTGATGAGATACAGGGTGGCACATACGTACGTACGTACGTACGTACACACAGATAACACAAAATCAAGCCTGACCTTTCTGGATCTCTGGGTTTCCTTGACTAATGATGCTGAAATTCTACACACTTATAGAACCTATCAAATAAAAATGGTGTGCAAAGTTTTAACTAATTTGGTTTATTGTATTTTGAGTTATGATTGATCAAAGAGATGAGATTTCCAGCATAGGCCGTTTTTTAAGTCTATTATGGGATAGAGCGTTATCGCGCCTCCCTTGATTCTTAGTGTCGTCTGGACTGGAGATTGCACCTTAAACCTCTACATGATGTTATCTCGAGCTGCTTATTTATTAGTTAGCATTTTATTCGTTGCATAACGGGTTCATGGCTGATGGAACAAGAACAATCTACCCCTGACATAAAGATTCTTGAGTTTTACAATACGCAGCATTACCTAGCAACCACTACCCTCGCCTTTTCCAGATCCAGTGTAATGAGACAGTAAATAACCACAGGAAACTGAATTTCTTCCTAATATCCCTTATCTGAAGCTCCGAATAGTAGTCATTTTTTAGAATCAAAATAATGTCATTAAACTGAATAAAAATTAAAATAACAAGCCGCGCATGCGTGGTCCTCCTCATTTTTCTCACGAACTTGCTAATGCTTCCAATATAAGCTTTTCTGTAAGTGCTCTCCGATGGTATAGGGATGCTTTTAGTAGACAGGGGTAAGAATTCTTTATGGAACATAACGTATAGTGTTGGGAATAAGCTCTACAATAAAGGAGCTTCAGTTTAAGTTGAAATCAATGGAAATTTTGACTTTAACGGTAGAGTAAATGACCAAAGGCCGAGGTGCGTCAAGTATAAAACCCCTAGAACAGATAATTACCACAACCGAGCACTGTAGATATAGGTATCAGCTCAATGGATGATATATAAGTCAACCAGAGCTATAATAAGAGGATTTAATGAATTAGAACATTCCAATTGTTCAAAGAATTAGAACATCAAGTCTAGTATGACGTACGGTCGTTTCCAAAACATTCTGGAAATACTTTAAATTTTATTTTTTAATTTAAAAATATTTTTTACAAAGCCACTCCAGAACGTCTCTTAGCTATATCT
>OY744546.1:50417688-50422688 GCA_963556195.1 Sepiola atlantica
AAATAAACATTCTTCCAGTGGAGGCTTTGCCTTTTGGCTAAGATCAAAGTGTAGTATCTGTTCCGATGGATACTGCGCCCCATACTGGTGTTGTCTTGGCCTTCGGGTGTTATTTACGCCGGTCAATGGGTGTGTCCTGTGCAGTTCTTGGAGGTCTACCTTCCCAGGCTTTGCCTCCCCTCTTTGGGGAGAAGTAAGTTTATTGCTTACTGCCTAGGGCGCCCCTACCGGGGAATGCCGACGGAGCTGCCCAGGCAATTTTAAAACCCCACTTTCCCGACCCGACCTTTGGTCACATCTTACTTGTGTGAGTAAGATAAAAACTAGCCTTGTGCCTAACTCCTGGAGAGGAGTAAATCAATACCCCTCCTCAGTCTTCCCATCCTCGTTGACCCTTTACGATGTTCTTCTTATTCTTTTCTTCTTCTTCTTCTTCTTCTTCTTCTTCTTCTTCTTATTATTATTATTATTATTATTATTATTATTATTATTATTATTGTTATTATTATTATTATTATAAATGATTGGTGTGCCCTGGAGTCCGAGTGACAACAAGTCTCCCCAGATTTCCAGTAATATTCAATACTTTTGATAATCATAGCAAATAACTTTGAGTTATCGCAACAGCAGCTTACTATTGATTTATCGCTGGAAATGACCATCGGTATTCCCTGAGATTTTGGTTGCAAAAAGCCTCTCGAAGGTCTTAGGATTCTTCGCACTCTTCCAGTAGAGGGCTGGTTAATGTTCTGCCTCTTCGGTCATTCCATTCTATTTGACCCAGTCGCTACTATTTTGTGTGGCAACAGCCGATGCCAGCGCTATTTTATCATCATCATCATCATCATCATCATCATCATCATCATCATCATCATCATCATCATCAGCAGCAGCAGCAGCAGCAGCAGCAGCAGCATCAGCAGCAACATCAGCAGCAGCAGCAGCATCATCAGCATCAGCATCAGCAGTATTATCATTATTATCATCATTATTATTATCATTATCATCATACGTATTTTCATTATTATTATCATTATCATCATTTTCATCATTATTATCATAATTATTATCATTATTATCATTATTATTATAGTATCATTATTAGCATTATTATTATTATCATTTATATCATTATTATTATTATAATTATCATTGTTTATATTATCAGTAGTAGTAGAATTATATTATTATTATTATTATTATTATTATTATTATTATTATTATTATTATTATTATTATCTGTGATGTTGTTTTAATCATGTTCGTTGTTATGGTGGTTTCATTCTATGTATGGAGACTTGTGACAAACAAAAAAGACAAAAGACTCATGATAGATCTGTTTAACGTCTTTATGACAGAAAGTATTCAACGTTGACTTTCGGATGGATTTTTTGCTGTGAAACGAAAAACAATGCGGATTTTGAATCGTGTAAGCGATTTGAGTCAATCACGTCATTAACAAAAAAAAAAAAAAAACAAATGTGTTTGTTATAGAGTTGTCCGCGCTTCATTCTCTCTCTCTCCCTCTCCTCTCTCTCTCTCTCTCTCTCTCTCTCTCTCTATCTCTCTCTATATATATCTATCTATCTATCTATAACTATATTATTGTATATATGTGTGTGGGAGAGTGCGCGGAAATAGGTTTTTGTCACGTCATAAACCAGTTAGTGTCAACAGACGGAATGTTTCGCTCGACAGACCGGCTTGTATCAAATCAGATATTTATTAAAAAAAAGGAAAAGGATTAAATAATAATAATAATAATAATAATAATAATAATAATAACAATAACAATAACAATAACAATAACAATAACAATAATAATAATAATAACAACAATAATAATAACAACAATAATAATAATAACAACAATAATAATAATAATGAGAATAATAATAATAATAATAATAATAACAATAATGATAATAATAATAACAATAATAATAATAATAATAACAACAATAATAATAATAATAATAATAACAATAATAATAATAATGAGAATAATAATAATAATAATAACAATAATAATAATAATGACAATTATAATAATAATAATAATAATAATAACAATAATGATAATAATTATAACAATAATAATAATAATAACAATAATAATAATAATAATAATAATAATAATAATAATAATAATAATAATAAATTCAAGGATGGAGGAAAGAGCGAAGAGGGAAATCAGACCTCCACTGAAAGAGTTCAGAAAAGTACTGGGACCTTGGGTAAGGCTAACTGCCACCTAAAATCTCAGAGAAAACCAATGGTCGTTGCTAGCGAGAAATCAATGGTAAGCGGCTGTTATTAAAGGCAAAGTCATTTGCAACGGTTATCGAAATAGATAATTACCTGTGTAAGATGTCCATAATATAATAATAATAATAAAATAATAATGAAAAAGACGAAGAAGAGGGTTTGGTGATGCAAGTTAGATGTCTTCAGCAAAACAATAATGGCGTCGCCAAGTCAATTTCAAATAACGTTTCGCTGATTATCGGACATCTTGATTCGTTGTAACAACACTTTTCCTATCATAATGTTGGCGATATAAGTTACGAAATGATGGGAAATACGCACACACACAGACGAGCGTTAGCTGGAAACATAGTTTTGTACGGAGAGACAATGGTAAGTCGTTGCAATGTGTAGTTCGCCCCAAAAAAGAATATGCAATCTACACACCATATTTCTCAAGACCAGGCATTGCTTAACTCCAATAGTAAGAAAAATCGAAGACGATCAATATTTTTAACTCGTTTCAAAAATCTAGAAACATAAAATAAATAACATTATGTATGAAACTAGTAATAACATATTAACTGTCTACCGTAAATACAATTTATCCTGTCGCACTAATTCTGGCTTCCCGGAATGTAAATTTAAAATGGTCTTCTGGAACTACACCAGTGTGTTGTTTTGATAGTTAATAAACTCACATACAGCTTTTCTATTGCTTATATCGATTGACATGGGAAGCTTAATATTTATCAATTAAATAGAGCTTATACACGTATTGATGTTACACAGGTCATAATCAGTGATCGCTCACTGATATCCACCGGAGGTGTAACCTGGAGTCTGAGTGACAACAAGTCTCCCCAGATATCCAGTATTCTCCACCTCTTTTCGATAACCATTTCAAATGATGTTGCGGGATCGCAACAGCCGCTTACCATTGATTTCTTACTATTAACAACCATTAGTCTCCTCTGGGATTTGGGTAACAATAAGCCTCTGCATGGTGCCAGTACACTCTGCACTCTTTCAGTGGAGGTCTGGTTGGTGCTTTCCCTCCTCATTCTTTCCATCCTCCTCGACCCTTCACGACTATTTTGTGTGGTATCAGGTGAAGCTGAAACCTTTTTTTAGGGGCGGGGGGGGGTACACAGTTTATAACATTTCTAGTGGTGTCAGTTCCCTTGGTTGTATGTGGTGTTCTTTGCACGTTTTTGTTTTACTTCTATTGCAATTTCCATGTGGCTGGTTAGTTATCGTAGTTTATGTAAGTTGGTTTCATGATAATGTGTAGCCGAAACAACGAGTTTACAAATGTTTCACAATAATAAGCATAATTAACAATCGTTATTCGGGCAGTTTACTATATAAAAAACAAGTTTCTTTTCCCGAAATATTCAATAAATGATTTTTATAATCATATGGACATCACACAAACAGCTAACACGACACTTGTGGTTATGTAAGATTTTAAAGAAAAATAAATAGTAAGTCACATTTCGTATTCGATTTATTATTGTTGTTCCTTCCAGCTTACATCTTACGCAAAATGTGCATTGCCAACAGCCTTTTAAATACATACTACTATATATCGTCCCCCTCCCAAACAAAAAACTAAAACATTCAAGTTACCGCTCACAAGTTAACATTCCAAGCCACTGATAGTATGTGAATTCTACATCTATTTTTTCATCATTGTGCCGCCCGACGTGAAAGTGTATTATCGCACATTGTTCCGGTTTTTTAAGTTTTTTTAATGCATTTGGGACCGATTATTTGCTTGGTGGCAGAAATAATGCATGAGCTACTTTTCTAAGACATTTTCTATGTTTTCCTTTTTATCTTTGTACATATTTGTTTTTTAATTTTTATTTTTTCCTCTTCTTTTCTTAAGTGACCTCAATTAATGCAACGCCACATCACGTATTGTCGGTTGTAGAAACCCTTATTCCATTAATTTAGTTTCCCTGATGATATGTCAAACAATTACCTGTTTGGTAGTGAAACACGTGTAGGAAAAACATTTAATTGGAATAAATAATACTTGTAAGAAAAAGTCTTTCATGGTGATCATTGGTCTCCTGAACAGAATGCTTTGGTAAGCCTTCATAAAATCGCATATAAATTCTCTGTACTCTGTAATCGAGTATCATCGAGCTTGTTTATATTGGCATAACCCCGGTTTTCAATGAATAATTCAATGAAAAATCTCTCTCTCTCTCTCTCTCTATATATATATATATATATATGTGTATACGCAGGAATATATATTTAATTCCGCTGACCGAGTATTTTTCAGCGGAAGTTATCTGACGTCCTTTGAATGAATAGCATGAAGGAATGATATTTTTCATTATATTTATTCATCCGTTGTTGTTCGTTTCTGCGCAGAACAATTGTCAAGAATTACATTGAATATTTTTGTCAAATTCGACAAGTCAGAATATGAATAACATTAGTACGCATTTACACACATACACATGTATGTATATATATATATATATATATATATATATATATATATATATATATATATATATATATATATATATATATACATACATTGTGTATTGTCAGTTGTTGAAACACTTACTCCATGTATTTAATTCCTCTGATGATCTGCCAAGCAAAGACCTACTTTGTAGTGAAACACGTGTGGGAAAAAAACCTCTTTAATTTGGATATATATGATAAATAAATAAACTTTGAAAGAAATAGTATTTTGTAGTGATGATTATCACCTGAACGGAATG
>OY744546.1:50430188-50432688 GCA_963556195.1 Sepiola atlantica
ATTTTAATAGATAAAACAATATATGTTTAATAGATAAAACAATATATTTTAATAGATAAAACAATATATTTTTAATAGATAAAACAATATATTTTAATAGATAAAACAATATATTTTAATAGATAAAACAATATATTTTAATAGATAAAACAATATATTTTTTAATAGATAAAACAATATATTTAATAGATAAAACAATATATTTTAGTAGATAAAACAATATATTTTAATGGATAAAACAATATATTTTAATAGATAAAACAATATATTTTTAATAGATAAAACAATATATTTTAATAGATAAAACAATATATTTTAATAGATAAAGCAATATATTTTTAATAGATAAAACAATATATTTTAATAGATAAAACAATATATTTTTATAGATAAAACAATATATTTTAATAGATAAAACAATATATTTTTAATAGATAAAACAATAATTTAATAGATAAAACAATATATTTTTAATAGATAAAACAATATATTTTAATAGATAAAACAATATATTTTTAATAGATAAAACAATATATTTTAATAGATAAAACAATATATTTGTAATAGATAAAACAATAAATTTTAGTAGATAAAACAATATATTTTTAATAGATAAAACAATATATTTTAATAGATAAAACAATATATTTTAATAGATGAAACAATATATTTTAATAGATAAAACAATATATTTTTAATAGATAAAACAATATATTTTTATAGATAAAACAATATATTTTAATAGATAAAACAATATATTTTTTAATAGATAAAACAATATATTTTTAATAGATAAAACAATATATTTTAATAGATAAAACAATATATTTTAATAGATAAAACAATATATTTTTAATAGATAAAACAATATATTTTAATAGATAAAACAATATATTTTAATAGATGAAACAATATATTTTAATAGATAAAACAATATATTTTTAATAGATAAAACAATATATTTTTATAGATAAAACAATATATTTTAATAGATAAAACAATATATTTTTTAATAGATAAAACAATATATTTTTAATAGATAAAACAATATATTTTAATAGATAAAACAATATATTTTAATAGATAAAACAATATATTTTAATAGATAAAACAATATATTTTTAATAGATAAAACAATATATTTTAATAGATAAAACAATATATTTTAATAGATAAAACAATATATTTTAATAGATAAAACAATATATTTTTAATAGATAAAACAATATATTTTTAATAGATAAAACAATATATTTTAATAGATGAAACAATATATTTTAATAGATAAAACAATATATTTTAATAGATAAGACAATATATTTTAATAGATAAAACAATATATTTTAATAGATAAAACAATATATTTTAATAGATAAAACAATATATTTTAATAGATAAAACAATATATTTTAATAGATAAAACAATATATATTTTAATAGATAAAACAATATATTTTAATAGATAAAACAATATATTTTAATAGATAAAACAATATATTTTAATAGATAAAACAATATATTTTTAATAGATAAAACAATATATTTTAATAGATAAAACAATATATTTTTTAATAGATAAAACAATATATTTTAATAGATAAAACAATATATTTTAATAGATAAAACAATATCTTTTAATAGATAAAACAATATATTTTTTAATAGATAAAACAATATATTTTAATAGATAAAACAATATATTTTAATACATTATTTTTAGTTTTGGATTATCTTCCGTACATCACGTTTGTGTTCAAATCCAATGTCAAACGCCCCAGAAGTAATCGAACACAGCCATACCATTAATCAATGTTAGTACCCCCATAGTGTTCTTCATTTTTTCGGCTGGCGATAATTTTATCTCATTAACTCTTATCCTGAAGTGGTTGTAGGCTTGATATGTGGTGACACAAATTGTAAAAGAAAGTCATCAAATAAAAACGAAGTTATTTCTTGTAAAAAAACTTTAATAAAGAAAACGCTTGTTCTAATAATTTTCAGTTATTTTTATGGTTATTTTTTATGGTTATTATTTTTATGGTTATTTTATGTGTTTTTTTATAGTTAAACTGATACAATCTATCTAAAGATATATTTCAAAATAAGCTGAAAGAGTAAAAATTACATTATTAATCGTATCAACACTATGAGTTCATTAAGATTACCTTCATGAGGCTGTTTCAAATCAGTTTTAAATACAGTCACACCACATTAGTGTCAGTTTAATCACCATGGTAACAACCTGACTACAAGGATGTTCATGCCGTTTTTGTATATATATATATATATATATATATATATATATATATATATATATATATACATTATATATATACATTATTAATATATATATATATATATACATTATATATATACATTATTAATATATATATATATATACATTATATATATACATTATTAATATATATATATATATATACATTATATATATACATTATTAATATATATATATATATACATTATATATATATACATTATT
>OY744546.1:50435188-50447688 GCA_963556195.1 Sepiola atlantica
CTCTACTTACGTATCGAGCACTGTCGAAGTAAATACTGAAAACTGACACATAAAAAATTATATCTCCTTATAATATTTTACGTGGATACATGAAGTACTAATATATATATATATATATATATATATATATATATATATATATATATATATATATATATATATATATATATACATAGAATATATATATTTATATATATATATTCTATGTATATGTTTATTAAAAGATGTAAATTTTAATTGGTTTACTTGGTGCCTCATATTTTGCACGCATTTTTATTATATGTATTATCTCCAGCATTGAATATTTCAAACCTGATAATGTCCCTCTCATGTCGTAACGGCTTTCAATAGTGAAAGTTTTCTTGTATTGCTTTTATATGTGTATGCATATGATATATAAATACTATTGCGTTAAATGAGCCATTTTGTCTTAATATAAAAATTTAGAGAATTAACATTTGAACACAGCTCCACCTGGTAAATGTAACACTAGTTAGAATAATAAGATATAAATATGATTACATTAAATAAAACTCATTAAAAACATGTTTATTAATATATATATATATATATATATATATATATATATATATATATATATATATATATATTTAAGGGAGGAAAACTCAAGAAAATCCTGCAAAGCAGACGATCCACAAAACATAGCTGAAAAAAAAATTGGATTTCGTGTATTTGTGACAAATCGTCTAAAAAAGTAAAAAATAATTTAAGTGAAAAAAGAAAGCTGAAGCCGTTTCATACGGCCAACAAATGTTGACAGTTTCAGATTAGGTTTTGAAATAAATATCGTGAGTCTTATTACAAAACAACGTAGATAAATGAAAAAAAATGAGAAGAACGTTGAAATATACTCCATCTTTACGACATATGTAACTCAGATTGAGCCTAACGATTTCCAATGATTCCCATGAAAAAAATTAGCAAAGAGACTTTTAATAATGCTCTTGGTTTACAATATGACACATTTCACAAAACTCTACTCACTTTAAACGTCAAGTCTTTTAATCGATACTTTTTAGAAATAGTCATCCAAAGGGTTTCAGTCGCGACGTAAGCAGTTTTGGCAACAGACAGAGAAAGTGACATCAAGTTCCGACTTTTATCGAAATACACAAATTACAAAGTCTTGTTTCTTGGCAGACGATTATATTTCAAGATCAAGTTCCGACTTTTACGTATTTTTTTGGATACTCCTATTAGTTTTTCTAACTTTTCGTTTTTAATTTTGTGGATACCATTTCTTTCATGTTTACTAAAAGGGTAAGGTTAGGGTTAGGGTTGGGTAAGGTTCGGTTTAGTTTAAGGTTCCGGGAAGAAAACCGTTCTGTTCGTATTGTGTAGAATACCGAAAATATTACAGAATACACTTAAAGATAAAATGAAATAAACAATATATTTCGTTGAATAACTTATTCGAAAAAATAATAATAATACATTCGGTTTGTTTGGTGAAGTTCGTTAACATTCGCCAGTTTCAGAAGAATGCGTTCAAACTAGAAATTGATGACGTAAGTACTGAAAGTTTCTTGGATACCTAATCCTAAAAAGTACCAAATAAGCTCATGGTCGTATTTGGCAACTATTCTAACAAAGGCCTTAATGTAAAAATAAATTCGTATGAATCAGAATGGTACAATTTTGTTGGCCGGTCTTATTTTGTTGTCAGCATTCTTGCAGGAGGGAACACGGAATGGTTGCCAACATCCCTAAGTGAAAGCGGTTTTATGGAATCGACTAGATTCGAACTCGGCACACACAGGTCGTCAGTCCGTGTCGTTATCCACTTAAGCACCGTCACCACAAAATCATTAGCATCGCTATTATTCTCGTTGGTAGCAGCATTTCTCTTGTTTAAAAGTATTATTAAAATTCTTGTTGATAAGTATTATGATAAGTATTATAAAAAGTATTATTACAATTCTTGTTGATAAGTATTATGATAAGTATTATAAAAAGTATTATTAAAATTCTTGTTGATAAGTATTATGATAAGTATTATGATAAGTATTATTAAAATTATTGTTGATAAGTATTATGATAAGTATTATGATAAGTATTATAAAAAGTATTGTTGATAAGTATTATGATAAGTATTATGATAAGTATTATTAGAATTATTGTTGATAAGTATTATGATAAGTATTATTAAAATTATTGTTGATAAGTATTATGATAAGTATCATGATAAGTATTATTAAAATTATTGTTGATAAGTATTATGATAAGTATTATGATAAGCATCATTAAAATTCGTTTTGATAAGTATTATGATTAGTATTATGATAAGTATTATAATAATTCTTGTTTATAAGTATTATGATAAGTATTATAATAAGTATTATTTGAATTCTTTTTGATACGTATTATGATAAGTATTATGATAAGTATCATAGAATTCTTGTTGATGAGTATTATGATAATTATTATTAACGTTCTTGTTGATAAGTATGATGAGTATTATTAAAATTCTTACTGATAAGTATTATGATAAGTATCATTAAAGTTGTTGTTGATAAGTATTATGATAAGTATTATGATAAGTATTATTACAATTCTTGTTGATAAGTACGATGAGTATTATTAAAATTCTTGTTGATAAGTATAATGATAAGTATTATGATAACTATTGTTAAAATTCTTGTTGATAAGTATTATGATAAGTATTAAAAGTATTATTAAAATTCTTGTTGATGAGTATTATGATAAGTATTATGATAAGTATTATTAAAATTCTTGTTGATGAGTATTATGATAAGTATTATAATAAGTATTATTAAAATTCTTGTTGATGAGTATTATGATAAGTATTATAATAAGTATTATTAAAATTCTTGTTGATAAGTATTATGATAAGTATTATGATAAGTATTATTAAAATTCTTGTTGATAAGTATTATGATAAGTATTATAATAATTATTATTAGAATTCTTGTTGATAAGTATTATGATAAGTATTATGATAAGTATTATTAACATTCTTATTGATAAGTATTATTATTATATTTTTGGGGTAAACTGCGCCGGGTAAAAATTTACCAATTATTTTTAAGGGAAAAGAAAGAGACGATAATATATTAATATTATAAAACCTTCCATAAATAATTTTCATTGTCAGTAAAAGTAAATTCGTATGAATCAGAATGGTTCAAATTTGTTGACCAGTTTTTTTTTCGGCATTCTTGCAGGAGGGGCCACGGTATATTCACCAACATACCTACATTGTCAGTTTAATATTCTTTAAACAAATAAAACGAATAGCCTGTTCTTCATTTCTTAAAAAATGTAACAATTTATATATTTCTAAAAACATTATTCTCTTTCGTTTTAACGTAAAAAATAATTGCCAGCTAAATATTTTCTTTCAAACAAATAAAAGAAACCATTTAACTCCTTTATTTAATTTATGTATCGTAATAATTTAAATAGTTTTAAAATAAATGGACTCTTCCTGTTCACACTAAAAGAGAATTGTTAGCTAACTATTCTTTAAATAAAATGAATCTCAATTAAAAGAAAACCTTTTTTTTGCATCGCATCTTCGGCGATCAAGCGATCCCATATTTTAAAAAGGGGTTTTGGGTGATAACTTATGTACGAGCATTCTTAGGGTTAGGGTTAGGGTTGGGGTTCGGGGTTTAGGGTTAGGGTTAGGGGTAGCGGTCACGGTTAGGGTTAGTGTTTATTAAATAAGTAACATCCAAATAATAAATTGGCTAAATTTCAACGTATTTTTATTAAGTAAAAAACAATCCCCTCAAAAAATCTAAATTACCTAAAGCTCTACGTTTTTATGAAATAAATACCCCCCCAAAAAAACGAAATTGGCTGAAATTTTACGGGTTTTTATTACCCCCCACCCCCCTACAAAAGTCGGTTACATGTCTCGTTTTACGCTAAGTGGGCATGAAATGGGTGTTCATTTTACGTTAAATTTATAAAGGAAAGTAAACCCCCACTCTAAAATCTGAAATATTTAAATTTTTTATTTAATTCCTTCTTTGCGGATATTTGTTAGGCTGTTTAAATGTATTTGCACAAAAAAGTAGAATTTGAACATTTTTAGGAGTAATCTAATTAGTATATAGATAATTTCTTAGAAATTATTTATTAATTAGTCAAAAGTGTTAGAATATGGGAACATAAAAAGCATCGAAAAATCATTTGAACAATTCGCTTTTTCGTCCATTAATAAAAAAAAACATAGGTACTCGTTAGAGAACATTAAAAGCTAATAAAAAAAAAACTTGTAAAAATATAGCTTTGAAAGCAGAGACACACTAATTTATATAAATGACATCCGGTGACTGTATCAGTGATGGATTAGGGTTTCTCGAAGGATCTATCCAACCAACGAAAGCATGTTTTTTTGTGTAGTGTTGTTTCTTTTTGTTGTAGATGCCTCCTGTGTACGTTCGCATCGCCTAGTGCCCCGCAAATAACCTGGTCATTTCGTTTTCAACACCATCTGTAGAAACCAGCCTTAATTACCGTCATCAGAAAGTCATAAACTTTTACGAGAAATGTGAGATACTCAGGATAAAATGGTGTGTCATCATCAGTAGTTGTGCATCGTTACGCACAGGATGATTGAAAACGAGGTAAAAAAAACGCTAGAACATTCGTTAATAAAAGCGGGTTCAGTCCAGTAAATTTGTCGGTATGTGTACGATTGTTCAGAAATTATCTCTAACCGTTAACAAAAACTTACCCGCCAATATTTATATATTCAACCACATCATAAAGAAATACGAAACAACTTTGAAAAATAATGTACACAATAATACATTAACAAGTAATAACTTATATATATACAGGGTGGGCCAAAATAAGGGTCCTATCTTTAAATTTGAATAACTTGAATTTGAATAACTTCCACAAAATAAAAGTTAAACTCACCAAACTTTATGTGTGTAGACTGACCCTTCCGAGATTTTTTGAAATAAACAAAACAAATTTTAGCCGAAAAACACTTCTTAAAACTTACAAAAACTAAAGTATTGTTTTTTACACTGTTTTGAGTTTTTTAAGCAAAAATAATGTTTTCTAAATGAGGGTACGTTCCTTAGGGCTAATACGGCTCATGCTTGCTTCGGAAGGAGTCCTTTACTTATTCTAAATAAAAAAAATTTAAAAAATCAATAAATAAAAAAGTTATGAATTTTTAAAAATAGGACCCTTATTTTTGCCCACCCTGTATATAAGAAAAGAAGGATGAGAGTACTCCGACGTAATGGGAAATGAAAAAAAGAAAAAACCAAGAGATATTTTTTATATATTCATCAACGTTTCGTCTTTATTGTAAGACTTCCTCAGGATGATAATTTTAAGAAGAATGTCATGCAAGTACATCGAAATATTGGGTTTACATGATGGGTTGATGAGGAAAAGTAGTAGCCGTGACTATTACTGACTGACTTCTCGCTGCCCGGACCCTGATCCAGCGCTCTTAATAACCACGGCTACTACTTTTCCTCATCAACCCATCATGTCAACCTAATATTTCGATGTACTTGCATGACATTCTTCTTAAAATTATCATCCTGAGGAAGTCTTACAATAAAGACGAAACGTTGATGAATATATAAAAAATATCTCTTGGTTTTTCATTTTTCATTTCCAATATATATATATATATATATATATATATATATATATATATATATATATATATATATATATATATATACATAAAAGACGAGGAAATATAATTTGGTTTAATCCACCTTATAATATTATAAGACAATACTAGATTCCGTAACGGCTTTATTTGAAAGTATTATTCTAATCGAAGAGATGTTAAAACAATTCGGTATGCTTTTCTTATGTGAATTTGCTTAGAAGCTACTTTAAACACGCACACACGAACATACGACTAAACACCATCCTCGAGTGTCTTCGCTCTCTCTGTACAAGGTTTTGTCAGAACAACCTGGCATGAGGATACTTCCGCCTACAAATAAACCCTGACCGAATATTAAAACTAACAAAGTATTCGAAGCCCAAATAAGATCTCCTTAACACGGCTATACACTGGTTCATACCAGGAATAGTGCACCTTCTCCTAGTAATGTTATTTGAAATGATAGCATGTAGATTGATACTCCACCAGACCAGATGAATTATTGTCCTATAATCAAGCATAATGCAGAGAAAACCACGATAAAAATAAACTACAACATAATTGGGGAGAAGAAAATTTGTGTTCTTTACTGATTTTCTAAGTCAACGTTTGAGAGGTAAAGAAGAATTTTGATTGAACACTCGGATAATTACGCATCTGATATAAAAGTCAAGTGTTAGGCATAAACATGTTGCTTCTTGACTTCTGTAACCGTACTTCCTAAAGTAAAATTAAAACAAGAGAAATCCAGGGGCATTAATAAAAGAAAAAGATTCAGGGAGAATTTTAATGCCTACTAAACAGGACAAATATTTTTGCCTACCAAACAGGGGAGAATTCTAATGTCTACTAAACAGGACAGATGTAATTCCTACTACACAGGGCAAAGTTTTAATGCTTACTTAACAAAGGAGAATGTTAATGCCTACCAGACAGGGGAGCATTTTTATGCCTACTAAACAGGGGAGAATTGGAATGCCTACTAGACAGGAGATAATGTTAATGCTTATTACACAGGGGAGAATTTTAATGCCTACTTAACAGAGCAGAATAGTAATGCCTACCAGACAGGGGAGAATTTTAATGCCTACCAAACAGGGGAGAATTTTAATGCCTACTAAACAGGAGAGAATTTTGATGCCTACCACCAGGGGAGAATTGTAATGCCTACTAAACAGGAGAGAATTTTGATGCCTACTAAACAAGGGAGAATTTTGATTCCTACAACACAAGGGGAAAATGTTAATGCCTACTAAACAAGGGAGAATGTTGATGCCTACTAAACAGGGGAGAATGTTAATGCCTACTAGACAGGGGAGAATTTTAATGCCTACTAAACAAGGGAGAATGTTAATGCCTACTTAACAGGAGATAATGTTAATGCTTACTACACCGGGGAGAATGTTAATGCCTACTTAACTGAGGAGAATATTAATGCCTACCACACAGGAGAGAATGTTAATGCCTATCACACAGGAGAGAATTTTAATGCCTACTAAACAGGAGAGAATTTTAATGCCTACCACACAGGAGAGAATTTTAATGCCTACTAAACAGGAGAGAATTTTAATGCCTACCACACAGGGGAGAATGTTAATGCCTACTAAAAAGGAGGGAATTTTAATGCCTACCAAACAGGGGAGAATTTTAATGCCTACTAAACAACGGATAATTTTAATGCCTACTAGACATCATCATTGTGTGTCTTCGGCCTCTGTGTATAGGAGGGAGGGTGTCCGGACAACCAGACATAAGGATACGTCAACCTATAAGTACACATGACCAAATATTAAAAATACATAGTACTCAAGGCATCAATAAAATACTCTCGACACAGCTTTAAACTGTCCCATACGATTAAAGGTGCACCTACTCTAGTGATGCAACCTACAGTAACAGCACCAGCTGAACACTCCACCAAACCTGATTACTTCTTGTCCTGGAATCCGCTATGACAAAAAGAATACCACAATACAGATAGACTATAACATAGTTAAGTTGTCAGTTACTATATCTTTATTAATTCTTAAAGGAATACAGTAATTTACGGTCCGTTTCTTCATCACCCAGACAAACAAAATACAGAGTTACATATCGTAGATGTTTAATTAGTCTGGCTCATCCGAAGAATATAGATTACAGTTTGGGACCGAAGTTTTAATCTGAGTTATCCATTAATGAGATGATTCAGTTAAAAAATTTAAATAAATAAACATTTAAATCAACAGCTTAAATATACAAAATGAGCCTTTATCCTTCATGAACCTCATTAATTTGTTAATCAATTGTGAAATAATAATTTAAATGAGATAAGTTTGCATTAGACTCAAACCTCGGTTCCTGACATTCTCAGAACTGGAAAACTTCGGATTTCGAACCTAAATACCGGTTCTTGAACAACGTCGACAAAAACCGAAGAATACTGATTGATGTAATCTTCACAATTCTTGTTTTTTTAATGTCTATCTGGTACTATATTTATTTGTATATGGTTTAGTTTTTCTAAGGAACTGTACTGAGACGGGGAATAATGAGACACGAGTATACCGTTGGTAAAGGTAGTATTGCTTCTATGAGAAGAACTATATTTTTAAAGACCTGCTAAATTGGGATAAATATTACAAAATGTGTAGTAAAAGGGTCAAAATATACACTAGCAATACTTTAAATTTATAAAATAGTTCACAGTGAATATATTTTTTTACGAAATTCTATTTTATATTAGAGCGTATAGTTAGGATTGAAAACAATTATATTACTAATGCTTACTTATTTTGCATATTTTGACGTCTCTTTCTGTGATTCGACCCCTCGGGGTTAATACCATCAAAATGAGAAAGAACAAAAAAGAAGAAAAAAAACTTTCAGACAGTCTCGCCTGACAAAGTTGTTCTACAACGAAATTTCGCAAATAAATTAAATAAATTAATGTTTCGTTTAAGCTGCACGATTTTTGATTTTAAAATATTTCACTTTAATACATTCTAATGCGTGCTTCAAAGATGTCAATTCCTTATCTAAATAATAGTTTATATATAAAAATTTAATGGAGTTTAGGTTATTGAAAAAAATCTGGGTTTATTTCGCAGGCTGGATTTTCTCTTTTAAAAAATTGAGAGCGTGAACGCTGATCCGTGCAGTTTATGAATCATAAAAAAATATCGGTAAATAATCATTTATCTGCTGCTTGAGAACGAATTCATATCTTTTACATTATTTTATTATGAGGAAAATCTGATTAGCTTTTCCGAACAGCAGTGTAATTACAAACGTAAACAGTCGTAACTTTAAGAAAGCTTTATTCGGCGTAAACTGTCAGTACAATATTAGTGCTGCTATTTATATTGTTAAGACGAACAGGAGAGTTCTCCAAAGGGGAGATAATTTAGAATCGGGAAATTATTCGTAATTGTTACTTATAAGAAGCTTTTCAGTACAAATCATGTTTGAAAACCGAGGTTCCACTGTATTTTGCGTTTACTTTAGAAACCATGGGTGGAGTTATTTTTATAATAATTTTAACAGTTGCAAAATGTGAGAGTCCTTAATGAACTAGCTTATTATTTTACTATCAAAACAATTGAAAGGTTTTAGAACAAAAGAAAATGTGAAAATGTAATTAATGTAAAACCAATAGCAACGTAATTATTGCCTATCAAAATGTAATGCGACCTTCAATCACACCGCTATTATATGCAATACACACTGGTAATTATTTGCCCATAAAATAACATTTACCATCTAATTTACCGATCGGTATGTACTGAGCGTATGTTTCTGACTTGAAATAGAATTAGACAAGTAATTGTCAGGAATTAATTAAAACGGAATTATCACAATAATAGAGTCGTGATTAGTAAGATTCTAAACCACAATTGATTCTTTTAAAGTGTATGAGAAACAATGGCGTTGTCAGTTGTGGATAGCGTATAAGCTTCAATTTAACACACATCTACTTGATTGTTTAATTATATAGGTAAGAAACACGTCTATAAATTTAGCAGGTCACTTGTGGTTCCCTCGCGAATGTGTCCATCTAACTTAATCGGAATTGTATTGCAATTGAGCATGCGATGTTGGTCAGAAATAGGCTCCGGAAGTAATCGAGATACTTGCACCAAATTTGGCCTGAAACATCTTTTAGATTGCGAGTATTGATTTACTCCTCTCCAGGAGTTAGGCACAAGGCCAGTTTTTTATCTTACTCCCACAAGTAAGATGTGACCCAAGGTCGGGTCGGGAAAGTGGGGTTTAAAAATTGCCTGGGAAGCCCCGTCGGCATTCCCCAGTAGGGGCGTTTCAGGTAGTAAGGAATAAACTTACTCCTCCCCAAAGAGAGGAGGCGAAGCCTGGGACGGTAGACCTACTAGAACTTCACAGGGCAGACCCATAAATCGGCGTAAATCAAGCCCCGAAGGCCAAGACAATACCAGTCTATGGGGTGCAGTATCCATCGGAACAGATACTACACTTTGATCTTGACCAAAAGGCCAATTTATTCGATAACGGTAAAAAAAACTATAAGAAAATATAAGAACGCAGAACGGGGTGTTATTGGCACGTGTTTACTATTTGAAAGAAGTATGAATAATGAGACCCATTCGGCACAGATGTTAAAATGGAAAGAAGGTGAGAATGAAAAAGGAGAAGAAAAAGGAAATAATGGAAATATCGATAAAATGTCGTAAAAAAATAAAAGTTACTTTAACTGGTATCGCAGTGGCGCAATATATTGCATTGTTTCAGTGCGGTATTTGCTAGATGTGTGTTTATGGAATAAGATCCTAGTATGAGGTTTACGTTAGATGGTGATGAGAGAAGTATAATAGCGCTTTCGATGCACTTGCGACGTAGGAGAGAGGGTGTAGTTTGTAAAGTCAAAATTGTGAGTAAAAGTGTTTCTAGTGCGTTAGTGGGATTGCTGTTTTTGAGGTCCTGTTTGGTTTCGTAAATGCGGGATTTTATATTTCACTAATATGAAACATCGGACATGCGGCACATTTTGTTTTGTAAAAATCCGGCGAGGAAAGAAGTGTCCTTAGGCGGCCGTTGGATACGGGGTGTTGGTTTGTTTTAGAGGTTGATGTTACTATTTATATGTCAGAGTTGAATTGCTTTTGTAAGGAAATACATATGGGAATATTGAGAAAGAACTATGTAAGACTTATTCGTCTCAGTAATGTCGGTGTTATTTGTGCACGTGATGATATGAGGGGGAATTTTTTTTTTTCTGTTATTCTGTTTTTTTGTTGTGGATATTAAAGACTTTGCGTTTAGTGTTTTAGATGAAAAATTGAGGATGTTTTAAAGCTCGGTAACTGTTCTCGGTATAGGTTTCTTCATTGCGGAGGTGAGCGGGACTGCAAATTAGCAGATCTCTGAATAACAAGCCTATGATTATTTACCGATTTTATTCTGTAGTTTCGGTTGGCTTAAAATTGTATGAGATCATTTTTCTTCGTTGGTTTTCTAAAGACTACGTTTGGGGTAATATGAAGTTGATAGTGTCATTATTGATTTCCTAGCCGACATTTAACTCTCTTTTAACCCAACCACTAACTCTAAATCCAGGTGTCAATAGCTGCTTCCTAAAAAATCACAACCCTTCATTCACCCTACAACTAACCGTAAGTCCGGGTGGAACAAGCTTCCTCCCAAAAAAGCACCTTAAACCTTACTACCAACCTCAAATCCATGTAGCAACAGATTCCCCTCTAAATAAAAACAAACTATGGTTACATCTAAGATTTAACAAAACGACAACAAAAATAATGTAATATTTTGGGTATAATATTTGGTTTGGGCAGGTATCCGATATTTAAAACATAGTCCTCGTAATTAAGGCAAATCGATGGTATTTGTTTGAAAACAACAGAGTAAATACTTATTTTTAGATATATTTTTTTTAATATTGGGAGGCGAGGCTTAGCTCCTATATAGAAGTATTGGGAAGTGACCCTATCCCTACTTTCATCCTCCCAATAACTTCGATTTTATTTTCTCGAAAGCAACAGAATATTTTTTTTCAAATATCCACTATAAAATATGAAGGGACAAGCATCTATTTATCACTATATGAAATTGAACGTAGCCCCACCTCTCAAAAAAGAAAACTTAGATGAATCGATATTATTTGCTTGAAAACAACAGATTAAATACTTGTATTAGTTAGATCATTCGGACTACTGTACTCACCTTGGATGTTATTCTTACAACGTTTCGGCTGATGTAACCTCCGATATTCTTCAGGTAGTCCTTGTTGAACGCGGGAATATTTATGTCGAACTTTCTTCCTATTTATTCACATGTTAATTTTACCTGTGCCATTTTCCCCGTGCATTTTATACGTGTGCCATTTTTACAATGCACCGTTATCATGATAACATTAAAATACGATGTAAGTGTATTTTATCTGTGTACAAAACATGAAATTGTGCATATGTTCGCTATGGAACATGGAAAACAATGCAGTTGCATTTACAAAGTTCGGTGAATTATTTAAATATTTTTCAAGACAAAAATACTGACGAATTATAATCGATAACTAAATTATGAAAAAAATTTAATATAAACATTTTAAAAAAATTATTTCATTTATTTCATTCTCTTGGGGTTTTGTGCGATTTTGTTAATTATATGGTGAGCGTCGTTAGCGTGTGAAAACCTAATAATTTTATAAACATTCTAAACTACTAGAGAAGGCTCAATATGTGTTTACAAAGCCATGTTGTTGTTGTTATTATTATTATTATTATTATTATTATTATTATTATTATTATTATTATTATTATTATTACACTTTAGATACATCGGATATTTAGAAAAAAGGCAGAAAAATGTAAATATAAGCCACCTTTTT
>OY744546.1:50452688-50455188 GCA_963556195.1 Sepiola atlantica
AGCGATGTTTAGCAGAAATAAAATACTATTATTTATTTTAGTTTAGTTTCATTAAAAAATATTTAAAAATTAACAAAATTTAACGTACGATCGTTTCTGAGACGAATATTTATTTATTAAAAAGATGAACTTTGTATTTTGTATTTTGTGCTGATAAACACAAAATACAAAGTTCATCACAGTTACAGAACAACAAAAATAAATCAAATATTTAAAAAACAAGAAAAAACAGATATTAAATAGAAATAAAAGGTATATGGTAGTATTTTATTTTCTTTACAAATATAAACACGCGTGTATTTATACACAGTCACATAAATAAAATATATATAGAATACTGCACCCAGGCCTAGGCTCCAGCGACTAGATATGGAAATTGGAATGTAATATTGAAACTGGAAGGCGTACAAAGAAGAGTGACAAAACTAATAAGTAAAGTAAAGGAGTGCAGTTACAGGGAGAGATTGGACAAATTGGGATTTACTACTTTGCTGGAGAGAAGAATTAGAGGTGATATGATTGAGACTTTCAAGATAATTAATGGCATTTCTAACTATGGTGGGCATGTTGCTAGTATTTCTCCTAGATCTGGAAGGTTATTGTCAAGGCAGTTTTCAAAAACTAGATCTGTTAACCAGTTAAGTTTTTTGCTTACAGAGTAATATGTTTTTGGAATAAGTTGCCAGATCGGATTAAGATTAGCGTGGACCAGTTTAAGATGAGGTTGGATGAATTTAGAGAAAGTGATAGAAGGGGGAAATTGAGGGGGAACTTTTGGGAGTTATCAAATGAAATATTCAACAGAATTTGATCTGGGTGTCGATACTGTACTAAGGGTTTAAATCATTTTAACAGTTTATTGAGAAAATAGATAAAAGGGAGATGCCCTAAGAGGCATAACAAACAAATAAATAAATAAATAAATAGTAAAGAGAATTAGAGTCTTTTTAAAATCAATCGATAATCTTTTCTAAAAATCTTTTGTAAACAAGGATGCAACTGTATGAATGTGTGTATGAACACAATCAACGAAGATTATATGTGTTAACTGATTCTATATAGTTTAACAGTTAAAGACCATGACCATAACCCATCTTTAAACACGTTCCCTAACCCAATATATAAAATTGCATTTTCTGTCTGTTGTTGGTTCATTTACAAACGCCTTATAAAGTATTACTGACATACATCGATCGATATATTATGCTTCTACGTGTGTTCGTTTTAAAACTATTTCTGCGTATCGTAATGTAGTAATAGAATAGATTAGGAATGAAAGAATACTATTATGCTATTCTTTGATTTACTGGTGATTTGTGCAAATTTTGCCAATGTAAAGAAATCACACGGTGTTGCGGGTGGAAGTATTAGTAGAAAAATGAGAGATGGTATAAAGGCGAGCTACCCCCTCTTTGTAAGTTATGTTTGTGTGATTGTGTTTTTCACGGTTAATATGTAATAATTAGAAAATAGGCTGTGATACAGCCTGTGTAACGTGTGATGCAGTTGATAATTTTTCTAGTGTAGTCCCTTTACAGGGGAAGATCAAGTTTACTTTATATAGTAAAAAAATACATGAACTAATGAGTAAAGTATAATTAATATTCCATGAAAAATGCCAGTATACTGAAATCATATGCCCTTAATATTGTCATTAAGGGTATGCGAGCACAACAGGGCTATGTATTTTACTGGTAGGAATTTTTCTTCAGCGTACCTAACACACTTCATCCACTCATGCAAAGAGATTTATACTGTAGTGATGTGATAATGAAATGGTTTGGTTGATATGTAGTCATACCCTTAATGAAAATAAAAGTATAAAAAATTGGGAATTTCCTTGCTTTTGTACATTTAGTGTATATGAATTTTCATCTTAACCCTATTAAGAGCAAATGGTTTCAGTATACTGGCATTTTTCATGGAATGTCACTACTTTTGTAAAGGCTATGCCTCAATACAATGCTTTCTCATAAGGTGTTTTGGAATTTTTCTGGAAAACAAAGATATGAGGTAAACTGAAATTAAAATGCCATCAACTAGACCCTAGAACCTCTATCTCTGCCAAAAATCAGCTGAATCCATCAAATAGTTGATTAGATACAGGGTGGCACATATGTACGTACACACAGATAACATTATTTCATGATTTCATGATTGAACTTTCTGGATCTCTGGGTTGCCTTGACTAATGATGCTGAAATTCTACACACTTATAGAACCTATCAAAAGAAAATTTTGTGTAAAGTTTTAACTAATTTGGTTTCTTCGGTTTTTAATTATGATTGATCAAAAAATGAGATTTCCAGCATAGGCCATTCGGGAGTCTATTAAGGGATAGAGCGCTCTCGCGCCTCCCTTGACTATATTACGTGTCTCCATTTCAATATCTATAATAATAAATAGCTATTTCTTTCCCCACACCACAACGTAAGATAATTCAGTAAGCAGACGCTATCACCAATAAGCAGTAACTGACTGAAGTATTGTTATCATTTGT
>OY744546.1:50460188-50495188 GCA_963556195.1 Sepiola atlantica
CCTCTCTCATAGACAAAACTCTTCTCTTATCCACGCATTCAAATGACACATCCTCATGCAACATATATATATATATATATATATATATATATATATATATATATATATATATATATATATATATATAGTCTAAAGAAGCTTTGAGTCATTAAAAAAAATGTAAAATGCAGTTTAAATTCCCAGACAAACTAACTAAATCCAAGATATTGCAGACTTAACATTTGTTGGAAAATTAATAAATGAAAAAATATAAGTAAAAAGGGGGGGGTTAATTATCTAAGAGTGAAACAAGAACAGGAGACCTTAATATATATATATATATGTTATACATAAAGAGAGAGAGAGAGAGAGGGAGTAAATAAACTAGTGATTAATTAAAATTTAGCGCCGTTGCATGATTCATTCCCTTGGGAGATAACATCATATTTAGTATCAGATTACTTGTGTTTACATTAATACTAGGTGAAAAAAGAGATCTCCCTGGTCTTGAACGAAACCTGCATATATATATATATATATATATATATATATATATATATATATATATATATATATACCCCCATTTCACATTATTATTACTCCTATGATTCCCACCATTTCTAAGCCATAATGCTAATATCCCATATCTACAAAATGGATGCAATCTTGCCGACCCAATCCTTACTCTTATCTCTAAACAAGTCTTAATCAGTATACCAATATTATTACTCCTTCACTATATTTTAGTGAATAATGTTAAATCCCGAATACAAATCAGTCAAAACCCTGCAGAGTTACTGCCGTTAGACCGCCCGGGTGATATCTTTATTTAAATTCTTTTAGGATTGAATTAAAGTCCTTTACTCCAGAATTTAAACTTAAATTTAATGTTGCGTTTTTTTAACGTTTTTATCTCTTCACATAATTATAATTCTAAAACACATTTTCTCTCGTTATTTTTCTTTAGAAGACACATTATTAGTCTTTAAAACAGTAACGACCAAATATGCGCTACTTATAAACATTGACTCACAAGATTTATATAGAAATATTTTTTGAATTTTTCTTTTTTTTGATTTAAAAAAAAAAATTTTTTTTTTATCATTTAAAATCTTCTCCAGTTTTAAATCTCAACTGTTACTTTTCCCTCTTTTTTTTCAAACCTTATTAAACCTTCCTTACACTTAATTTAAACAAACATACATAACACTCTCAGCAAATAACCCGTTCAAACGAAAATGACACGTGAATTCATATTTCCGAAACAGATGTCAACATAAGCTAAAGAGAGCCGGATTGCTAAGTCTTTATGTGCTTGAAACCGACGGTACGAATGGTGTACTAATTTTTCTGTACTAAAATAATATATATATATATATATATATATATATATATATATATATATATGTGTGTATATATATATATATATAATTGAAAATCAGATTCCAGTAACTATCTTTATTCATTACTGAACAGATCATTTCTGAACAGATCGTTTCGTTAAAACTTAGACAGGCAATATACAAAGTTATATATCCTGTTCTTCTATTAGTGTACATCAACAGAAGAGAAGTAAAAAAAATGGTGTTCAAAACATCAAGAAATAAAAAAGCCAAATATAATAAACCTCACACCACCAGAGTATGTATGTATCTAGCCTCAGTTAGGAATATATGTTTTTATTGATAGATGACACATATCAAATTTAAACTTTTATATATATATATATATATATATATATATATATATATATATATATATGTATATATATATATATATATATATATATATATGTATATATATATATATATATTAATTGATTATATAAAAATCAAAAATGAAATTAAATCCTATCTAGATACGGTAAAGCTCATTATAATATATAGAGTATTTATATACCGACAATGAAGTAATTAAATCGATACAATTTGCATAGTTTACAAGTGTATTAAATATATTATTGGAGGTAAATATCTTAAAAACGCAAACATAGAAAATAAATTTGAAAAACATTATAAGGAAAAATATATAAATGTAAGTTCTGAAACATTTAAACATGATTCACATTACGGACAGAGAGTTGTGTGAAGTGTAAATGATTCGAATAGATTTTAGCTGAAATAATTAATATTCAATTGTAATTGGTAAGCCCTTACTAACGATAAGAGTATTATCTTTGAAAAGCCATGGTTTAATTTTAATTTACATTTGCAGTTCTTTGCTTGAACGCTTGATAAGTTTATAAACTTATAAAATATGCAAATTTGATCTATTTCATTGCTTCATCATCCGTATGTATATATATATATATATATATATATATATATATATATATATATATATATATATAAAGTCGAGAACTAAAAGCGAACTTTTAGGAAAAGTATACAGCTCAATATACCGGATAGAGCAGATAGATAGGTAGAAGGATGGAAAGGACCGATTTTTGCCTTGTTTTTTCCCCACAATATTGATTTTACTTTTTCAAATTTTAAATCTTGGCCTTTGCCATCTTATCTATCCCAGCACTTTCCTCTGATGATAATATTTTGATCTTTGAAAAGCTTGGCTTAAGGAATAAATTAATTTAATAAATTGTTTTTTGAGGAACATACCTTGCATTGAGCAACTGAATTGAAAAAAGATCTGCCTCCGTCGCTTTTCTAATTCCTTTCTATCCTTCTACCTATATATATATATATATATATATATATATATATATATATATATATAGAGAGAGAGAGAGAGAGAGAGAGAGATAGATAGATAGATAGATAGATAGATAGATAGATAGATAGATAGATAGATAGATAGATAATGTGTGTGTGTATGCGCGTGGGTGTATATTTTTGTATCAAGGAATCAAATATATTAACTCATTTTTTTTCCTGTTCATTTACTGATAGCAATTAACAGCTCAAAACACATTGAATGAAAGGGGAAAGGTGTAACAATATTTTGTTTCTAAAATGATGATATTCAATTTCAATTTAAGAAAGGCTGTGCAAACACTACTTACGCAGAGTTAGGTGCGGCTTTAATCAATACTTGTAAAAGTGTTTCTTATAATTGACCCATTTCGTTTAAAGATTAATTTGAGGAATGTATCATGTCGCTTTCAATATAATACACTTTTTGTCAATAATTTTGAAGATTTTGAAAGATAATACATCGCCTTTTTCATTTGCCTAAATGTGTGCACATATTTAAGTAAGAGGTGATTTCCTTAATAACCGTTCGTGGCCTTGCTTGGCCTTTTGGCCAAGATCAAAGTGTAGTATGTGTTACGATAGATACCGCACCCCATACTGGTATTGTATTGTCTTTCGGGGCTTGATTTACGCCGGTCAATGGGTCTTCCTGTGCAGTTCTAGGAGGTCCACCCTCCCAGGCTTCGCCTCCCCTCTTTGGGGGGGGGGGAGTAAGTTTATTGCTTACTCTCTGAGGCGCCCCTACGAGGGAATGCCGACGGGGCTGCCCAGGCAATTTTTAATGGGCGGAGTTCTCACTTCTCAGGCGCTGGCTTTTCAAACCCGACTTTCTCGACCCGATCTTGGGTCACATCTTACTTGTGGGAGTAAGATAAAACTGGCCTTGTGCCTAACTCCTGGGAAGGAGTAAATAATAACCGTTCGTGGCTTTTTGGCTAAGATCAAGGTGTAGTATCTGTTCCGATGGATACTGCACCCCATAGACTGGTATTGTCTTGGCCTTCAGGGCTTGATTTACGTCGGTCTATGGGCCTGTCCTGTGCAGTTCTATGAGGTGCACCCTCCCAGGCTTCGCCTCCCCTCTTTGGGGAGGAGTAATTTTATTGCTTACTGCCTGAGGCGCCCCTACCGGGGAATGCCGACGGGGCTGCCCAGGCAATTTTTAAACCCCACTTTCCCGACCCGACCTTGGGTCACATCTTACTTGTGGGAGTATTATAAAAACTGGCCTTGTGCCTAACTCCTGGAGAGGAGTAAATCAATACTGATATCGGCCTGTAATTTTTGTTTACTGAACGTCATTTGGTTTATTGTTGTTTCTTTTTTTTAACATTTTTTTCGTTTTTCGGCAGATAAACATTTCTGGATCATGAAGTACCGAATTAATACCATGTTTCTGTTCTTTTTTAGATGAGGATGTTAAATGTGTATTATATAGATTATGCAAACTACTGTACTAATGTGTCATGGTATTCTCATAATATTTCGGCCGATTCAACCTCCCACCTTCATTATAAGCATCTTATAAAACTCGGGAATTTGCACAGAAGTTCGAAGTGAACGTATAATTTAATCCACGGGGTAAGATTAACAACAAGATAAGCTTAAAGCTTTCCAATTCATACTAGAATTGTCCACAAGGACACGGGGCGCAACGGATAAAGCTGTTTAGTATGATCAGTTTTAAGTGACAGTCTTCTGGAAGGTAAAGTGTAATTCCCCACTGCAGGCGATAATAACACAGAAAAAATACTTACTTCAACCCCGTCATGACTGACGGAACGAGGACAATCTACTTTCATGCTTCTCGTGAAGTCGGTTCGCTCCATCGCTTCAAACACCTTCTCATACCTGAGGCTATTCTCGATCTCTACAAAACTACAATCAGACCGTGTTACCATATATAAGTTACTGAATCTCTGTGCAATTTGAGGGTACTTGGTTAGGTGCAGAAACTTTTCTGCAATTTTATTGGCCTCATCCTTTCCTCTTCTCTGCACTTTCTTTCTCACAGGCGTGATTTTACTAGTCTCAGTCTTTTCTATAAATACTATTATGGCATGTGTGTTTCGCAGTTATGGAGTACTGTTGTCATATTTGGGCTGGCGAATCTCTGCCCCATTTTAGGGTTTTTGATAAGGTGCAGAAACGTATCTTTAATTTGATTGCCCCTACCCTTTCTTCTCTTCTATACCATCTCTCTCTCAGACCTGATTTTACTAGTCTCGGTCTTTTCTATAAATACTATTATGGCATGTGTTTTTCGCAGTTATGTGATCTATTCTCTGCTTCTTTTGTCCCAGCTCGTTTGACTCGTTTGTCTAGTGGTCTCCATCAATTTGTTGGTTTGATACCCCATGTTAATAGAGCTTCCTATTCCAGTAGCTTCTTTCCAAGAACTACAGGCTTATGGAACTCTCTTCCTGCTGACTGTGTTCCTCCTACCTATAGCCTTAATCTTTTCGTGACTAAGGTCAATAGGCATCTCCTGTCTTTATGATAATCATATTTCGTTCTTGATAGCTATTTACATCAAGTCGCTTCATGCCTTGTCTAGTGCGATTTTCATAAAAAACTATAAAAATTAAAAACATAAAACGTTTTATTCGAAAGTCTGTATAGGTTCTCGAGTTCGACACAAAATATTCCCGATTCCGATAAAATGCACTAGAAGATTGCCGAAACTTTGCGAGAATAACATCGAATATCAGAACCGTAGTCGTAATGATCCGAATAATAAATGCCGAATAAATTCGTTTTAGTTTACGTTTTAAATACTTCAAATCCTTAATTTCTGCAAATAGTTATAGATTGTTTTTTTTTCATATATTTGACGAATAGTCTGAAAACGATACATTTTATGTTACACATAGATGAAACCCTTAGAGGTACTTTAGACCTATAGGTTGGCTCCACACGCCCATAGACTTCAAAATTGGATTACACAAGTTAGATGAACAGCATGTCCTTTTAATTCAATAAATGTTTTGCAAGCTTGAACAATGTTTTTTTTTTTTAAGTAGACACATTTAATAGCCCTATTGGAAGAGTGAAATTGTACTATTGTATTTCACGTGTTCTAGTAATGTCGAAAACAGCTATACTTTATATTGATAAAGATTCCTAATCTTCTAAAATGTTTACTTTTATATATTTTCTAAACAGAGTTGTAACTTTAGCTTTTGGAGGTTTGCGTCACATTCGATGTTAGAGCTTTTTACGTGAGTGTCGATTTTCCTTAGATTAGCATTCATACTTCATTACGCTTCACATCGATCATGCTGTTTAATTAATCGCATAGTAATAAGTGAAAATAATGTTTGAAAGTTAAATGTAGATTTGTGAGAGATTCGGTAAGAATCTAGATTGGAAATCCACTAACCAATTTATTTTTCGTATTGCCACCCATACCATATGGTTAGTGGTAAAGTAAAGGAAAGGATTGTGTTTTTTCATGACATTTAATTTGAAATTAAATTTAATCATAAAAAAGTCACGTGCCATTCTTCAACCGTAGTTTGGGTGGCAATACGCTGTTTTTTTAATTAATATTTCAATGTATGTCTGCCTTAAGATTTTGTGCGTTGTGGGTCGGCCATTTTGGGGACCGTTCAGCATTTGGTGACCAGACAAAAGCTCACCAGACAAAAACCACCGGACAAAATCCCACCAGACAAAATTCAACCGGACAAAAGCCAACCGGACAAAAGCTAATAATTCAAACATTATAAACCAAATTAATCGGCTTGAAAAAGATAAGCACGAATTTATGAGCGGTCGCTGTTTCTGAGATGCTAATTGAAATTCGATGTCTCGTAATTGACAAGATCATAAGATACGTCATTGCATTTGAGAAAAATGGTATTTATAGTCTTGAGATCACACAGACTGAAGGCGTTGAAAAGTCTAAATAGAGTGCGTCTGAGGTGTCCGTTTGTGACACAAACTTACATTTTTTCCGAGAGAAGAGAGGGATCTAATCAGGGTTAACCTGTAAAATTGCGATCGGAAATAAACGGAAAGCAGGTTGACTTTGATTTCATGGGCTAACCGAAATCTGGAACGAAAATGTTGATAGGAAAATATTATTGTTGACGGTCAGGCTTACACCAAAATGGAAGAACATGATAAGACGTAGATTTTGAAAAACTCCTGTTCTCAGAACAGAGCTACAAAATTAAAAAGGCTGAAAATAGTGTGGATCAATGTGATTGATTGATGAAAGTGCAACCATGCTGACACTTTTCATTTTTGTTAAGTTTTGTCTTGGTCACGCGACTGATTCGCTCAAATTACCTCCCGACGAATGCAACCTTTCATTGTCAAAAAAAAACTACGTAATACGGAACAATGTCAGCTGTATTAATCACTAAGAAGACGATAAGACGGACCACGGACGAGAAACTAGTTTGTGGCGGGCAAAATGCTTACATATGTGAGAAAGTATAACTGTGCATTCTCTTGTTAGATGTATTAGTTATTGAATATCTATTTCGTACGGTTTGTACACTAAGCGATTCCCTTTGTTCTAAATAACCATGATTCAAAGAGTCATTCAACGGACCATAAAATGTGCTTTAAGACAAAATTAGAATCTGAAATAGGATTTATTAACGATGAACTGTGACGTAATGATCTACAAGTTAAATTAAAATAGGGCAGTTATGTCAGAAGACGATGAGCCATAAAAATCTCTATGTGTTCTCTTCGTCGCTGGGACAACAATTTTCGGTACAATTTTCAGGACTTTTATTAGAAAAAAGTTCTAATTCAGCTCAACGTTGCTACGATTGGCCAATATTCGTATTGTGTTTTCTACTAATCCTCCATGTCGTCTATTTAAAGATATATATATATATATATATATATATATATATATATATATATATGTATATATATATATATTTTATATATATATATATATATGTGTATATATACAGGGTGGGCAAAAATAAGGGTCCTATTTTTAAAAATTCATAACTTTTTTATTTATTGATTTAAAAAAAGTTTTTTTTTAGAATAAGTAAAGGACCCCTTCCGAAGCAAGCATGAGCCGTATTAGCCCTAAGGAACGTACCCTCATTTAGAAAACATTATTTTTGCTTAAAAAACTCAAAACAGTGTAAAAAACAATACTTTAGTTTTTGTAAGTTTTAAGAAGTGTTTTTCGGCTAAAATTTGTTTTGTTTATTTCAAAAAATCTCGGAAGGGTCAGTCTACACACACATAAAGTTTGGTGAGTTTAACTTTTATTTTGTGGAAGTTATTCAAATTCAAGTTATTCAAATTTAAAGATAAAACCCTTATTTTGGCCCACCCTGTATATATCATATATATATATATATATATATATATATATACATATATATATATATATATATATATATATATATATATATATATATATATATATATATATATATATATATATATATATATATCAGCAGGTCGTATGCAAAACATAATAAATCCAATTTATTTAAATTGAGAAATTCAACAATAAAATGACGAACATCTCAAATCTAGACTTCGACTAAAAGTTCATTTTAATTGAAAACAGAGAAAAAATGGCACAGTACAACATTATTTGTGGGGGTGATACAATGTTGAAATGTAACCCCTTTTGTTCTACGAACTTTGCTATTTCGAAAATAGCGTTTATAGCGTTTTGCCGTGGAACTCGTCATATATAGTGTAAATATGTATGTGCCTGTCTCGCAGTGTGTATCTCGTAGTCTCGGTATAAGTTGCCATAATTTTATCTCCTATCAAGACCAATGGTATATTTTGAAGTAGCAGATGCCTGTGGATGTATTTATATATATTGTTTTAACATAGTTCACCCCAAACAAGGCAGCTACCACTATAGACTTAAGGGGCTACTGAGAATAAGGTTGAACATTGGGGGGGGGGGCATCATTAATTGGGAGCTGTGCAGCGAGATGGCTGTTCACATTAGTTTTAAATTTCTGCATGTCGGTACAGTCTGGGAAACAGGGAGAGACTTTCAAAGGCCTGCAGCACGAAGAAAATAAATTATTAGAATAGAAGGCTATCCGGCATCTGAGAACCTTCAAAGTGAATGGATGGGAATTAGCTGATGTTCGGGTTGGTCGAGTGTATTTACGTTGAGGGGGGACCAGAGCAGCAATTTCATCGGAGCACATTCCGTTGACGTACTTGTAAAACATGCACAAGGATGCAACATTGCGGCGATGGGACAGGGGGTTAAACTTGGTGGATGGTGAAGGACCTATTTAATAAGCGACTCTTTCTTAGACCTTGTCTAAGAGGAAGAGACTAGTGGGTGGTGCACCAGCTCAGATGTAACAAAAATATTCTATGCATGGGCGGATGGTGGCTTTGTAGAGATATAGGATACTGTCAGGTGTGAGAAGTTTTCATGCATGGTAGAAAGAGGTCACCTTCTTTGCAGCAGTCTTGTCAATGTTAGGCTGAGGAGTTTGAACGTCGCACTCTCAGGTAGAGTGTTATTTACCATGGCAATCGGTGGCAGAAAGGGTGTCTTGTAGTTGTTGAAGAAGAGGAGCTTTGTCTTCGCAGTATTACATGTTAACATTCATTTATGACTCCATACCACTACACACTGGATGTCACTTTCTTGGGATTCAGCATTTGCCTCGGAAACTTGCGCGTCCGGTTTGCCCACATGAGGAAAGTAGCAATGGTTTTAAATGAGTAAAATAGTGTATCATTATAATTTATAATTATACAATGTTTAGCTATTTTGTTGACATTTTATTAGACTTCACGGTAATTTTATTCTGAGAAACATTTACTTTCGTAAACACATTGTCGTAAGAATAGGCGTAATAAGTATATTCGTACATTTAAAAAATTCTATGTTTATCATTTTATACTCAAGCGACTCTGGAAACATCTGCTAGTTATATACGGATGGGAATAGTATAACCGATTTCAAAACCCAACAAGAAGATGAGCCAGTCTCGAGACTGCATACCTCTACCTGACAATGGAAAGAATTGCCCCAAGATTATCGGCACCTTACTTCTCCATATTGTATACAGTATTCTCGAAGTTATTCATTTGAAACGCTGATAAATAAAAACATATTAATCTAATAAGGTTTAAATTTAACATGGTGGTCTTCTTCTTCTTTCGTTTACTTCACAGCATC
The DNA here is from genome assembly GCA_963556195.1 of Sepiola atlantica. Lineage (NCBI taxonomy): Eukaryota > Metazoa > Mollusca > Cephalopoda > Sepiida > Sepiolidae > Sepiola > Sepiola atlantica. Next base: position 50,470,038 of record OY744546.1, read on the forward strand.
TCACTGTTAGATCACCAGCTCGGTTGAGAAAAACCATGCTGATGTTGTGTTGTCTAGCGAAGCTATGTTGGCTTCGCCGTTCGGTGGTCGATGTTTAAGGCATGCTTCGATGATGTGGTCTACTGTCTGTTCAGAGTGACCACAGTCGCAGACAGCCGAGTTACTGAGTCCCCATCCTTTCATGGTCGCGGCGAAACAGCCGACACCTGTCCTGAGGCGGTTGAGCATTGCCCACTGCCGGAGAGGGTGGTCCATGCCTGGTAGGTTATCCGGGCTCTCCACAAATCTGTGCAACCTTGATTCTGCAATTCCTCCGTCCAGCAACGTTTATGCCAGATTCGGTTTGTGACGTCACCGGGTGTTGAAAGCAGGAGCTGGTGGGCATGCTCCGAGAATGGGCGTCGTTACTTCAGGTGAGCTCGTGGAATGGTCTTTGTGGCGAGCTTGTCGAGAAGGTGGTCCTCATCGATAGTAGTCTTTCTTGACAGTGCGAGGACAGTCGCGTCACGGCGCAGGGTTGGTGGTGCGATGCCGGCGAGCGTCGGTAGTTGGTTGATTGGTGTGGCGCGCAAACAGCCAGAGACTGGAGGAGATTAAGTCAGCCTTTTCGTGGCCTCCTCCATAAGTACCTGCTCACAACAGCGAAACTAATGAGTTTAGACCGCTTCCAGCGACCCCAGCGGCATGGTTGTTACTAGTATTAAATAGCATCATATACATACATCAAATTTGGAAAACCGGAAATTTATATTACGCAAAAAAGTTCGACAATAGATAAAGATAATGTAAAATGTGAAACTTCATTGGCTACAATATGGGCCAAATAGCAAGTCTCAGCAGAACAACATTTATCGGCAAATGTGTTACGTTCACATTTTTCGTATTCTTGATCTCGACATTTAACCTACATATTCCAAAGAGCAAATCAGTTAGAATGATGACCATGACTGATAGTTTGAGTAAGTGTTGTGGCTACCCGTCAAGCGATGTGGTGCTATGCTGTACACAAGAAACAAGCAAACATGTTGACAAACTAATAAACCACTAAAAAATAAAACACATGACTATAAGAAAAGAACGCTTGTATTTATAAGTAACTCACATGCTTTATGGTTCAAGTTGTTTTGAACATTGTATCACTTAACTGGCGATCGCTAATACTTATGCAGTTTTTAACTCTTTCTCGGAAGTTTATCAGTTTAACAATTTTATCTTTTAACAATGGCCTCGAAATTGCATTTTTTTCTGAGTTGTTGTTGTTTATAGATCTTATAAATTTAGTGAGGGCTGATGATTAGATCCTTGTTGTTACTGCTCTATATAGAAACATAACAAATCATGAAAATATGGGGGTCCACCGTCTCGCAAAGAAACAAGATAACTCACACACATATAACGGAGGAGTCCGTGTGAACGTCGAGTTTTATTCCATGTGTGACCATCTTGTAAGAAATCAGACATCATCTGGATTATGAGCGGTGAGAAACAGGACGACGTTAAGTTCACAATAGCGGTTTACAAACAGTTACTGTAACGCCTCTTTTTTTTAGAAAGAATAAAAAATCACAGACAATAAGATGGCCCATTTCACATTGGTCAATAACTTCGCACTGTGGAGTGCTTGGTCTTGGAGTTCATGAGGGTTAATGATTGACCAGAGTTCAAAGTTTTGTTTAATAAAATTCACCGATAAATAGAAGTGCACTTAATAATGCAGACAATAACAGCTGTCCCAAATTTTTTTTTAGAGAATGTTCTGACATGGAATTCTTAGCGCTTTTACAAATATCATGCTGTAGAAATGTATGTGTAGAAACATGTGCAAGACTCTACGAAGTCTTCGAACGGACATATGTAAAGCAGATGCGCTTTTTTGTGCATAACGCCTGGGTAAACTGATGTATTGAAGCTGATCTCTCTAAAGTTAGTAAGCGACCGACTAATTATTTTGTCATCTGGATGGGAGCATGACGTCGGAGGACAAAGTCGCGTTGAAATGAACGCTGCGTCGCTAGGACACACTCATCGTTCTTAAAAGAAGTTTTCCCCCAAAAAGGCAAGATTCTCTCTACTCCAGCCAGTATTACCTGAAATAGACAAAAATACATATATTTTATTTAATCGACACGTGATATTATTGTTTTCACTTTCATTTTCTTGGTCTTTTATATAAACCTCTCACCCTCTCTCTCGATCTGTATCTATCTCGGACTATCTCTCTCTCCCTATATATATATATATATATATATATATATATATATATATATATATATATATATATATATATATATATATATATATATATATATATATATATATATGTATGTATATATATATATATATATATATATATATATATATATGTATATATATATATGTATATATATACATATATATATATATGTATATACATATATATATGTATATACATATATATATATATATGTATATATATATATATATATATATATATATGTATATACATATATATATGTATATACATATATATATATATATGTATATATATATATATATATATATATATATATATATATATATGTATATATATATGTATATATATGTATATATATATATATATATATATGTATATACATATATATATGTATATATATATATGTATATACATATATATATGTATATATATATATGTATATATATATATATATGTATATATATATATGTATATATATATGTATATATATATATATATATATATATATATATAAAGACAGATGAGAAAAGAAGGATAAACATGTACGAATGACAAATGTATTTCAACTTCGATTGTTCAATGCAAGGTGTACTTGGTAAAAAATATGTTTATGTTTTTTACCGAGTACACCTTGCATTGAACAATGGAAGTAGAAATACATTTGCCATTCGTACATGTTTATCCCTCTTTTCTTATCTATCTTTATAATTGCTCTATCTCGTATATTGAGCTTAAACCATTTCACCATAGGTTCTATCTACTAAAAGCATACTTTTAGTTGCATATTTTATATATATATATATATATATATATATATATATATATATATATATATATATGTGTGTGTTTGTATTATGGTAGATTATAACAACATAAGAAACGTAGTTTTTAATCATCAAGCAACACAAACAAATGTAGTCCAGAAAAATATGGTGGTAGTATTTCAAAGATTTTGATTTACTTGTGCGTACCAATTTTTTTATGCATCACGTTGGATTAAGATTTCCAAGAATGGTTATTTCAAATATAATCTTTGTAAGATTATTGGGAGAGTACCCCAGCAGAGTGCTCCATTCGTAAGAAAAAAAAATAATAACGTAATATTTATTTATATATTTTTTACAACCAAATATAGCAACATCGGTATTCTCGGTTTCCAAACAACAAGCAACCAACAAATTGGTCGCGGCTTGTTGACTCTCCTCAGCCATTGTTCTGGATTTTGTTTGGAAAATCGAGAACCACGCGCTGCAGTCACTTATGCGAAGACGAAAAATGAAATAAAACCCCGCATCAGTGACTGTAGCGGGTGATTCGCCATTTTCCAAACAAAATCAAGAGCAACGGCTGAGGTAAGTCAACAAGGCGCGAACATTTGTTGGTCGCTTGTTGTTTTGAAACCGACAGTACCGATGTTGTTATAATCTTCTGTAAAAATATATAAATAAATCTAACGTTCTTATTTTTCTTCTTACTTATAAAGCACTTTGTTTGGGTTCTCTCCCACTAATCTTACAAAGATTATATATGTAATGACCATTTTGGAAATCTTAATCCAATTTGATGCATGAAAAAAATAAACAATACAATAAAAAATTTTAAAAAATAAATTTAAAAAAAAAAATTTTTTAACTGAAAAACAAAATAACAAAAAAAAAATTTTTTTTAATTAAAATTAAAAAAAAATTAAAACAAAATAAAACCAAAAAATAAGAATAAAAAATATTTGCTGATCGGAAAATCTCATTTTTTTTAATACATGTGAAAGGTGATAACGTATGTTCGAACATGAAATGCCATAGGGTATTATTATATAGATATTGAATTCTAAAAGAGCCTTGATATAAATAAATTATGATTACATATGAATCTAAATCCATATTTCCTTGACTACATTCAAAACTAGTTACATCTTCAGCGAATATTTTGAAACACCAGAGTTCTTATCTATTCACTGAAGGTAGAATATTAGCTATCAGACTCCAACAAAACCACACAAAAATACCCAATTAAATCACAAACAGCAACAAATCAGTTTTAAGAATGACACGCCCACCATATATTCAGACCAGAAAACAAACTTACTAAATTAACTTCGTACAGTAAATAGAGAACCATAGAACGCTCGGATCTAATACAAAATACCGCTATCATAAGCCTCTTAGAAATTGAAACTCTTAGTTTTAGATTAAACACACACACGCAGATATATATATATACTAGAGTTGGAATTCACTACTAGAAACTATTCTCGCGTGTCTTCGGTCTCTCTGCACACATGTGTGTCAGGATAACCCGAAATGATGATACTTCCCCTATAAGTAAACCCTGACTAAATATTCAAAATGACATAGTATTCGAAGTCCGAATACAATCCCATCAACACGGCTATACGCTGGCTCATACGAGGAATTGTACGGCTTTTCCAAGTAATGTTACCTCAAGTAACAGTAATTAGCTGTATACTCCATAAAACTAGATTATTTTAAAGAGACCACAGGAAAGATATACTATAACATAGTTCACGGGTCAATTGAGGAGAGGAAAATTAATATTATTAACTTATTAGTTAACTCAACTTTTCATAGGTAAAGGAGAATATTAATGGAATATTCGAATATGTGTATGTATATCATATAGAGATCAAGTGTTCGCTCCAAAAGGAGCCCTTTGATCTCTGAGAACTTTTACTGAAGTAAAATAATATATATATATATATATATATATATATATATATATATATATATATATATATATATATATACAAGGATATTTAGTGAATTATAAGATTCCAATTGTTCAAAGAATTAGAACAACAAGTCTATTATGGCGTACGGTCGTTTCCAAAACATTCTGGAAATACTTTATTTCATTCTTTAATTTTTTTACAAAACAACAAAAGCTACTCCAAAACGTCTTCATCAGCGCCTTTAGCACCACATCTTACAGAAATTCAAGGAAACCAAGCAAGCGTTGTTGAACGTCACGGAGCTTTTTCGTTTGTAAATAATCTTCTAGAGGTTCTCAAACCGTCGAGCTATCTTTCTGGCTTCAGGTGGTAGTCCGTAGAGTATTTCACCGATTGTTCTTAATTCGGACATTTTTTTTTCGAACGCTTTAGACTTTCAACGAGAAAGTTCCGTGACGTTCAACAACGCTTACTTTGATAATGTGTATATATATATATATATATATATATATATATATATATAAATTCCCGAAACCGTTTTTCATGGTAAACAAATGATGATCCCTTAAAATAGTGTTAGAACCGAACTAATATAATAACTGTAAAAAATAAATTGACTTACATAAGTGATTTTCCACTGGAAGACTTGAGACTATAAGTTTTTTTTTTTTATATAACTTTTTTTATTTTTTTTATATAGTTTTAATGGTTGAGAAACTTCCGAGACTATATATATATATATATATATATATATATATATATATATATATATATATATATATATATATATATATATCACAGGACGAGTAATAATAATTCTCAGGGCAGAGCAGTTTTGCATAACTTTTATGTTCCATCACGAAGATTACAATCATTTTGTCTAGTGTCCTTATTATATTTTCATGAAAATTCATTATATGATTTTTATTGTAGGAAAATGGCTAAAAGCTTAACCGTCCTTAAGAAAAAAATGAAATTCAAAGAATCTTGCTTAATTAATGTCTAACATCTATCTATCATTTTCAATCAAATCTGTAATATTTGAATTTTCAAATGAGAGGGTATGTCCGTATTATGCTCCTAAAACCCTTTAAAATACCCTAAAGAAACTGAGATTTGGTTAATATTTATTGATTTCTAATATATCAAAATTTAACAAAATTCGATATATATTCACGGTCCTTCAAATAAATTCAAACAAATATAATTCATATTACGACACTTTACACCGTGCAGCTGTTTTCATAAGTATCGGTGAATTAGTGTATTTGTTTATCCTGTAGTGCACGTATATAAATACATAGACATAATACACTTTATATTAATATATATCTAAATGAATAAATGCGAAATTTCATTCGATTTATCTGAAGTATATTCGTATATATAAATGTAGGCTCATTTAATTCAATGATACAACAATATATTTTCAAATACGCTATATATATATTTTTATATATATATATATATATATATATATATATATATATATATATATATATATATATATACAAGTAAATTTCGCGTACAACAAAATCGTAGGATAAATTTCAGTGGAAACTTTTTATTTTAATCAATGAAACGGGCGGGTGAAAAAAAAAATGCTAAAATTTTCTCCGTCCGACTCTCTAAGAGGAAACGTCAGAATGATAAATTAAAATCTAAGAAAATCGAATGAGATATGGGGGGGGGGAATTGTTTAAGTTGGAGAAAACGATTGAGAGAGGAAAAAAGAGTAAATCTCTCAACGTTATGGTGGATTTGAATCATTTGCTTCAAAATATTTTGTCTACACAGGCCAGGTCGAGAATTGTTAATAACTAACGCCTCAATAATATTGAGATGGTAGTTCGATCCGGCACTGTGTAAAACAGAAAACCACCCATTGGAATACTTGTCAGAACAACAATTTGTACTAACCAGGTGATTTCCGATGGCTGATTCCTGATTCATATATATATATATATATACAGGGTGGGCCAAAATAAGGGTCCTATCTTTAAATTTGAATAACTTGAATTTGAATAACTTCCACAAAATAAAAGTTAAACTCACCAAACTTTATGTGTGTGTAGACTGACCCTTCCGAGATTTTTTGAAATAAACAAAACAAATTTTAGCCGAAAAACACTTCTTAAAACTTACAAAAACTAAAGTATTGTTTTTTACACTGTTTTGAGTTTTTTAAGCAAAAATAATGTTTTCTAAATGAGGGTTCGTTCCTTAGGGCTAATACGGCTCATGCTTACTTCGGAAGGGGTCCTTTACTTATTCTAAAAAAAAATTAAAAAAATCAATAAATAAAAAAGTTATGAATTTTTAAAAATAGGACCCTTATTTTTGCCCACCCTGTATATATATATATATATATATATATATATATATATATATATATATATATATATATATACGTATCGAAAACCTTACAAAACACAGCTCGGTCATACGTCATGTGAATATTTCATAAATTGGTTCTAATAAATTAGTATTTTGAACGATTTATTTATAATTATTATTATTATTATTATTATTATTATTATTATTATTATTATTATTATTTTTATTATTATAAGTAGTTGTAGTAAGTATAGTAGTAGTAGTAGTAGTAGTAGTAATAGTAGACGTAGTCGTAATAGTAAAGCGATTTTATGAAAAGGTTAAAAGTCCAAATTATTACATTCGTTTGATTATTGGGAAATTCAAATGGCAATTTCCTGTTTAGTTAATGCACGAGTATATTTGCATTTAAACTTACATAATTTTGGAATAAATTATGTAATTAAGTGCATTAAGTGACAACGTGTTATTTTCAATAATTAAATATATATATTATTTTTGTAAAGAGTAATCTGTTGTTCTTGTTGCTACTGCTGCTGATGATGATGATGATTAAAAACTGTTACATTTGCGATGAAAAAGAAAAAAAGAAAGGCGTCTCGTTCCTCCCATCTTTTTAAATTACAAAAAAAAAGATGGATTCGTTAGTTTTAATCTTCATTAAGTTCATTTTAATTGTAGGTCTTCAATCGCAAAAGCGAGAAGCACAACACAACCATTTCAAATTACGCAGTTCTTTTGATTGTCCAACCGACGCTCTGTTTTTTTCATTTATTCATTTCAGTAGAGTATGAGTTGTCTGCCCTTGCGAAAAATAATACTTGAATCAAACAATAAACCATTAATTATGATGTATGTTGGATTTGACGGGGAATTTAGTGAATTTCCAATTTAGGGAAGGGACATTTCCAGTTTTTAATGCAAAATTAATTGTATGCTTTTATGCTCATGCAAAATTAAATCCGTTGGCTTTGAATATCGAAAAAAACCATATATAATAACGTTTTATTAATAAAATGAAAATATATTTAATGAAACATATGCAATAACTTTTAATTAATGAAACTATGTTTATGCACAGTTAATTTCGTCAACATCGGAATATATCAAATAACTGAATGACAAACATATTTTTGTTGTTTTTCTCCTAAATTGTAAAATGTATTTTCTTGTTTCGCTATAACGTAATATAAAGTTTGATGAATTGTTGTCCGAAAGTCGGGTAGTTTTTGCTCCTATATTTATAACTAATATATATATATATATATATATATATATATATATATATATATATATATATATATATATATATATATGAATTAGGAAAGTTCATTTTATAAAGCATCTTTTTAAAAGTTAATATAAATATTAGCTAAAAAAAAAATCAAGATGAAGAAAAAAAAAACGGAAGGTATTTTGAAATATTTTTTTAAATGTTTCGAAATATTTTTATTTTTCCTTTGATTTAATTACTCGCATCCAATACATAGTTTTTGAAGGCATTTTTGCCTCTATATTTATATTATATATATATATATATATATATAGTTATAATTATAAACATTTGTTTATCTACATACATATACGTTTCATCTTTTCGGGAATTGTCAGTATAGAGATAAGTATCTATACCGGTCGCAATATTCTAGGCCTCGGAACAGGAATAATGTTATAACCCAAATTCCGATGCCAAAGCCAACTTGGCCACTATGAACAATCTGATAAAACAGCGGGAGTTTACACCAGTTATCGGTCGTCGTCTAGAGTGTTCACCTACTGAAAGAACATGCAATATATATATATATATATATATATATATATATATATATATATATATAAAGCTCTATTTTGATATTGAGCACTTTTTATACACTCGGTTAACATTCTCTGGATTACCACCCTGTGGATATATTTTACCTGGATTATTACCATTATATATATATATATATATATATATATATATATATATATATAAGTGAAAAAAAGAAGACAATAACCATGTGATTTATGTATTCATCAACGTTTCGTCTTTATTGAAAAACTTCCTCATGGTGACGAAAGCAATGTAGAAAATTCACACAGTATATCAATTATGATTTGTCAGTAAGTGTTCAGACTTCGGCATGGGTGTTGACGGGAACAAGCAGAATATGAAAAACATGATTTTGGTAGTAGCGTTATGAGCAGGCAACTGCTGATAACGCTACGACCAAAATCTTGCCCATGAATTACTTTTATTTACATAAAAAATATTGTTTTAAATTAATTAATTAATAAATATATATATATATTAATATAACTGAATTTATAATAACCGTTGATGTTTTGACATATTACCCTGCATGTCTCTTTTCCCCACCTCTTTCCTCTCTCGGTCTGAATCAACAGACGTTTTCACTTCTCTATCTGTCTATCTAAGTATCTACTCTCTTCATTATATGTCTCTCGTTCCTCTTTATTTTATTTTATTTTATTTCATTTATTTATCTATGTGTATTTGTTTTGTTTGTTTTAGATTTTAGATTTTAGTTTTTACCTTTTTTAATTTTAACGGTCCTAAATCACGTAACTCCCTAAATTTTGAAATTCTAAATTTCTTTTCTTCTTCTTTTTCTCTCCAAATATGATCTGAGGTTAAGATTGGATTCTAACTCTTCCTGATTAGATCTCAGTTTATAATAACTGTTGATCGATAACATCGACATGCCAGTGTCGCAGATTTCGTACATGTCTGTGTAAATAAAAATAATCATATATAAATATATATATATGTGCATATATATTTTTGTTTGTTTTTGTGTGTATGTGCTTGCGCGTAAATTTTATCTGAAATAAGAAAGGAAACTTCTGTCCGTGTCCATATCATTTAAATCACTGCAGAGTTATACATCATTAGTGTAGTAAACAAAGTAGCCAGGGGTAGTTCTACAATAGTAAGCATCACCGATAGCAGAGTGCATATCATCATTATATAAAATAAATGTCAGATATTGCCTTGTTTAAGAAAAAGTCTTGTTTTGTAATTGGTATTCGACTATTATATATATATATATATATATATATATATATATATATATATATATATATATATATATATATATATATATATATATATATATATATATATATTAGAGGAAGCATTATTTTAATCAATGAAACAGAGTGGAAAAAAAGGAAAATTGTTAAAATTACCTTAAGACCTTATCGTCTGACCCTCTGAGAGGAAACGTCAGAATGGTAAATTAAAAACTAAAAGTCGAATGAGATATGAGGGGAAAAACTTATTTCAGTTAGAGGAAACACACACACACACACACACACACACATATATATATATATATATATATATATATATGCATTTTGGCATTCTGACAACAATTACTGTACATAATGTACGCAATATATGTGTAATGAATAATTACGAGTAACTTTCCTTACTCTGACTTATCTCCCCTTTGGAGAACGCCCCTGCTTCTACTAACCACTATAAATAGTAGCACTAATACTGTACCGACATTGTGTGCTGAATAAAGCTTTCCCAAGTTACGTCTGTTCTCGTTAGTCATTACAATATGCTAAGTTCAAAAAAATATTTTCCCATTTTCCTTGACACAGTGCCTTTTTCTTTATGCTGCTCACGGAACTATCCTAACTCAGAAAAGCACACACATATTCTTAAATGTACGTCATTGTATTAATTAAAAGTTCTGAGTGTCTAACTATATATATATATCTCTATTGTAGATATAAGAATAGAGAATATACATGTTTAATTTCACATAACGAATATATATATATATATACATATATATATATATATATATATATATATATATATATATATATATATATCGAATTAAAATGGAATAAGCGGAAGACCTAGCTCAACGTTTCGCCCAAATGTTATATGGGCTTTGTCAACGGCGAACGAAAAAATGCAAAAAATGACAAAAGACGAGCAATCTTTTTGTCTTTTTTTTGCATTTTTTTGTTCGCTCTTGAGAAAGCCCATATAACATTTGGGCGAAACGTTGAGCTTTTTAGGTCTTCCGCTTATTCCATTTTAATATCATACCGTCGGATTATTTCATCCTTTCATCTATATATATATATATATATATATATATATATATATATATATATATATATATATATATTTATTTATTTATATATGTATATATATATATATATTTATTTATTTATATATGTATATATATATATATTTATATATGTATATATATATAGAAATATATATATATATATATATATATATATATTTATATATGTATATATATATAGAGAGAGAGGGAGAGAAAGAAAGAGAGAGAGAGAGGGAGGGATAGAGAGAGAACATTTAAGAGAATGCGATTCGACAATATGCACTAGTACCCACATACACATAAACACACGCCAATATTCCTATATAGCCGCCTGTAACTTCATCTTAAGAAACCAGTGTGTGTTCCACGACGAGCGAAGAACTAATGGCCCCAGTCGTGAAACAAGATGAATCAAGTCTAATGTTTCCTGCAAGTGCGAACCTAAATGAAATACAGTTAGGCTTTATAAGTAAATAAACCCAAACTTTGGCCAGTGAAGCGGACGATGAAAGTAAATATGACTGACATTCGATCTAGGTGAGGAAATTGAATAAAACGCCACCAAGTAACTAAAGACACCATTAGTGTGAAGGGTAAAACGCTACCGGAAGTGACGTCAGACTAGAACCGGAAACGGGAATTAATTTCAAAACATCATATACAGTCCTGCCCGTCCTTCTCTCTCTTTTTATATCTTTCTCTCTTAATATATATATATATATATATATATATATATATATATATATATATATATATATATATATATATATATAAATGTAAAGTTGGTTTGTTCGTTTCCCATGGAAATATACTTCCACTATACCATTACCACTGACATTTTTTTATAGCAAATCCTTACATCCGAGCTATGTTTTTATGTTATTAACATAATTTTTACTTTACACATAAAAAAAACACTTTTTATTACAATTCGTTCCTACTAAGTTGCACTTCCGGTTTACAATCCGTTTCTGCGAACCTGCATGTCCAACTTCACTTCCGGATTGACATTCCTCCTCCCGCTGTCACGTATCTACTTCATATGTAAAAAGTGTTTTCCTTATTCGTTGTTTGTTTCCCTAAACAAACGTTTACACTAATACTTACCTAACAAACGTGCGTTAATTTCATTTCCTCTCTACTTCGATGTTTTTAAAACCTGCTTCCTTCCTCATTTTCTTCCCTTTAATCATGCTTTATCTCTAAAAAAAAAACATCACTACTTGCATTTCTTACACAACCCTTACTCGCGCGTTATAATTGATTGTTTATTTTAAAACCAGTTATCTTTCTAAAATTATTCATTCCTACTGTTTTATGTTTACAGGTAAGATTTAATACATAACGCACGTGCTTTAAGTTCATTTCGCATCTACTCATTTTTTTTTACTTTAACCATGCTTCCTCTCTAAAAAAAAATATATATTTATATATGTATATATATATATATGTATATATATATATATATATATATATATATATATATATATACACATATATATATATTTATACATATATATATATATATATATATATATATATATATATATCTTACTGTCTGTCTCTCATTTTCTTTCATTAATGTGTATACAGAGATCGGTATCTGTTTGTATATAAATGTGTCTATCTTCTCTCCCCTTCCTTTGCATCTTACATAACTTTTCGTTTAATTAGCATTACCTCTTCTCTATCTCTGTCTCTATTTCTCTCTCTTTTTCTTTCTCTCTCTCTCTCTCTCTCTCTATATATATATATATATGTGTGTGTGTGTGTGTGTGTGTGTATGTATGTGTGTGTGCGTCTTTTTTCTACACTAATATATTAATCTGTCTCCCAGATATATGAACACTATAATAAAAGCAAATATAAAGGTGGATAGCTGGGAGAGGTGTTCTCGTGATCCTTCTTTGTTGCGGAATGATGGCACATTATTTGAAAGAATCACAATCATCATAAGAAACTAAAGGATGGTGCACGAGACAATTCTGGTATCATTCTCTATGAATCTGTTAGAGCTAAACCTTACTTTACCTGCGGCCAGTGTTGAAAGTATTGTCTTAGGAATGCTTGTTAAGACAAGTAACCATGGAGGTTCTTCACTATGGGTTGACTGCTGTTCTTTTATGAGTTGAAAAGTTCATCAGTTAGTGGCAAGACATGTCAAATGAGAGTTCACAGGTACAAGCGTTTTCTCTATGCACGAAGTCTGCATAGTTATTATATTTATTTAATCCTAACCCTAACCCTAACCCTAACCCTAACCCTAAGCCTACAGTGTAACTCATTGAAATGCCTAAATGCTACATTGAATTTCACATGCTTTATTAAGAATATATCTTTATATGCAATCTCATTATTTATTTTTTAATAGATTTAAAAAAAAATGTTTGTGGTATGTGTCTTCAACTAAAATACTTGCAGAAGATGTTTTTCAAAGTTTAGGAAAATTAATTAATCTTATAATGCACAAAAAAAATTACAACAAATAACTTTTACCAAACACAAGAACATTTAACGTTTTTATAAACTTGCATAGCTTTTCATTTTTGATACTTTCTTTAAACGTTTGTTTTTTTGTCAGATTTTGTTGTCTTGTAAAAGCAATTTAAACTAGAGCGATCATATAAAGTCAAATACGGCACCATTTTGAATCCTTGTATAATTTGCGTAATTTTCTCATGAAATGTTTTTTTGTTTAGTAAAAAAACATTTCTAAATCAGTACTGCTGTAATGGAACTATTAACAGACAAACTGATCCCGGCTATTTGGCATTTTGGCCAAGATCAAGGTGTAGTATCTGTTCCGATGGATACTGCACCGCATAAACTGTTATTGTCTTGGCCTTCAGGGCTTGATTTACGCTGGTCTATGGGTTGGTCCTGTGCAGTTCTAGGAGGTCCACCCTCCCAGGCTTTGCCTCACCTCTTTGGGGGTGGGGGGGGGGGGGGGTAAGTTTATTGCTTACTGCCTGAGGCGCCCCTACCGGGGAATGCCGACGGGGCTGCCCAGGCAATTTTTAATGGCCAGAGTGCTCACTTTCTCGGGCGTTGGCTTTTCAAACTCCACTTTCCCGACTCGACCTTGGGTCACATCTTACTTGTGGGAGTAAGAGAAAACAGGCCTTGTGCCTAACCTCCTGGAGAGGAGGTAAATAAATATTCAATAGGTGACGGAAATTTTAACATCTTGGAAAAATAGGTGATAATAAAGTAAAAGTAAATTCGTATAAATTAGAATGGCATAAATTTATTGACCGGCTTCAATCTGTTGCCGGCATTATTGACATATAATGGTTGCCAACGTGAAAGTAATATTATGAAATCGACGGAATTCGAACTTGGCACACTCAGGTCGTCAGCCGCCGTCGTTACCCACTTACCCACTGTCACCTTCCTAACATGGTAATTACAAGACATTTACTGAGTCGCGAAAAAGGGAAAGTTTTCCAAGAAGGTTTTGGGACTAAATACTTTTTTTTATGTAACATCTTGAATATTTTTAGGGTTGAAATACTTCCAAGACTTCATATATACATTAGATTTAGATATATAATCTAATTAGATATTAAACAATTGAATTTAATTAATAAGTTAATTAATTAGTTTATTTTTAACACGGAAGGGTAGATTAATGTAAAATGGTTAGCATATAATTTAATGTAAATATATGGTATGATTAACATTCAAAATAATTGTTATATATTGGATGCAAGAATTAATACTAATTAGTATAGAATCATATGATATATTTAATATTTCTTTTTTATCTTGGAACTTTAACAATTGTATTCTAATGTATTGGGGGGGGGGGCGATGGCACGTATAGCATAGGCAATGGGTCACCATCTTATTAGTAAATTGGTTAGGCTTAGAATACATGGCTAAGCATAATTTATTTGATATCACTATCTTAAATGATTATTGAAAAATACAATAGTAACCATGGATCATGAACGACTCACACAAACATCTATTTACAAGCACGCATACGTATATAAAACTACAATATATAAATACCACACATATATGCATATCATATATATATATATATATATATATATATATATATATATATATATATATACAAAAACACACACATATATACATAAATATATACATACAAATATATATATTTATTAAGTAAACATTTGTGTGGCTTACACGCTTTCTGTCGTGTTTCGGCCATACCACCTCTTCAGAGCCCTAAATAACCATGAAAATAAATTTAGACAATATGTAGATAAGAAAAACAAACTGAAAACGAAAATTAAAAAATGTACAGATTGTTAGAAGTAACGCTTATAAATCCTTAACTGAACAATATCATTTAATTTGTAGCCATCAAAAAGAGTCTGAGATGTCACTGTCAGCGAAAATAAGTTTGGGTTGGTGAAACAATCAGACGACAGGTAAGAAAGCGGTAAGAATTAGGGCAATTGATATCAAGCGTATCAGACTGGGATCATCAGAGAAAATGAACTTGAGTTTACTTCAGGTATTTCTTCTATTATTCCCTTCTTGCCCTATTTTTCAAATTATTTTTAAAGAATTGTAATAATTATTTTCAATAGTTTTTTTCTCAAACAGAAATAAAATGAACGTGTATATTTATCCTTTCTTTGTGAGATTTTTATCTACTGTTATTTATTCATTTCAAATATGTTTTTTTTTAATTTTATTTTCACACTTACGAAAAGGAGAGCCCGTTACACAGTATTAAAAACATAGAAATATTGAAAATATGCTCTTTTATTTTAGAGTTGTATATTTTTTTTAGTTTTAGTTATCATTCGATTTACGCTCAGTTTCAAACATAAAACGAACATGCTATTTATGGGAAGAGAAGGATGAAGGTAATCCGACGTGATGGTAAAATGAAAAAGGAAAACCAAAAACTGGATGTTTTTTATGTGTACATCAACGTTTCGTCTTTATTTATAAGACTTCATCAGGATGATGATATAGGGAAAAGATATCATGCAAGCACAGATACATGTAGGGTAGACATGTTGGGAAGAAAAATAAAATAAAATGAAAAATAATGGCAGCGTCTTGCTGGACGTCCGTACTTGTTAGAGAATGCTATTTATAAAAAAAGTTTGTACAATCAACGAAATGCTCTATTTATTATTTACCTTTAGCATGTCGATCATATGGCTATGCATACATTAACATTGAACGATCGACGAAAATGCTATTTCAAAGTTAAACGTGAACGACAGACAGACGGGCGTAGATTTTGATTTTATTTATCTTTAAAATTTTACAAAAAGTTCACAGAATAATAAATGTTCCTTATAAAACATGTGACACAATTGGGTGGAGTGGGAATAGTGTCGACTGTTGTCCTCTTGGTCTATTCTTTAACCTTGTTTCAGTCACCAAAATACCACAATCACTCTATGGGTAAAACGTACTTTACATTATCCCTAATAGTATGATGTGTTTTTATTTACAAAACATAAATGCACTAATTCATCGGTTGGGGGGGGGTGCTAAAAAAGAGATAACTATAAAATAAAACTGGCAAATATAGTTGTAAGTAGGAACTCCCCTCTCAACTCTATCAAAGTATGAGCTGCTCACTGTTTTCCAGGGTTTTTTTAAGAGCCGAAAACACTCAGAAACAATCAACATGAGAGTTCATCATTCAAACTCCACGGCCTAACTTTCACAGATAACAGGAATTGGAATAAATACATTGAAAACATTGCCAGGGTTGCTGCAAAGAAGGTGGGCTCCGTCTACCGTGCCACTAAACCTCTCACGCCTGGCATTATCCTATATATCTACAAAGCCACCATCCGCCTATGCATGGAGTATTGTTGCCACATCCGGGCTCGTTCATCATCAACTAGACTCTCCCTCTTAGACAAGGTCCAGCCCATGTCCCATCGCCGCAATGTTGCCTCCTTGTCCCTGTTTTACAAGTACTTCAATGGATTTTGCTTTGATGAGCTTGCTGCTCTGGTACCCCCACGACGTAAATTCACTAGACCAACCCGACAATCTGTCAAATCCTATCCATTCACTGCGGAGGTCTCTAGATGTCGAATAGCTTTCTACTCCAAAACTTTATTTCCTCGTTCTGCTGGACTCTGGAACTCCCTCCCTGCTCCCTGTTTTCCTGACGTTACTGACATGCTAGAATTTAAAACTAATGTAAACAGATCTCTCGTTGCGCAGCTCTCAATTTAGGTTGACTTCCCCTAACTTCACCCTTTTTCTCAGTAGCCCCTTACGTCTAGAGTTGCGGTCTGTCTTGTTTGGGGTGAACTATGTTAATATATATATATATATATATATATATATATATATATATATATATATATATATATATATATATATAGTAGGCTATGAAAATATATTTATGGCAATTTAGCTACACAGAGGCTCTCGCGTTTAATCCCCGGGTTAATCTTTAGGCTAAAATGCATGTAGTTATTTTGCCGGGTGTTTTTATATACACGGCTAGCTAGTTAACCAATCAGATTTTTTGTTGTTCTCTCAGCCAATCATTGAGCTTCCCGCGAACAAAGGTCTTGTCGGTGTTACTTCCTATGTCCTGTTCTATTGTTCTGTTTTCTATAGATTGACATATATCCTGTTTCCTTTGTTGTGTCAATATAATGGGTGAATTTATTTTAACACGTGGTTCCTTGTATTTTTATTTTAGGTTTTAATTTTTAATTTTTTGTTTAGTTTAGTTGTTTTACTTATTTGTTTATTTATTTATTTATCGTTAGCCTAAGGTAAATTTATGTGTAGATTACGCCTGAATGAAAATTTTGAAATCCTAAATTTTAAAGATCCTCGAAATCTACTAAACTGTAGAAGTGAGATAGCAAACAGCTGCTTACACAGAAACAAATTTACCTTACAAATCTGTTCTATTTGTGGAATTAATTTTACCGTCCTGTGGCGAGTATTCTTCAAGTAGCTGTATAAATATGGGCACATATATTGAGTGATAAATCAAATAGATATGTAGATATGATGTGGATAATATAGATAAATACATAGATAATGAAAAATAGATTTAAAAATGTTTTGATACTTCCCACCTCACGTTTATTTAAATACATAAATCTTGTAGATACGAGCCAACATTTTTCGATTTCCTTGCATCATTCTCGGTAGAGTCATCATATTTTTACCATTAAAATAATTATATTGATTACAGATGTTTTTCTAAAAACTTAACTCTATTCTTCTTTTCGCATATTTATCTCGAAATAAAGTTTAATTTTGTTCTTTAATCATTAAGTAATTGCAAATGTCACCAGGAATCTAAAAAGAAAGCTCAAAGAATATGAAAGATCAAAATATCTTTGAAAATAAATGAAAAAGAACAAATTAAGAATCAGCTTTATGATAGAAACATACGTAAATGGTTGGGCGTAAGAAGCGGCCAATCAATCTGCGCGTTTTTCCACGAAAAGGCTGTTGCGCACTTATGAATGACAGACTGTCTAAAATATTATTTAAAACTGATGCGTGACAGACATACACATTCTATTTCAAGTTAAAATTTAAGAGGTCGACGAAACGCCATTTAAAGTTTAAGCCTGACAGACCAACGAAGATGCTATTTCTATATTAAGTGTCACAGACAAATGAAAATGCAATTTCAAACTTAAGTTTCACAGACAAATGAAAATGAAATTTCAAACTTAAGTGTCACAGACAAATGAAAATGAAATTTCAAACTTAAGTGTCACAGACAAATGAAAATGAAATTTCAAACTTAAATGTCGCAGACAAATACAAATACAATTTCCAATTTAAGTGTCACAGACAAATGAAAATGCCATTTCAAACTTAAGTGTCACAGACAAATGAAAATGCAATTTCAAACTTAAATGTCACAGACAAATACAAATACAATTTCCAATTTAAGTGTCACAGACAAATGAAAATGAAATTTCAAACTTAAGTGTCACAGACAAATGAAAATGCAATTTCCAACTTAAGTTTCACAGCCAAATGAAAATGAAATTTCAAACTTAAGTGTCACAGACAAATGAAAATGAAATGTCAAACTTAAGTGTCACAGACAAATGAAAATGAAATTTCAAACTTAAGTGTCCCAGACAAATGAAAATGCAATTTCAAACTTAAGTGTCACAGACAAATGAAAATGAAATTTCAAACTTAAGTGTCACAGACAAATGAAAATGCAATTTCAAACTTAAATGTCGCAGACAAATACAAATACAATTTCCAATTTAAGTGTCACAGACAAATGAAAATGCCATTTCAAACTTAAGTGTCACAGACAAATGAAAATGCAATTTCAAACTTAAATGTCACAGACAAATACAAATACAATTTCCAATTTAAGTGTCACAGACAAATGAAAATGAAATTTCAAACTTAAGTGTCACAGACAAATGAAAATGAAATGTCAAACTTAAGTGTCACAGACAAATGAAAATGCAATTTCCAACTTAAGTTTCACAGACAAATGAAAATGCAATTTCAAACTTAAATGTCGCAGACAAATACAAATACAATTTCCAATTTAAGTGTCACAGACAAATGAAAATGCCATTTCAAACTTAAGTGGATACTGCACCCCATAGACTGGTATTGTCTTGGCCTTCGGAGCTTGATTTATGCCGGTCTGTGGGTTTGTTCTGTGCAGTTCTAGGAGGTCCACCCTCCCAGGCTTTGCCTCCCCATCTTTGGGGAGGAGTAAGTTTATTGCTTACTGCCCGAGGCGCCCCTACCGGGCAATGCCGACGGGGCTGTCCAGGCATTTTTGTAGGCCAGAGTGCTCACCTTCTCGGGCGCTGGCTTTTCAAATGCCACATCCCGACCTTGTGTCACATCTTACCTTGTGGGAGGAAGATAAATAAATTGACACATCAACGAAAACTTAAGTATGACAGACCGATGAAAATACTCTTTCAAAAATAAGCGTGACAGACCAACGAATATTCTAATCCAAGCTTGAGCAGGTGAGTATGACATTAATTCTAATTCGATGTAAATATGACAAATGAACGAATATGCTCCTTCAAACTTAAACATGACAGACCGATGTAAAATGCGAACATGACAGACAAAAGACAAAATGTTGTTTTAAACTTAAGCCTGAGAACCAACGCAAACTCCTTTACTAATTAACCGATCATTACGAATTTTCGAACATAGCATATGTGCGTAAGGATGAGTAATGTCGGCTACATTTAGTTTTATTCGGTTTTATAATAAAAAAGGAGCAAAGAGGAGGGTGAAGCCCTTCGTGAAAATCGAGATACCCCCGCTTTTTGTGAAATAGTAAAAAACAGATTTAAGACATCAATTAATAAATACACCCCATATTTAAGTTTTTGGAAGATTTTAAGGGGTTTCTAGCGAAAATAATATCGACAAAACCGCCCATTTGAAAATTTAAATATTTCAGATTTGCATTATTTTTTTTCCAATAGTCATTATACACAGGTTAAGCAATGTTCCCTGGATTTAAATATTTTCTTAAGGTCTATTAAGCTTCTAAGCCTTAAATTTGAGACAATTTCTAGAATCAAAATCATGTAATCGATTTTGACCGAAATTTGAACAAGGATGCTAAACGTAGAGTTTAGTAACATTTTATTTTATTGTAATCTTCGTAAGGGGACATGCACGTGGGGCAAAACTGTTCCGTTCGTGGAATTAAGTTTACTTATGCTTCGACGGGTATTGTTCTAGTTATTTATTGAGTCAGCTTAAACGATCGGCCAAAATGCTTCATATACGGTAAGCATCAGCAATCGGTGAAAATCATATTTATTAATTAAGCGTAATCTACAGACGAACATGCTATTTATAAAAGAAGTTTGTGCACTCAACGAAATGCTTTATTTATTAATTACGTTTAGCATGCCGATTATATGGCTATACATAAATTAAGACTGAGCGATCGACGAAAATGCTATTTCAAATTAAACGTACAGACAGACCGACAAACGTAGATTTTGATTTTATTTATCTTTAAAATTTTCCAAATTTTACAAAAATGTGACAGTATAATATTTTTTCTAATAAAATATGTGACACAAATCCAAAATTGGGTTGAGTGGGAATAGTTTCGGCTGGTGTCCTCTTGGTCTATTCTTTAACCTTGTTTCAGTTACGAAAACACCACATTCACTCTATAAGTAACACCTACTTTACAGTTTTTTAACCTGTGAGGAAACAAGAAGTTTTGAATTATCTTAGTAAAGTAATCTACTTAGGTACAAGCAATATGGATTTCGTCTTGCAAAATTAATAGCTGACATGTAATATGCATAGGATCATCTTATATCTCGATGGGGGCTTTGTTTCTAAGACTATAGTTCTTGACATGATACGGTCTGTCACAAAGGTTTGCTTCACGAACTTGCTAGCTATGAAATATCTGGAAATGTTTTGGTAACCATAACCCACTTTATACATAATAGATCTATAAATCAAGGTTTTAAAAAGAACGAAGCATATAGTATTAACGCCAGTGTGCCCTAAGGATTTATTCTGGTCTCAACTATCTGTCTGATGTTCATCAATGATCTTCGGTGTTCGACTGAACTCTTATCTATGGTTCAACCCTGTAAAGCATTTATAAGAATTGGTCTAGCTACAAAAATGTAGATTATTTTCCTGTTTACATAAAAATAAACGGACATGTCATGATCAAAGTCTGTTTTCTAAGAACTATCCGCCTGTGGAACACAATACAAGTAGGATGTTTTCCAACTGACTATAGCATGGTTGTTTTCAAGTCCAATGTCAACAAAGTCTTCTTGAGCTGTCCTCTTAAATAATATAATTGATGGGCAGTCTCAACTATTGTTACTAATCGTCATGTTGTTGTTTCATAGTTATTCTAACAAATGTATTAACCCTCATCCTCAAGTGGCCTATGGACATTCATTGTACATAAAACCACATTCCGAGATCATTTGTTGACACTTAAGCAAGAAAACACACCTGTCTATATAAGCACTTCAGAGAGTATTAGTGACAAACATTTTACTGATTCTTGCCATTCGTACCGGAGCATGCGGTGCTATGGCAGAAAATGATTTGTTTCTTAAAACATAACCTCCCTCCCGGGAAAAGTCGGATACATCCGCTAGTAGATAAATTAATGAAAGTAATGGATACGTCGACACTTGGACTTGGTCTGTCGGCGCTTATTCTTCCCAGTAACCATCATCTCACTCACCTTCAACCTGAAAAAAGTGTCGGCAGGTATTATGCAATGGCATTCAAAGACAAATACGTCGGTGCATTTTGTTTGCCTATATCGGTGACATTTCATACATCGCTATTTGGTTAAGACAATAAAAGAGAATTTCTTTTCATTCAAAAGTGTAATTCATGTCCCTCATCATGCACGACATTTTTGTCATCATTCTCCTACCTTTACACATTTATTAACCCTCATCCTCAAGTGGCCTATGGACATTTATTGTACATAAAACTACATTCCGAGATCATTTGTTGACACTTAAGCAGAAAACACAGCTGTCTATATGAGCACTTCAGAGAGTATTAGTGATTTTACTGATTCTTTCCATTCGTACCGGAGCATGCGGTGCAATGGCAGCAAATGACTTGTTTCTTAAAACCCTTAAAAACCCAAGCTTCTCTCATTACACAACCAACTCTAAGATCCCTGTTTTGCTCTATCTTTGATGAAGCTTAAACTTGAAATCACCGAAAAGAACATGGGCTCTGTCAACCGGGTTCATTTGTTATGACCGTCTGAAATGATCATTTCTCTGCACTGATAAAAACATAAGCTGGAAACGACGTCGTCTGTAAGTCATGAATACTAATATAAAATCCTCTTTAAGAACATTAAAGTTGAGCACTGTTGGAAGATATTTAAAAATAGATATTCACCTAAATTCAAATTGATTCTCCGATTAGGTTCGTTGAGTCCTATAGATTGTCTTGATGTTTATCGCTCGCCGCAATAAAGATTACTCTGTGAACTGGGTTCCCTGCAATGATGAGAGCATGAGCTCGAAACGACGTTATCCGTAATTAAATATAATTTAATATTTATTTCTGAATAGTATATATATATATATATATATATATATATATATATATATATATATATATGAGTCTAGGTGTATATACATTGGTGTATATATGTATGCGTGTGTGTTAGTATATATATATATATATATATATATATATATATATATATATATATATATATATATATATATGGGTGTTTATGTATATATATATAGTTTTCATGGAAATGATAATTTTTCTTTATTTGTAAGACTTCTTCAGGATGATAATTTTAAGAAAAATGTCATGCAAGTACATAGAAATATTGGGTTGACATGATGAGTTGATGAGAAAAAGTAGTATCCACTACTGGAAGCTCAGAACCAAGGCCCGGGCTGAGGGAAGTCGGTTGCAGAGAGTGAAATGAATGTGGATGGCTGTGAGTGAAAAAGGGGAGGGGTGGGAGTGTTAGTGAAATTGTCTTAGGGTGGGAAAGAGGGGAGGGGGTGTTGAGTTTTTTGTCGTGGTGAGGTGTAGTAAGGATTTTGAAGGACTGGAGAAAGAGGAGGGAAGGGGGAGGCTATGTGTCTTTGGTGTGTAGGTAGTATCATAGTTTTAGAAAAAGATTTGAAGAAATGGAAATGATTTGAAATAGGCGGGGTAGGTGGGCAAGAGTATGAAAGAAGTAGTCGAAATAAAGACGAAACGTTGATGAATACATAAAAAACATCTGTTGGGTTTTCCCTTTTCATTTCCCATATATATATATATATATATATATATATATATGCGATTTTATGAAGGTTTATTAAAGCATTCCTTATGGTAACTTGTGAGCGGTATCTTGAATGTTTTAGTTTTTTGTTGGGGGGATTTTTTCATCATTGTGCCGCCCGACGTGAAAGTGTATTATCGCACATTGTTCCGGTTTTTTTTTTAGTTCTTTCTGAGTGCATTTTGGACCGATTATTTGCGTGTTGGCTTGGTGGCAGAAATAATGCACGAGCTACTTTTCTAAGACATTTTCTAGGTTTTCCTTTTTATCTTTGTACCTTCTTGTTTTTTAATTTTTATTGTTTTTCCTCTTCTCTTCTTAAGTGACCTCAACTATTGCAACGCCACATTGTGTATTGTCGATAGTTGGAACCCTTATTCCAGACTTTTAATTTCCCTGATGATCTGCCAGACAGGTACCTGCTTGGTAGTGAAACACGTGTAGAAAAAACATTTAATTTGAATAAATAATATTTGTAAGAAAAAGTATTTCATGGTGATCATTGGTGTCCTGAATGGAATGCTTTGGTAAGCCTTCATAAAATCGCATATAAATGCTCTGTACTCTGTAATCGAGTATCATCGAGCTTGTTTTATTGGCACAACCCCGGTCTTCACTGAATAATCTATTTTATAAGTGAAAAAATCTAAATATATATATATATATATATATATATATATATATATATATATATATATATATATATATGGGGGGGGTCTGTGTGAAATTCACACACGGTTTTATTTAGATTAGGGATACTACAGTATGTTTTATATTTTCTTCTTGTGATTCCTATTTTAAATATCTTCTTTTGCGATTAAAGCGTCAGATAATAGGATGTTTCAAAAAGGATTTCCCAGAGGATTGGATCGGAGGCTTCCATCTTTTGTGCCATACCGGAATAAGAAAACAGAAGAAAAAAAACAGGACGTAAAGGCAGTCAGCAATGGCGGTTAAGAAATCAGCAAGAAATACTGGAGGATAAAAAAGAAACAATGTTTTTTTAAGAAAGAT
>OY744546.1:50500188-50550188 GCA_963556195.1 Sepiola atlantica
CGTTAAATTTCTTTAAGAATTTGTAAAGATTTTGCGATAATAACTTTGTCACCATAGCATTTCATTTATCGAATGTATTAAAATGAAGAAATATTATAGTTAAGAAGTTGAGGCAAGTAATTGGCTTTTCTAAGGCTCTCAAGAAAAGTGAGGGCAACGTTGGCCTTTCATTGTGTGACCGAAAGGGAGTCAACAAAAGCCGTTTTGTTTTGTTTCATATAAGTTATTCGAAGCAAGATGGTAGATGTTGTAAAGGTCATGATTTGGCATAAATACGAAACTAACATAAAGGGAATTAATCAGGTATTGACTATATACGAAAGTACGTATATAAGACGGGCAGTGATATCTGGACGTGAGCGAAGAGTCAACGTCTCTACTTCCTACCGGATCCCTGTTAAACGCAAACCACTCGGCGTATTCTTAATTTAGTATGTCCTATGCAATTTAAGGATATAACAGTAGAAAAGGCTCACGGAAGTGAACATAAATTAAAAAGGATAGAAAAAATATATTTAATTGTTTTATGATTATCACTAATGTTTTACATTTATATTTATTTTTTTTTTCCAATAACCCACTACTTATTAAGGCTAAATTACTATTAATTGAATATTTAATAATCGAACATGTGTTATTACAATAGACATTCTGGGTTTTTTTAAATACCATAAATAAATATAATCACGTGGCCTTTTGAAACTAAAAACTCAATGGCTTAAATTTAAATCAAATTTTAGGAGATTAAATGTACCATAATGCGTATCGTTCAGGTAACAAAAAAGCACATGAATGAAAAGAAGAGAATTTAAACAAAAACAGCCGAGAATACAATATGTAGAGTCAAAACAACAAACCGGTGCAATTCCAGAAGAACGTTTACAATTTAAATTCCAGGACGCCAGAATTAGCGTCACGGAATCAATTATATTTGCGTTAAACATTTTAAAATGTTGTTACTTGTTTCATACGTTTTTTTTTGTGTCACCTGAGAATGATTCAACAAAGAATTGAATGTGCTCGTAATACTTATGGAACATTCATTAATTCTTTTGATTTTGACACAAAAAAGTTTATTACAAAAATTGAAAGAATATAAAAAAAAATTGTATAATCAAGCTGAGAATTCTGTTATGTTTAACAATGGTTGCTTAAATGAAAGAATATAGATTAAATAATACTATATATATGTATATGATATAGTTGATAGGCATATTTGAATGCTTCATGAACCTTGGACATTCGAAAGATATTTGGAAGAATTTGAAAAAAGAGCTGCCGGACGAAATTAAATTATTAACGGTGGTTGTTGCTATACGAGTGTTTGTTGTGACTTCGGGTATCTTTTACAATACTCAGCAGAGTCGCGAACGGGGTCCAAAAAACGAACGAGAACGGGGTAAAAAAAAATAAATATGCAACAAGTTAAGGTGAGCTACGTCGAGAATAGATATTTTACTACTTACCTATGACATTTGTTTGTATTTTTACGTAGTATAAATGGGTTTTCATTAGATGTAAAAAACAATTCTTGTTTTGTTTTTACATGGATTTTCAGTAAAACAAAATGACGGTATCGGCCTTATGTCCTTACGACCAATCGCCTTTTTTTCTGAAGTGTTCGTGTGACAAAACTATTGATTTCTAATGAATAGCGGTTGGAACGGTTTAAAATACAAACAAATGTCACAGGTAAGTTAGAAAATAACTTTTATCGCCTAAAGTTACTTTTATTTGTTGTATATTTGTTTTTTGACCGTTTTTACTCTGCTGGGTATTGTAAAAGATACCCGTGAATTCTTATCAGGTGAGAACCATAAATGAAAATAAAGAGCAGACAAATAATTACAATGTCTCTTCTGCGAGGAAAAGGCTGTAGGGAAGTGAAGAGGGCATTGTCCACTAGATTTCGAAATCGGTTTTCTACTGTGTTAAGGACCCTCCCCAGATGTGTCAACAGTACTCCATCTTAGGAAGCATTCGATCTTTAATCAGGTAGAGTATTGCGTAAGGGTTGAGATACTTTTCAGAGCGGTAGACTGATCCAACCATTTTTCCAGCGACCTTAGCCACGGATCCGGTGTAAGTCTTCCATTTAAATCTGGAATGAAGGTCAGTCCAAGAAGCTTATCAAAGCAGGGGACTTTTTCAAGAAGAAAGTCATTCATTTCATTTAGGGCAGAGTCAGGATCAAAGCGTTAGTGGTGAAAGGAGAGGGGCTTGGTGTAGGCGTATTAAAATTAACCAGCCACCCTTTTCCCCCATTGCACCACATACTGCATGTCAGCGGAGAAAGAATCAGAAAGTTCTTAATCTATAATACTCTATTAGGTGATGCTATAGATAGTTGTGTAATTTGCATAAATGTAGACGAATAATTTTAGAATGATATTTGGGTGATCATTGATGAACATCAGGAAGAGGGTTTGGCCAGTATTGATCCTTGTGGCCCGCCAACGTTTATACAATGTGCTTAAGACTTCTGCCAATCAGCAACTACTTATATAAGGATTTGATGGTTGAGATGACATTTTCAGATATTCCATAGCTAGAAAGCTTGTGAAGTATATATTTATGCCAACTCCTATCAAACGCATAAGAAACGAATGCCCCGTCAATAGATTCACTGATCCTCTGTGATATTACAGTCAGCGCATCAGATGTTGATCTTGTAGGACAAAATCCATATTGCTTGTAACTGAGTAGGCTGTTTGCTGAGATGATTGAGAACTTCTGTCTCGTTTAAATAATCACGTATACATAAGGTTTAATCTTATTAACTAATAATAATAAAAAATAAATAATTTCTTTAACTTTTAATAGAAACAAACCCTAGAAAATATGATATTGTCATTAATATGTTTGTGACTAAAATAGGAATTATTCTACTGGCACACATATACTTTATTTACAGATCGGGAGAGTGACACACATATAGTGAGAGATAGAAAAGATTAGTTTATTTTTTAAGTAAAACTTACCTGGTATATTTTTGTGTAGAATATTACTTGAGTTTTTGTTTATAAAGTAAGATTTAACTCGTGTATTTGTTTGTTTGTTTGTTGGTTTTGGTAAGTTTTACTTCAATTAAGTATTTCAGAGTGTACAGTCAGATTTACCTTGCCTGTTAAAATAGTAAGAAAATGTATCGTTATTTATAAAAGTAAACTACTTACTACTCTCCCGAACAACACCTGGTACCCCTGCTAGTGGCAATTTTTTTTAAAGAAAACCCGTCGTATTTGTCGTATTGAAAAATTAAGCTTAAAAAGCATTTTTTTATGGGTCTCTACTTTTTTTTCTATGTGTTGAGTTACCCAAATGCCGAAGTTAACAGAAAGTAAACACGGTCGATCGGTGAAAACATTGCTTAATTAAAAGGACACAACATAAATAAATCCGGTGCAGGCTTCGAATTACCCCACAAACAACAAATTTAGTTAGTTTAGTGAGTGCTGGAAAACATCTCGAAGCGCTGGAAGCCGGGTAGGATGCGATACAGATGCTGTACGGAAAAGAGCGAAGAAAACGAAAAAAGTTACCGGGAAAAGTTTGAACAACATTGCTAGATACGTAACTTGAGTTCAAATTAAACAACACAAAATTTCTTATGATAAATTCTAACCGAGTAATACAAGGAGGCGGAGGAAAATCCAAACAAACACATCACGGAAAACAACATCTAAGTATAATGTAAATAATTCTTACCCCAGAAGCCAATTCCAATTTACAGTAACTGGGAGGGAAAACAAATATAAAAGGTTCTTAATAAAAAATTATAACGTTCGATATATATATATATATATATATATATATATATATATATATATATATATATATATATATATATATATATATATATATATACATATATATATACATATATACATATATATATATATATATATATATATATATATATACATATATATATACATATATACATATATATATATATATATATATATACATATATATATATATACATATATATATATATACATATATATATATATATATATATATATATTCTAAAGATGCTTTGAGTTATTTTAAACAAAAAGACAAAAAAAAGAAGGAAAATGCAGTTTAAATTCCCAGAGAAACTAACTAAATCCAAAAATAGTGTAGACTTAACATTTGTTGTAAAATTCATAAATAAATAATATATAATAGTAAGTAAATAAAATAAAAAGGGGGATTAAGTATCTAACAGTGAAACAAAAGCAGGAGACCTTAACGTAAGCATCTAATATTAACACGGGGATCTTCAGCTGTTTACCATGTAACTGTTTCGGAGATTTAAAAACAGGGCAGTTGTATGCATGGCTCTCCAATGGTACGGATAAAACTACCATTTCCCTAATAATAAAGTGTCGAAATAATTCAGCTTAAAATGTTACTTATATATACATAAATAAATAATAATAAAATAATAATAATAATAATATACTACCCTTCATATATATATATATATATATATATATATATATATATATATACATATATATATACATATGTATACATATATATATACATATATATATATACATATATATATATATATATATATATATATATATATATATATATATATATAAATAAATAATGAAAAGTTAGTCGGATTCTTTAACTAAGACCACAATAGCATTGCATCTAACAAAGCGATATTAAATTCTGACTAGCGATTTTTTTCTTTTTATACTTACAGCATGCTCTATACACGAATGTAATGTTATGTTTCTTTCCAAAAATACTTATTCCTTCTAGGAAGGATGTTATACTTGAGAATGGTAGAATTAAAGTTGCGAGATGTATCTATATTTTTAAATGTGTTTATAATAAGCGCTTAATATATGTATTTCTAAAAACTAGCTGCAGCAAAGAAGATGAGATCTCTCTCTCTCTCTCTCTCTCTCTCTCTTACGTGCTAGTAAACTCCTCACACCTGACATCATCCTGTATCATTACAAAGCCACCATCCGCCCATGCATGGAGTATTGTTGCCACATCTGGGCTGATGCATTATCCACTAGTCTCTCCCCCCAAGACAAGGTCGAAAAAACCAAGCTCCAGCCCCTGTCCCATCGCCGCAATGTTGCATCCTTGTGCTTGTTTTACAAATACATCAATGGATTGTGCTCCGATGAACTGGCTACTCTGATGCCCCCTCGACGTAAATTCACTAGACCAACTCGACAATCAGCTAAATCCCATCCATTCACTGTGGAGGTCCTTAGATGCCGGAGAGCCTTCTACTCAAATAACTTCTTTCCTCGTGCTGCTGGCCTCTGGAACTTCTTTCCTTCTCCCTATTTCCCTGACATTACCGACATGCAGAGGTTTAAAACTAATGTAAACAGACATCTTGCTACACTGCTCCCAACTTGGGGTAACACCCAAAACCCACACCCAAATTCTCAGTAACCCTTTACGTCTAGAGTGGCTGCCTGCCTTGTTCGAGGTTAAATATGTTAATAAATAAATAAATAAATAAAAACGCTACCGCGGCATCCTCTTCTTTCTTTCTGTCTGTGAGAGGGTGTTCCTAATTACTTGCGAGGATTATATAATTGAAAAAACTACGTACAATACATATGTTATTAAAATTATTTAAGTTTAAATTTACCCATTCATCTATATTTTTTATGACTCATGTTTGCATTCATATTTAAAAAAATGACGTAAATAATAAATCTATGACGTTTCGCCAAATCTATAATTACTTTGTTATGGGGATGTTTTAAGATCGATTTATAAGAAATTGCAAATAGCCCAGTTGGTAGAACGTCTGGCTGAAAATCGCAAGGTTTCTTTCTCGGTTTCGGTTTCCGACCATTTGTTGGGAATTTAATATTTACTGTTGATGCAATATTTTCCATTTCTAAGAGTAGTTAAGCGCTCTGATATCTGGTAATTAAATAAATGCCGTAATGTATTTATAACGTTTTAAAAAAAATTTGACTGACTGACAGACACACAAACAGACAGACGGACGGACAAAATCCCTATTAATATAATATTAATGTTATGCCTTATAATTATTATTTTTAATTTATAAGTATGTTTTCATACTTGGTAAAATAGTTTCCTTCTTACTTCCACTTAAACGGTTGTTTCTATTAGATACTAAAAGAGGTTAATTATTCATCATAAAAAAGCGATATTTAATTCTGACTAGCGATCCTTTGCTTTTTATACTTACAGCATGCTCTTTACGCAAATGTAATGTTAAGTTTCATATAACGATTTCATTATTTAAGGAGACTAGATCACCGTCGCCATCTTGGATTCTTATTTAGAAAGGCGTAGAGTTATTCATTGAATTATCTTCTATATAAAGTGGAGACGTTTTTTCCCCTGTACCTTCTCGGAGAATAGGAAAATAACCACATGCATCACAGGCTACTAAACTCACCTCTACGTCACACTTATTTGCTCGAGCGTGTTTTAGTAAAATTGTTATGTTTTTTTCCAGCTAACACTAAATATTACATTTGGTCCAGCATCTACGGCTCTCCTACAAACCAACTCCATATAGGTGGTAGCAAAAACTTTTCTCCCTAACAATTCTGTACTGTGACTACACTCATCGACACCGGGAACTAATAAACACAGTTTAATTTTCACAGAACACCGGTTCTTATTTATTATTTGTCTGGTATTAATTAATAAAGCTTACATTAATTAGTCTATTTTCACATCTACGTTTAACCCGAAAGCGTTGCACAGTCGTTAAGATTACAGGTTTCATGATCGCCTGTTTTAGGGTTCGATCCCATTCTACTCTACCACTTTTTTTTTTTAATTTAAAACATTCGCCAACACGGTAGACGGAGGAGAAAAAACAATAGGCCGTTTCTTTTTTTTATTCGACGTCATGCAATAGGTAGTACTTTCTCCCGTGCAACGCCGGGCGACGGGTTCCGCTAGTAACAAATATAAAACGAGTTTTGTTTTTACTAATTACGAAACGAGTCTTTATTTTTAAGATTTACAAATTTCGTCATCGTTTGTCAACATTTGCACGAAAACTGATGATAGAAAAATAAATATGTAAAGAGCGGGACTATTTAAACATACTTTTGCTTATATGTTACTTTCTATTCTTATGAAGTTTTACATAATAATTTTACTATATTCGCTGCTCGACGTAATTTAGAGGAGGAAGTGGTTACACCGGTCAGAAAAATTTGCAGATTGTTTGTGCTTAGTTTTGTACGATGAGTTATTTATACAAATTCTTAGTGTGAAGGGTGATAACGTACACATGCACATTAAATTGCCTTAGAGTAAAAATCTTAATGAGTATATCATGTAGAGGCGCGAAATACATACACATATACATAACAACCGGTTACACAATTATATTAATATAAATATTGCCATTTACTCAATACTATGAACTAAATCATTATAAATCATTATTTTTCAAAAAAACATAATAAATGTTTTTTATATTTCTGAATTCTTAAGATGAGAATTTATAATTTGCATAATTTTGGTTATTTGGACTACATTTCTCATCACAACGTTCTGGCCGCGGTAATATCCGGCCTTCTTCAGGTGTATCTCTTCGAACTCGGGAATATTTCTGTCGAACTCGGGAATCTGGACGGAATTTACAACGGAACCCTTTATTTAATCCACGGGGCTAGCATTCTTTTATTCCGTCAGCCATGACTGGGAGAAGTATTCAGTAATTCGCAATTCTTCGTATCGCCCGCACCGAGGATTGAACCTTCAACCTTCAGATTACTATCACTTAGAACTAAATTTAACTTAGTACTAAATGTATTCCGAATAACCAAAATCATGCACGTTTATTAATTGACATCTTTATTTATTTAAAATTAGTTGTTGTTTTTTTAATTAAATAGTTTCTATTTACAGTAAAATAATTGTCAGTTCAATCATTTTTGTCGAAAATAGAATAATGGATATTTCTTTATGTTTCTGAATCTTTTAGATGAGGATTTATAATTTGTATGATTTGGATTATTAAGACAGTGTTCTCATCTTGAGTGTTATTCTCACAACGTTTCGGCCGATGTAACTTTTAACCCTTTTCAGGTACAGCATCTACAGAGACAGTGGTCACTATACGTATATACTGAAAATTATCTACTGTACCCACCACTCATAACACCGCCAGACTTTTATTTCATTCGGAATTGTTAAACAAAACCACCGCCGAGTACAGATTACGGGAATATCATTCCGCTATTCCGAACACATAGCATTATTACGTATGTATAACGGATTACATTAAAACAAACACATTATGCACAGCATAACAACACCACTTCCAACCTTAGTTAGTACACTTCTTAATTATATTACATTTCTACAATTATAAATGAACACATTGTCACATTACAAAGACCATCATTCTTTCAACCGGAATTACTTTCGATGTTTCGCAATGATTGATAGTTGCATATTCCTTACCCATTTATCCATTTACGGAGAGTGCATTCGTGGTTGTGACTTACCGTACGTATCTTAAGGACCCTTCTTAGGGTTCCATTTTCGGGGGGGGGGTATATTTTGGGAAGAGCCAGCGTCATAGAAACATTTTAAAGAAACCGGTTTTAAGTAATATTTAAGTGTGTGAGAGAGCAAGAGAAATGTTATATGATAAACAAATATAATAAACAGTACAAAAGCATAAATTCACAAAAGAAATATTTCATATATGTTTAAAAATGGAGGCAAACATAGATAGGAAAACATAGAATAATTGTTCATATTTTGTGTGTCCTTACAAGGAGAATTACTAAGTTGAGATATCGGGGAAGCCTGAGTCAATAATTTAAGAGCTGTGAATTATCCACGGGACTGAAAAATGGTAATCAAAACTCTCTCACTCAATTACATGAATTACATTTAATTGAAAGTTATTAAATAGAGTCAATAATCATTTGTCAACATATTAGAAAGTACAGTAAGAAATGTATTAAGTATTAAAGTTGAGTTTGTACATTTGCTTTCAATCATAAAACGGCATTGAAAGGGAATTCAAGCATTGTGTGTATGTGTGTGTCGCCTCCACTGTGCTTATGCGTAAGGCAGTGACAGATTTAATGCATTGTGTATGTGTATGCGTTGGTGTCAGTATAGCTATGTGTGCGTGAGTTTAGAAAGCGTATGACTAGATAAGAGATCGAACAAATATCCGGGCCCGAAAGAAGTACCCTTTTTCATAATCGGTCAGTGAAAGAGATATCCTTCTACACTGTGGCAGTTTCTATTTTTGTTCCATTCTAAAGCAATACTTTTCGTGGATACAGAGATTTCCACAAATGCAAAACCGACATTTCTTCTAAACATAAAAACTATTCGATGTGACCTATTTGCGTTCTGTCGGCTGTTTATACATTTTAATTCATTCTTTTATATTTCTCCCGAGCAACGCTGGGCGACGGGTTATGCTGGTTAGAAATAAAAGTATGATTCAATAAGTCCCTATTTACTTGCCTCCATACGAAGGCAAAGTGTTTTTTTTGTGTTTTTGTTTTCTTTGCCTCCCCTCTTTGGGGAAGAGTAAGTTTATTGCTTACTGTCTGAGGCGCCCTACCGGGGATGCCGACAGGGCTGCCCAGGCAACTTTTAAATGGCCAGAGTGCTCACCTCTCGAGCGCTGGCTTATCTAATCCAACTTTCCCGACCTTGTGTCACATCTTACCTTGTGGGAGGTAGATAAATAAATTGATAGTGTGAAAGTGTCGGAGTAAATGGCGTCTCATATAAGTGGTTTTCCGCCTCTAAAACAAAGAGTGTAGTGCTGTCGGGTCAGCGAGCATCACTTCTATCTAAGCCGACTAGCTCGAAAACTGATGCAAACCCAGCCGAATCTAGACCTCGTTTAACTACGGCATTGAGTGCGGAGTGACAAGGAAAACGACCGACACTGGATCTGCAGAACAGGGAGGTTCAGGCCAAACTAGTCAACAGTTTGTCAGCAGTGTATCGGCGTGTATCACATAAACTCTTTTTAGTTTTCTTTGATTATTTTTAATACAACGGTGGTTTTACTGTTTTTTATAGTCCTTTTCCAACAAAAAAGACGCTGCTAGTCTTTCTCTACTCTATATTTTTTTTCATGGAAGCTACTTAACTGAACACCGATATCTGGTTTCTCCCCGTAAGACAATCACTGCAAAAACCAACTTCTACCACAACTGCAAAGAACTTTCTTATCTTCCTCCGCGTGTCTTATACCAAACTGAAGTTCCATGAACATAGTTTTTTTCCAAGAACTTCCAATCGCTTTAACATATTTCTATGGGGCTGCATCCCTGCAGACTACCACATTGTCACTTTCAAATACATTGTAAGCCAAACACTTGTCATAAACCGGCCTTTGTTAATTCAATTCATTATTTCTAATACTCGCATAATATTCTTCATCGGCAAACTGACAATCCATCCAACTCATTAACACTCATCCTCAAGAGGATTTGACCATGCTTAGTTGTGACGCATAATGAAAAAAGTATTATTGCATTGAGAATGATTTGCTGAATTATTTAAATGAGAGATGAGCGGTAAAAAATTCAAGAAAAAATTGTTTTACTATAAAATAAAATAACACTTAAAAAGAGAGGGTGGGACAAAAAATATTCTATATGTGTAAGGAATTGGAATTACATATTAAAAAAAGTAATTGATTGACTAATCTTATAGCGGAAACGTTGCTTAATTAAACATACATTACAGTACGCTGTTAAACGTTTCGAATTACCTAAAAAAAATTACCTAAAAAAATTACCTAAAAAAAATTACCTAAAAAAAATTACCTAAAAAAATTACCTAAAAAAAATTACCTAAAAAAAATTACCTAAAAAAATTACCTAAAAAAAATTACCGCTATTTTCAAAAATAAATAAATGAAATCTATTGAGAAATCTGTGTGGAAAGTTTGAAAACTAGTCCTGAAAAATCAAGTTTCGTTTTACTTGCTTCCCCACGAGGGCAGAATTAGAGGCAAGGTCGTGTTTTTTATGTGACTCTCACTTCCGGTTGAGGGCCCCTTGGCTCTAGTGGAAAACACTAAACCGCCCGAGAAGGGGAATAAGGAGATAAAAAGTTTCTATGAGCATGTGGACTACAAAACTGACCCAAGTGAATGTGGAGAAGAGGACCATGTGATGCAACACTGCCTTGTGTAAACTCTCCTGCCAAACTGGTGCAACTTGAAATATATTGCAGAGTACAACAATAATGCAAAATTCTGCATAAAACATCGAAAACTGTTGTATGACCAGATGCTTCAATACCACTGCTGTATGACCACCTGTTTCAAAGGCACTATTGTATGACTACATGCTTCAAATGGACTATTATATGACCACATGTTTCAAAGACACTATTGTATGACCACATGCTTCAAACGTACTATTGTATGACCACATACTTCAATAACACTGTTGTATGACCACCTGTTTCAAAGGCACTATTGTATGACTACATGCTTAAATGGACTATTATATGACCACATGTTTCAAAGACACTATTGTATGACCACATGCTTCAAACGTACTATTGTATGACCACATACTTCAATAACACTGTTGTATGACCACCTGTTCTAAAGGCACTATTGTATGACTACATGCTTCAAATGGACTATTATATGACCACATGTTTCAAAGACACTATTGTATGACCACATGCTTCAAACGTACTATTGTATGACCACATACTTCAATAAAACTGTTGTATGACCACCTGTTTCAAAGGTACTATTGTATGACTACATGCTTCAAATGGACTATTATATGACTACATGTTTCAAAGACACTATTGTATGACCACATGCTTCAAACGTACTATTGTATGACCACATACTTCAATAAAACTGTTGTATGACCACCTGTTTCAAAGGCACTATTGTATGACTACATGCTTCAAATGGGCTATTATATGACCACATGTTTCAAAGACACTAGTGTATGACCACATGCTTCAAACGTACTATTGTATGACCACATACTTCAATAACACTGTTGTATGACCACATGCTTCAAAGACACTATTGTATGACCACATGCGAAGGAAAATACATTTTCATGAAACGGGGTATTCTAGATTAGGACATAAATAAAAATTGCCTCAGTTTAAAAGGATTAGTCTTTCACTGACATATGACAAACTGAAGCCGAGATAAAAACAAGTCCTATATCGTAATAAATGTTATTTTCCAAAGTTTGAGATTTTTCCGTAAGTCATTCGTTTTTATTTGAGATCTTGGAAACCTGCCGGTCTTTTTGAAACCGGATAGACTGCGGTACGGAGAATATGAAGAGAAAGGAAAGTTACCGATTACAACATTGAAATGATGCGTAACCCGAGTTCAAATGAAGCAGAAAAAAAAATTTTATGACAAAATCCCAACAAGCAATACAAGATGAATGCAAAACAACAAAACAAATACATTAAGAAAAAAAACGCCATGTAAGTAAAATCTAAGTAATTGCGGGGGTTGGGTTACTGACACCAAACGCCAATTAGCAGCAAGTATTTATATATAACTCGTATGGCGACCCGACGTTGCCCGGAGGCATGGACCATAAAATAGGAAAGTTAAAATGTGTGTGTAACGTCTGCGTTTTAAACCCCTCGTTCTCTATGTCAATCGCTCTCTATCCATCCGCCTCTCTATCGATCTATCTCTATCCTTCCCCTTCAATCTCCTTCCGTCATCTCTCCCCTCTATCTCCCCTCCTTCCTCTTCCCAACTCCCATCATATCTATAGACGTTAAAAATATATTATATTTTTTAATGTTTTGACATAATGTACCATTTACACCAAGACCGATTGAAAAAATCGCTACCAAATATCAACCACCTAAAACTAAATTTTTTCTTTTTGACTAATAAAGTAGGGATATTACAAAAAATGTGTTCATATTCTGTCCGAAACAATACCGAGAAAGAATATATCAGCTTTGTGGATGTGTCTTGTGAAGTTTCTGACTTGTAGGATGACACATACACAAACAGAAAAATACCGTTATCACACTAACTGAATACCTGCCCCAAGATGCGTATTCTGTGTGTAAGTGATAAGATTATTGCATTAAACAGTTTACATTTCTTTTATCTCCTTATACAAAGCTTGAAATCAATATATATATATATATATATATATATATATATTCGTTACGAATAAAAGTGGAAAAAAAAAACCCAACCCAAGGTACCTTTCGTCCGACAATTTTCAAGGGGGAACGTCGGTAGAATATCGTTTTAAAATAATAAAAAAAAAAAAATTAAAAAAAAAAAAATGTTTTTTACAGGGGGAAAGAGAGAAAAAAAAATTATAAAGAACCATGGAGAGCAAAAAAAAAAAAAAAAAAACAATAAAAAAAAAAAGGAAAAAGGAGAAAGAAAAGGCCACAAATCACAGGAAAACTTAGAAACAATCACACAAAATGGATAAAATGATAATCGACATACTGCAGGCAAACTTCTTTTTTTTTTTTTTTTTATAGGTCTCTAAAAAGATCTAATTTATGAGACAACTCAACTGTAAAAAACATCTTTTTTTTAATTTTTTTTTTTTTTTTAATTATTTTAAAACGATATTCTACCGACGTTCCCCCTTGAAAATTGTCGGACGAAAGGTACCTTGGGTTCGTTTTTTTTTGTTTTTTTTTCCACTTTTATTCGTAACGAAACTTCTTAATTGTTTTATTCGATAAATTATATATATATATATATATATATATATATATATATATATATATATGTTTGTTTAAACGAGAGTGCCAACTTCTGCTTATTCAGCTTTTGATCTGTTTTTACTAGTCTTCGTGTGACGGATTTGATGTTATAATCCAAGCAGTGTAAGAAATCTCCGTATTTTGTGCGAACGTTTTCGACCGACATCGGTCGTCGTCAGGCGGTTGCAAAATGAAATAAATTGGTGAATCTATTAAGGGGGCGCTCTTTTAAATTATTTCAACAGTACTTCAATACACCTCCCCCCACCACACCCTCATAACGGGAATGGTTGATGTTTGGTTTATTAATTCGTATAAACGATGCTTCCAGTATGGGAAGGCGAACACTGCAACCCGAAACGGATCAAAAACTGAATAAGCAGAAATTGGCACTCGTGTTTAATCAAACATGCATAAAAGAAGGAATGCTGCCCAATTATATATA
Source organism: Sepiola atlantica (assembly GCA_963556195.1). Taxonomy (NCBI): domain Eukaryota; kingdom Metazoa; phylum Mollusca; class Cephalopoda; order Sepiida; family Sepiolidae; genus Sepiola; species Sepiola atlantica. Next base: position 50,514,365 of record OY744546.1, read on the forward strand.
TATATATATATATATATATATATATTTAGGCAAACATTGTTGAATAGCACGGAGTGTTTCTGCTTTGTGATCTTTTTTTAAATTTTTTCCATCTTCCGAATGGTCAACTTCGTACCTCGATCAAACTGGTGTATGAAGTTTCCGTAGTTTTGTTGTTCCATCTTCCTTGCGAGTACTTTCGATTTGATATCCTCAAATCATCTTCAGGCGTGTTAGTGTGAAAAAAGAATATGTATTTATAGAGTGTAAAGAGAGGAAAAGAGTATGTCTTTACTTTTTATTTTATTTATTTATTCTATTTATTACTTTTTTTTTTTATTAATTTATTTATTTATATTGATTTTTTTTATTTCATTTTTATTTTTAATTCATACAACTTTAAAAAAAAGGAGCGTCTAAAGTATTGAAAAGTTACAAGGGCGTGATTATGTTCGAAGAAGTGTGAAGTTAGAGTTTGATTTCTTAAGCGCAAGTCGATGGTGTATCTATGGGATCGGTCCTTGGACCGACCCTCAGCAATTTTTACATGGCTGACCTCGAAAATAAAGTATTCACTATAATTCCTAAACCTTCCATTTATGCACGCTACGTTGATGATATCCTCATTTTAGCAGACAATCAAAACGAAATTTAAAAAACTACAAGACACTTTCCAAAATAACTCGGTACTTACATTCACCCACGAACTTAAGGTTAATAATAAAATACCGTTTTTAGACGTTCTCATCGACTCTAACACAGACACATTCATCACGTCTCCCTATAAAAAACCCACCTCTATTAACTCATGCCTTTTTAAGTTTTAAAGGCGAATGCCCATACCGATATAAGATTGCAATGATTAAAACCCTAGTAAACCGTGCAAAGTTAATCTCTTCTAGCAAAAAAAGATTCCTTAACGAATTAAAAAACATTAAACAGTTCTTAATAAATAACTATTTTCCCAATCATATTGTAGACGAGCAGATAAAATTAATGCTTAGAAACTTGGACAATACTAATAATAATCAACCAAATAATTCCCACTACATAAATCTCTTCTATTGCAACCAAATGCATCCGAATTTTAAATTAGACGAAAAGGTTCTTAAAAATATAATACATCGCTACATATCCCCCGCTAGTCCTGATAATAAAATAAGATTCATCATTTATTATAAAAAAGTTAAAACATCAAACCATGTAGTTAAAAATAACACTTCACAGACAAAAAATACACTAGGAAAGACCAATGTGATATACCAGTTTAAATGCCCAATGGGAGAGTGCATCTCCGACAACAACAATGATAAAACTGGGTCTTACATTGGTTTAACTACTACAAAATTGTCCCGAAGACTCACCTTACATCTTTCCAAAACTAGCTCCATTTGCCAACATTTAAAAATCATGACTGGCTCACTTCTCAATACAGAGAAATCTTAGTCAATAATACAAATATATTACACCGCGATACCAACATTAAAAGGCTGAAGATTCTTGAGGCCCTTTACATAAAAACAAAACGCCCTACAATCAATAACATTATTTATGAGACTAGTCACAACATTTTGAAGTGTCTAGCTTAGTAATCAACGTTATTAAATTCCTAACCATTAAACAACTACACGTTTGAATTTTAAACGCTCTTAAAACATGGTCGAATTATTTTTTTTTGCGCTTAAGAAATCAAACTCCAACTTCACACCCCTTCGAACATAATCATGCCCTTGTAACTTTTCAATACTTTAGACGCTCCTTTTTTTTAAGTTGTATAAATTAAAAATAAAAATGAAATAAAAAAATAAATATAAATAAATAAATTAATAAAAATAAAAAATAAATGAATAAATAGAATAAATAAATAAAATAAAAAGTAAAGACATACTCTTTTCCTCTCTTTACACTCTATAAATACATATTCTTTTTTCACACTAACACGCCTGAAGATGATTTGAGGATATCAAATCGCAAGTACTTGCAAGGAAGATGGAACAACAAAACTACGGAAACTTCATACACCAGTTTGATCGAGGTACGAAGTTGACCATTCGGAAGATGGAAAAATTTTTTAAAAAGATCACAAAGCAGAAACACTCCGTGCTATTCAACAAGGTTTGCCTAAATGAAAACTTGCTGCCTAAATACACACAATATATATATATATATATATATATATATGCTATAAAACGGCATGTCTAGAATCCTTATTCAAATTTTGATCAAAATCTATTAAATTATTATATATATACTGTGTGTGATTGTGTACATGTATGTGTGTATCGGTTGGTATACATAGTTATAAGGGAGATAATTCATTACTATTTTACAAGAGTGGTTTCCTTTCTCGGAAGAAAAAAGAAAATTAAATTAAATTTAAATTAAAAAAGAGATCGTTAGCGAATTACAATCTGAATTTTAATAACATTTTATTAAAATCATAACAGCATTAAATAGTTTCAGATTAAGTGGATGATGATAATATTGAACATAAAAAAAATAAGAATTGATGAATTAGTTCCGTTTACTACATTTTCTGTGTGCGACACACAATCTGGTTAGGGTATAAATCAAAACATATTCAGCCATTAATCATAAAAATAAATTTGAAAGAATAAAACAAATATAAATAAATAAGAAAATTCAAAAAAGCAAAGAAGTAAATATTGTTACAATAAAATAAGATAAAAATAGTAATATTAGCAAAAAAAATAATTGAACACCGCTCTTGGCTGTTATCCTAACCGGCCCCCTCCACAAACAATATATATATGGCACTTCGTCGATTATATTTACTGCGTTATAAGCAATATTGCCATTTGCACTTTTTTTCAAATTTGAAACACCTACTATTTGACAAAGAGGTCTTCCTCGAAATATATTATGAAACAGGGTCGCACAAATTACATCACTGTGTAAGTCTTCCTAATCAAGTAAGATTTTCTATATAGGAAAAAATTATTAAAAAAAGATTATTTGAAAAAAAATATATATATATATGCAACACCAAGGAATGCCTACCCACGCTCGACTTTTCAATGCGTGCAGATCTGTTTTCATTTAACAATAAAAAGGGTAAGCATTTCTTTGGGGTTGCACATAGAATGGTATTGTGAAGGTCGCGCGTTCACAATTCGAATTGATTTCGTGTTTTGGCTGTGTTTTTATTGGGGGTATAACGGCACCGCACACATCGCAAAGTCGACGGTAAAAAAAGAAAGAAATAAAACCCCAGTCAAGGCAAATAATTAGTTCGTATTGGCAATGCGTGGTTTCACCGGTGTTGCACAATGTGCAATGTTGAACAGTGTTCTTTTGCGTGGACTTTTTTATGTGTGCGGTTTGCTGTTTTTATTTCAGAAACAAAACAAAAAAAAGACACAGACAAAACACGAAATTAATTCGTATTGGGAACGGGTGGTTTAAACGGTATTACACGATGTGCAATATAAAGGAATGTGTATTTACGTGCGGCATTTCGATGTATGCGTTGTCCTGTCTTTGTTCTTAAAAAAATTGAAGATCATGTTAGCCCGAAGTTTCAACTTGTTACTCGCTACTTTGCTTTAGCTTGTTGCTAGACTCAACATTTTGAACCGAGAGGGGAGTCTAGCTCTCGTACAAAGCTAGATGTCTTTAATTACAATCTCAGTACAGAATGACAATGACACTTTTCTGAATGAAGGAGTAGCACTCATCTGACAAGACTTGGCAATCATATATATATATATATATATAAGTAAATTACGTGTACAACAGAATGGTAGGATTAATTTTAGAGGAAGCATTATTAAAATCAATGAAACAGACGAGTGAGGAAAAAAAAAAAAAAAAGGAAAATTGTTAAAATTACCTTAAGGCCTTGTCGTCTGACCCTCTGAGAGGAAACGTCAGAATGGTAAATTAAAAACTAAAAGTCGAATGAGAAATGAAGGGGGTAGAGAAAAAAAAATAAAATAAAATAAAACTTATTTCAGTTGGAGGAAACGAATGAGAAGGGAAAAAAAAAAAAAAAAAAAAAAATTAAATCTCTCAACGTTATGGTGGCTTTGAATCATTAAAGATCTCCAACTGATGTTTCAAAATCTTTTGTCTACACAGGCTAGGTCGATAGTTGTTAATGACTAACGCCTCAAGAATATTGAGATGGTAGTTCGACCTGGCACTGTGTAAAACAGAAAACCACCCATCGGAATACCTGTCAGAACAACTATTTGTACTAACGAGGTGATTACCGATGGCTGATTCCTGTGCCTGGAAGTTCCCGGATGATCTCGAAACCTTGTGTAGGCGAATATCACGTGGTATGTGTTGGGATATTCTAAATTCTAATCTTTGGGATGTCTTGCCAACGTAGTCAGCTCCACACTGACACATGAATTTATAAACTACAGAATTCTTTTGAATGGCTGGCAAAACATCCTTACGAAAAGAAGAGAAAAAGGTTCGAGTCGTGTAAACTACCCTCAACATGGTTGCCGGAAAACAACGTTGAGTAGAAGAAGAAATCCTTTTAACAATGTCAAGGCCGTCAGAACCCAACCAAGGGAGTTTCAAATAAATAGGGCAACGTGACGGGCCAATAAATTTACCACCATTAAATAAAGCAACTTTACGTGCAATGGTGCCTTTTATAGTATTGATGGGATATCCATTGGCAAGAAAAATATTAGTAATCTCACCAAGTTCTGCATCGAGTCGTGTTGGTGAACAAATCATAAGAGCTCGATGAGTGAGAGTACCAATAAGATTTATTTTTCTTGCCCTAGGGGCGAAGGAAAACCAATTTAGATAAAGGCCTGTAAATGTTGGTTTTCTATACACACAGGTTTCAAATGATAAACCAGATTTAGACACTAAAACATCGAGGAATGGTAAGGAACCACAATCCTCGACTTCCATAGTGAATTGCAACGATGGATGCAAGTCACAAAGAAGAAGAAGAAACTGTTCAGCATCACTCCGAGAGGGAAAACAAGCAAAAGTGTCATCAACGTAACGTGTGTAGAAAGCCGGCTTGGTCACTTTGGAAAATAATTGGTTTTCCAAAAATCCAACGAAAATGTTGGCTAACGATGGACCAAGAGGGCTGCCCATGGATATACCATCAATTTGCCGATACATTATATTATTGAAACTGAATGAAACTGATTTAGTAGCAAGTTCCATCAGTTCAACAAAAATTCGTTCAGGAAACTGTGGAGACTTTAAGGGGCCACGGTAAAGATAATCTGCACATATACCAATGGTATCATCCAAAGGTACATTGGTAAACAGACTACTAATGTCAAAGGAAGCCAAGAACTCGGTGTCCTTTGAGAGAGATAATTTGTGTATAGAAGACACAAATTGGAAGGAATCAGAGATACAATAGTCCGAATAAAAAGTAAGTACGGGCTTAAGAATATCAACTAACCATTTACCAAGTGCATGTTGTGCAGAACCCAACATTGATAGAATAGGCCGTAAAGGAACGTTAGGTTTATGAACCTTTGGTAAGCCGTACATTCTAGGCCTTTGAGAGCCGATAGGTCGTATTCCTTCATATATCTCTTTAGAAATAAACTTGCTTTTATAAAGTTGAAGAAGCCTTTTCTGGATTTTTATTTCCATACGAAAAGTGTCATCGTGGCTTAAACCACCCATCTTGAAAAATTTATTTTTATCATCCAAAATGTTACACATTTTGGAGATATAATCTACTTGGTTCAGGATTACAACGCCTGAACCCTTGTCTGGACGAGTGATATAAATATCAGAGTTCGACTTAAGTAATTTCGCAGTTTCAAAATGATTTTTCTGCCAAATACAATCGCTAGATTTAGTACGTATAGCAGAAAACCTCCGACCTAATTCACCCAACTGGATTTTAACGCTAGTTAATTCATCAGTGGAAATAGGCGAATGTCTTTTTAGTTGAGAATATAATAGTTCAATCTCACTAAATATGTTGATTTTATCAACACGGAGGGGAGGAATGCAAAATTCTAAGCCGGCAGACAAGACAAATTTTTCAGTATTTGATAGAGCATAAGACGAATAATTAAATATATGTTTATCCGAATATGCTCTAGTGCCGAACTTCTTGGTAATCAAATTCTGCAAATATTTATTATATGAAGAATTGGTTTTGTTGAGGGTGAAAATATCGCCATTAGACAGAAACTTTGAAAAGCGAAGTTTGTCAAAGAAAGAAAATTCCTTCCAAACCATAGCCCAAAGTATAAGATATTTACTTCGTAACGAACTATAAGAATCGGAGTTAAATAGGATTTCGTCTTGTAAAAATACACGTTGAACTGCCAACGAATTTCTACATTTAATTTTAGAAATTCGGTGACAGATATAACCGGGAGCTACATGATTTAAGCGGCAAGATTTGAGAAAATTTATCCTACACCTCAAAACGATTAATTTATTTTTAATGCGTATGACGTTATTTAACGTTTTGATGAATTGGGGGTTGTACCGACCTCGAAAATATGTAAGTAAATTACGTGTACAACAGAATGGTAGGATTAATTTTAGAGGAAGCATTATTAAAATCAATGAAACAGACGAGTGAGGAAAAAAAAAAAAAAGGAAAATTGTTAAAATTACCTTAAGGCCTTGTCGTCTGACCCTCTGAGAGGAAACGTCAGAATGGTAAATTAAAAACTAAAAGTCGAATGAGAAATGAAGGGGGTAGAGAAAAAAAAAATAAAATAAAATAAAACTTATTTCAGTTGGAGGAAACGAATGAGAAGGGAAAAAAAAAAAAAAAAAAAAAATTAAATCTCTCAACGTTATGGTGGCTTTGAATCATTAAAGATCTCCAACTGATGTTTCAAAATCTTTTGTCTACACAGGCTAGGTCGATAGTTGTTAATGACTAACGCCTCAAGAATATTGAGATGGTAGTTCGACCTGGCACTGTGTAAAACAGAAAACCACCCATCGGAATACCTGTCAGAACAACTATTTGTACTAACGAGGTGATTACCGATGGCTGATTCCTGTGCCTGGAAGTTCCCGGATGATCTCGAAACCTTGTGTAGGCGAATATCACGTGGTATGTGTTGGGATATTCTAAATTCTAATCTTTGGGATGTCTTGCCAACGTAGTCAGCTCCACACTGACACATGAATTTATAAACTACAGAATTCTTTTGAATGGCTGGCAAAACATCCTTACGAAAAGAAGAGAAAAAGGTTCGAGTCGTGTAAACTACCCTCAACATGGTTGCCGGAAAACAACGTTGAGTAGAAGAAGAAATCCTTTTAACAATGTCAAGGCCGTCAGAACCCAACCAAGGGAGTTTCAAATAAATAGGGCAACGTGACGGGCCAATAAATTTACCACCATTAAATAAAGCAACTTTACGTGCAATGGTGCCTTTTATAGTATTGATGGGATATCCATTGGCAAGAAAAATATTAGTAATCTCACCAAGTTCTGCATCGAGTCGTGTTGGTGAACAAATCATAAGAGCTCGATGAGTGAGAGTACCAATAAGATTTATTTTTCTTGCCCTAGGTAATTTTAACAATTTTCCTTTTTTTTTTTCCTCACTCGTCTGTTTCATTGATTTTAATAATGCTTCCTCTAATATATATATATATATATATATATATATATATATATATATATATATATATGTATATATATATATATATATTAGTACAGAAAGTTTAGTGCAACATTCGTACCATCGGTTTCAAGCACAGAAGGACTTAGACATCCGCAACAAAAGCTGAAGAGAGCCGGATGGCTTAGTCCTTCTGTGCATGAAACCGACGGTACGAATGTTGTACTAATTTTCTGTACCAAAATAAATACATATTACGCTCTTACTTTTTAATTTTTAACTTTAATTCTTAATTAATCGAGCACTCTGCTGGGGTTTTACCTGCAATATTACAAAGAAGCTATATATATATATATTTATGTATATATATATATATATATATATATATATACATATATATATTATACGTACATTAAACGAATCTATTGACACATGTTTCTACCTCACAGCCGTCATCAGCATGGCTACATATAGCTACATATGGCATTATATATATATATATATATATATATATATATATATATAGTACTTGTATGCTTATTTGTTTCCTAGATGTTAATACAGTGTAACGTTTATTTATATAAACATTGGTGGATACATAGATCCACACATATTTCAGCGGCGACTCTATATCTCGAAGAAGCTGAAACACGTATGCAAATATGTAGCCACTAATGTTTGTATAAATGAAAAAGTATACTATATATATATATATATATATATATATATATATATATATATATATATATATGTGTGTGTGTATATATATATATATATATATATATATATATATATATATATGTGTGTGTATATATATATATATATATATATATATATATATATATATATATATATATATAAACAGTAAGATATGAAAATATATTTATGGCAATTAAGCTACACAGAGGCTCCCGCGTTTCATCCCTGGGGGAATCTACAAGCTAAAATGCATTTTAGCCTGATGATTCCCCCGGGAATGAAACTCGGGAGCCTCTGTGTAGCTTAATTGCCATAAATATATTTTCATAGCTTACTACCTAGCTCTACTTACGTATCGAGCACTCTTGAAGTAAATACTGAAAATGTATACATAAAAAATAATATCTCCTTATAAAATTGTATGTGTATACATGAAATAGTAATATATATATATATATATATATATATATATATATATATATATATATATATATACGTGGAGGCAAAATATAAGAAGAATCTAAAACTCGCTTATATCGTTATATGTATATACATATATATTGCTACATAGACATAAATACACACATAGAGATCTTGAAAACCTACGGAAGTAACTTGAATACCTAATAAACACTACCCCACAGTCTCTAAGGTCTCTCTGTACAGGGGTGTTTCAGAACTACCTGGCATGAGAATACTTCCTCCTACAAGTAAACCATTACTTAATATTCAAAATAACATAGTATTAGCAGCACAAATAAGATCCACTCAGCATAGCTACGGCACACGGGCTTATACGACGAAATGGTGTACCTTTTCCAAGTGATGTTGCCTATAGTAACAGCAGTAAGCTGAATATTCCACCAGACTAGATTAATTCTTGTCCTGGAATGTGGAACGACCAAGAAACCACAAGTAAAATAATAGTATAACATAGTTACTTGGTCAATTGGGGAGAGGACAATTAATGTGTTTGATTTCTTTACTAACTCAACGTTTGATTGTAAAGGAATACTTTGATGGAATATTCGAATATCTATTGGCTAATATAGAGATCAAGTGTTAGCCCCGGGAAGGGGCACCTTGATTTCTGAAAATTTCGATTGAAGTAAAATAAACAATAAGGTATGAGAACTTGAATACCTACTAAGCAGGAGTACCTGACACGAGGACACTTCTTCCTACAAGTAAACCCTCACTAAATATTAAAAATAAAATTGTGTTCTGAGCCCCAAAAAGATTATCTCGGTATGGTTAACTAACGCTGGCTTATACGAGGAATAGTGCGCCTTCTCCTAGTGATATTGCCTTTAGTAACAGCACTAAGCTGGAAACTCCACCAGACTAGATGAATTATTGTCCTGGAATCTGGTAAAACCAATAGACCACGAGAAAGATTTACTACAAAATGGTTAGCTGGTCAATTAGGTAGAAGAATATTAATATTCTGAACTTTTTTTTACAAACTTAACGTTTGACAGGTAAAGGAGAACTTAAATAGTATATTCAAATATATATGTATCTCATTTAGAGAGCAAGTGTTAGCCTCACCATTGGACCCCTTGATGGCTGAGACATTCGATTGAAGTAAAATCAACAAAAGAATACTTATATATATATATATATATATATATATATATATATATATATATATAAACTATATAAACGATACAAACGAATGGCAGCTTCTTCTCCTTCAATATATATATATATATATATATATATATATATATATATATATATATATATATATATATATATATATATATATATATATATATATGGTATATGTATTGTTTTTAAAGGCAGAACGGTTTCGTCTGTCGAACAGAGAACGGCAGTTTAGAAGAGGGAGAGAAAAAGGTCCGTGTAGGTAGCGAGACATAAGCGCTATCTTGATTCTTCCCCCAATTAAACGGGCCAATCTGAAAGCCTTATTCCAACACTCGACCCCTGGATCTACGAACGACTTCAACCGGTTCACTTATTTATATAACCCGACACCCTCTTTCTGCTACATTTTCCGTACCCCAGACCCAACCGCCCATTCTGTTCCAAAATAAACGAATGAGGGAAACAATGAAAAAGAAGAAACTTTGGTCCCTGTTCTTTGAATGTAGCACCAGCCAATTCCAGACTCTGCGCGCAATCTTACTCGGAACAGGGTCTACTTTTACGGTTTCTCTCTCTCTCTCTCTCCACCCCCCCTCTCTCTCTCTCCCTCTCTCTCTCTCTCTTTGGCTCTCTCTATCTCTTTGTATCTCTTTTAAACACACGCACAGACACACACATATATTTTTCCTGTGTAGTTGCGGATTTGGTATACTGTATTTTTTGTTGCTTTCCTTGACTTCGAACCCTAGTATCTATACCCTAAGCTGGTGAAAGGAATTGGTATCAAGAAAGGTTCATTTTGTGTCAAAAACGATCGTACACATTATTGCTGTTGCTGCTAATTCCTTTGAACCGATATGAATGAATATGTCATGAATTTGTTTATCTCTGAACTATAGTATATATATATATATATATATATATATATATATATATATATATATATATATATATATTTAAAATTAATATTATAAGCCCCTTTAATAAGATTTAAGTTGAGCCCTGTTTGGAGAAGTTAAAAATAGACTGACACGTAGCTATAAGGCATATTCCGACAACGTTAGTAGAATCTTTAAGTCAGTCTTTCTTGATATGCCGCCCGTCGCATAACTAAAACTTACATTCCCTTCTTGAATGTGGTAATGTCCCGTGATCTAATGGGTACAGCGCTTGCTTACGGAGTCTAGGTTGACCGTCCCTAGACAGATGAGAGCGAAAGCTCGAAACGCTAGCGGTATGTGAGTAAAAATAATTTAATATTATTTATTTAAAATTAATAAAATGTATGTATATATATTTATATATATATTTATATATATATATATATGCATATATATATATGCATATATATATATGCACATATATATATATATATATATATATGCATATATATATATATATATATGCATATATATATATATATATATATATATATATATATATATATATATATATATATATATATATATATATATATACACTGTGTGCTAGAATGATATGCAAATCGATTTTTTGGTTCTAATGACGATAGTTTTGATAAAAATTAGTGAAACCTGGCATGTTATATTGCAATACTAACACATGCGCAGATCTAAAATTCTAAGCTAATTTGCGCAATAGTAAACACATGGCAGCCATTTGTGTGACTTGCAGCCTGTTTCAGCGTGCCAACTTTATAAATATGGTGAAATACTGACGGAAACATACATTATTTTTAGGAATATGTCATTTTAGAGCAACAATAATACAGAGCAAATATCCTTAAGTCAAAACAGCATTCCAGAGGTCATTCCTTGGAGGTGGACTCACTTCCTTCGGAGTAAATCTTCCTTTTTAAGATGCTCCACAGATTTTCGAGAGGATTCAAATCTGAAGAACAGGCTACCCGATTGTATTATTTTCCCATGTCTAGCAAAACCACTCTCCAAATATTCAGTGGTTATACTTGCAGCATGAGGCGGTGCATTATCATGCATGAATACCAGATTTTTCCGGAATGACAAATTCTTCGTCTTGTGCCAGGGTACAAGGTGTTCCTAAATGAAGTCAATCGAAAGTTTGGCGGTTATTTTCGCTCTATCTGCGACTCTGAATTGTGCTACCAGCTCATTACCAATGATTGCAGTCCAAAACATCACACCACCACCTCCTTGTTGACGCCTGGTCCAGTGGAGGCGTTTGCCCTCAGTACGGTACCATCCTCTCATTCACCCATTGGGTTCATCAAGGGTTGCTCAACACTTATATATATATATATATATATATATATATATATATATATATATATATATATATATATAAGTTAGGTATGTTTATATATTAGTATAAACAGAGCTCACACCTCAACTTAAGAACCAATCATTACATATTTTTGAACAGAGCTGGTAGGCGTAATGTGTCAAAATGTGCGCTATATTTAGTTTAATTAACTACCCTTCGAAGTTGGGTCGGCATGCTGACGTATGCAGTCTCACAATGACGTATGTTCTTCTTTTATATATAATATCGAATTTCTCTTTGATGTTTCGAAATTTATATCTTTCATTATTTCCCTCTACCCCAAATCTCCACGAACCACTCGTCATAATTAAGAGTATATACTTAATACCTTTCAGATGTTTTTGATTTGTACTTATTTAATTGAGACTTTTAAAATAAGTAATGGAATTTCAAGAAAAAGTCTTTAATATATTCTCTCACTGTAACTTCATTACAAAACTACCTTGTAAAAACATAAATCACCCTATCCTTTTCAAAAAAAGAAAAATATATTTGCAGCATAGGACATAATTAAGAGTGATGCACAAATAATGGTAAATCATAAAAATTCGAATGGAATTCTTTTGGTTCATCTGATCAAAGATGTCAGAGAACTTGATCTGTATGTTGTATATATTCTTTGACTAGTGTACAATGTCCGCCAAAAATTACAGAAAATATTATGATTCCCCAGTGTTTGCACTCGCAATTTATCTAGATATATCATTGAAATGTTCATATAAAATCATAAAATTACATCAGTAATTATATTCTGAATATATAAATTATTATAATTTCTGAGTATATAAATAAATAAATACCCAGCGTTGACTATTTTTTTTATATAATCAAGTATTTCGTTTCGAATTCTGTTCAGACGGCGGGGTAAGTCTGATATTGTTGAGGTATTTGTTAACATTAGACTCAAAAACAACCATGTTGTAATCATCTGGAAAGCAGCCTCGAGCTTTAGTGTTTTATAGCACGGAAGTTACAGAAATAAACTCTGCCCATGGAGGTTCTGTTTGTTTTTAGGTACATACGGTGGTTTTAGCTAACAAGTGTTTGCTGTAAATGTTTTAACGGGGGAACAAGATGATTGGAGCCCAGTCGAGCACTTACTGTGAAAATTACGATATGTTAAAGAAATACTAGTAACGTCTCTTCTGTGAAACGTCCAAAGATGGAAAATTGTTGCCACATCGGGGGAGGTGCCGCTCGAGACACTTCTCTTTCTTGCCTAGACAGAGTACACAACCAGCTTCACAATCACAGAAAGAATGCGGAACAGGTTGTTTATTTTTCAGTAACAAGCATAATGGATTTCGTCTTGCAGGATCGATAGTTGACATGTTGTCTTTGATATCGCACAGGATCCGTTAATCTATCGGTGCTGGCTTTTTCATAGGATGATAGCTATTGATATATCAAAGGTCTTCGATAGTGTTTCGCACAAAGGTTTGTTTACAAACTTCTTAGCTGTAAAATATCTTGAAATGCTTTCTCAACTATCAAATTCTTTCTCTGCGATGGTTATTAACGAGCCATCTTGTCTTGGCCAAATACATAATCGACTTCGTAATTAAGTAGCAGGTGCACTCTTCCATACCTTAAAGCCCTTTTCAAAACGAAAAGACGTTGCTAGCCTCTCTCTACTTTATCGTTATTTCTATATTAGGTGCCCGACTTGGCTCAAATCTGTGGTTTCCCTGTAAAACATTCGCAGCGATAACTTGTCTCGTTACAACCACATCAAAGAACTTCCCTGATCGCTCTCTATGTACGAAACACAAAAAGGAAGTTCCGTGAAAAACAAAATGAATTTCCTTGAACATCCCATCTTGTGAACAATATACCACGAGGCTGCTTCACAATGGTCGTCTTCAAGTCCAATCTTAACAAATACTTGTTGAGCCGTTCTCTTGGATAATCAATTGCACCTTATTCCACCAATTGTGTTCAATCTTTTAATGGTGACGTTCATCGTCCAGCTGATGATCTCCTTAATTTATTCCTACACATTGTTTCCTCGAATGTAACATGAACAAACGCCTTGCTGCCCAACGCTACACCTTGGCTGACCCCTTTAAATCGATCCCTTATTATAGTAGCCTTTTACGCTTCAGTGGGAATATGTCGCGTTTGAGGTGAATAAACGTTTAAACAATGTGTATTAGAATGTTTCTCGGCCTGTCACGCTTTCGTTTTCAATAGCATTTCTTGTCGCTTTGTCGCGCATACGTTTGAAACGTGTGTTTTTATACGAATGCGTCAAAAATTACCAAGGATAAAAGCCACTCGAGAATAAGAGTGATGAGATATTTAGTTGGATAATGGACAATATTATGAGAGGATTGAACAAATAAACGATATGAAGAAAAATATTTTTTTACAGATCGACAAGTATTTGTTTACATTGAAGGTGAAAACGTTTATATCGTAGTCTGCAGGGGAGCAGTCCCCTTGTAATGTGTTCCACAGTTAATGAGATATTTAGTTAGATAATGAACAATACTATGAGAGAATTTTAAATGTGAACGGAATGGACAAAAAAACAGTTTTTTTACGGATCGACAACTATCTGTGTACATTAAACGTGAAGACGTCAACATTTTAGTTTCCGGGAAAGCAGTCCCTTAGTAATGTGTTCCACAGTTAATAAGATCTTAAGTTGAATGATGAAAATAGTATGAGAGGATTGAAAACGTTGAATGGAATGAACCATTTTTTAACGGATTGACAACTCTTTGTTTTCATTGACAGTGAAGACGTCTATGTTGTAGTCTACAGGAAAGCGTTCCTCTGTTAATGTTTTCCACAGATGCGAAATTATTTGAAAGGAACGGTGTTCATAGGAATTCTGTTTGGTTTGAGGTACATACAGGAAGAAAAGAACGCTCTTTGCAATGGGGGTAACGAGACGATTCTTGCTGTGAATGTATTATACTAGACGTCTCCAACCTTATTTTGATTGTGGACCCCCCTGTGAGTACTTTTATCATCTTTGGCTACTATTTCATTTTATTAAATATTCGTTTTTAGTTTAGTAAAAACAAACTATAATGAATCCATTTTGTTATATTCATAAGATAAAATCCAAATCCAAATCCTGAATATCCCAATAAACTCTTATTTTACCATTATTCTCGAGTTGCCTTTGCGCCTTGATAAGCGATGACCCGTTAGTATATAAAAAAACACACACACACGCATAACTACCAGTAAACAGCACAAAAACTTTTTGTGGGCCCCAATTAAAGGTTCTGTGGAACCCCTGGGGTCTATGAGGACCCGGGTCGTGTATCTCTTTATAATAAAATGACAGTATTTTGACTAACAACACATTAAATCAAAATCCATCAAATAATACTCACAACCATTGAAAAGTGCCAACGATTTGTAATATTTTTTTTATAAATTCACAAGACCTTGTCTACTTACAAACACAGCAAAAAACTGTTATCTCTCTCTCTTTCTTTTTCTCTCTCTCTCTCTCTCTTTCTCTTTCTCTCACTCTCTCTCTTTCTCTCACTCTCTTTCTCTTTCTCTCTCTCTTTCTCTCTCTCTCTTTCTTTCTCTCTCTCTCTTTCTCTTTCTCTATTTCTCTCTCTATTTCTCTTTCTCTTTCTCTCCCTCTCTTTCTCTCCCTCTCTTTTTCTCTCTCTTTCTCTCTTTCTCTTTCTCTCTCTTCTCTTTCTCTCTCTTTCTCTCTCTCTTTCTATCTCTCTCTCTCTCTCTTTACCAAACACCAAACGAAACTTCTATGAACAACGTTTCTTTCCTAGAACATCGCATTCCATTTGTGAAAAATAGATACCACGTGGCTTCTGCCCAATCAACTACAGCATGGTTGTCTTCAAGTCTCATGTGAAGAAATACGTGTTAGGTCATCCTCTGGAATAATCCATTCACCTTAAATAATCTTCTGTCCATCCAACCCGTTGTTGCCGGTTCTCTCGTGAAGGCGATAATCGTCCAACTGTCGGCCTATTTACCCTTTATTCTTAAGTTGCTCCATTAATAAAAAGAACAAAAAAAAAACCTAAAATTAATTAACTCATTGTTATTTTTGTAGTCGAAATAATGTACTTTATAAACAATGTAATCTATGTACACAGGTGCGTCGAGAGAACGAAGGTATTTGATATTATTGAATGGATACACAAAGTTGAGTTATTTGTTTGTATGCATTTCCTATGAAATAAGGAATTCTATACACGCAGATGTGAAGTTTAGATATGCAAATGAAATAAGGCCTAGCAATTAAGTGTTTACACCTACAATCCAAAAGTATAAACAATCAAATCTTGACAACGTCGTTGTATGCATGTTATGTCATGATAATCCAAGTTTTTTTTTTTCTTTTCGATTTCGGAAGAAAATAACGACTAGTTGAAACGGCCACGGAATAAATGGCGACCAAGCTGAATGATTGACGAGTGTTGGATCGAAAGTATGACCCGATGGTTAACGGAATTCGCACCGTGACGTCAGTTCCACTATTAAGCGTTGTGATCTCTTACCAGCAAAGTAGGGGCTCGCCTCAAAACGCTACAGGTGAGGCAGAGTTAGAGATGAAACAGTTTGCTTCTCTCTATCCATCGTTTTCCCTTAGTACAAGTGTGTAACTCTCTCTCTCTCTCTCTCTCTCTCTCTCTATATATATATATATATATATATATATATATATATATATGTATATATATATATATATATGTATATATATATATATATATATATATATATATATATATATATGTATATATATATATATATATATATATATGTATATATATATATATATGTATATATATATATATATATATATATATATATATATGTATATATATATATATATATATATATATATGTATATATATATATATATATATATATGTATATATATATATATATGTATATATATATATGTATATATATATATATGTATATATATATATGTATATATATATGTATATATGTATATATATATGTATATATATATATGTATATATGTATATATACTAATGATAATAGAATTAACGATAATTGAAGTATCGTAAAGTAATCCATCGCAATACAGTAAAGCTCAATACGTTGAGTAGAGCAATCAATTTAAAAAAAAAAGATGAAGATAAAAAATTGCATAAAATTACATAAAATTACATAAGTTACATGAAATTAATACAAATTGTATCACATCGAAAGTTCAGATGCAAGGAGTTACATTAATCCTTAAACCATGGTTTTTCAAAGATAAAACACTTCTCGTCAGAGGATACAATTTGGTAATGTGGTATTTATAATAAATAAATATTACCTAGTTCTAGTTCACTTTGAAAAATTGTAGAATAAAACTAGAAAGGTTGGGGATAAAGAAATTAATGTCCGGAAAGGAAAAATTAGCAGTATTGAGTAGCCATTTTCGAAGACAAAAGGGGGCGCTTTCAGTTTGAAATAAGACTTTTGTTCAAGGGTTCGACTCCGTCGAGCAGTGTGAATGATTCTGCTCTACACTGACGATTCCTGTAAGGATTAAACGCATACGTAGATAAATCAATACAAATATTTATCATTATTTGTAGCCCCAGGATGGACACTGTAGTGAGTTTTAATAACACAACCGTCATCGTGGCTTCAATGCAATGTTTCTTTCAACAGTCAAACACTTTAAAACAGCTGCCTTTACATAGATTAAATGTCTCACTGATTTACCGGGTTGTTGACAACGGCAGTGTGGGCTAGGACGTTGGAATTTGAGTATAAAATATAATTCGTGCCTCTGAGTTCGAATTCGGCGACTAGTGTGAATGATTCCTCTCTACACTGACGACTCCTGTAAGGATTAAATGTATACGTATGTAAATAAAAACAAAGATTTACAATTATATATATATATATATATATATATATATATATATATATATTAACTTTCCATGCAATACTTTGAAACTTGAACGATAAACCACACATTTTACTTGACAGCGTGCCAGCGCATTTATTGTTCGACACCGGTTTTTGAGTCCTACCCGCCATCCATAACAGCACGGCGGTGGCGTCGTACCATCAAAGACGTTTATCAAATTAACAAAGAAATAAGTTTCTTTATTCTTGTTTTTGATGAAAAAAAAAATGACTCAATACTGGTCACCCCTGAAGAAGGAATTTTATTCCGTAATCGATAGGATTCATGTAAGAAAAAAACAAAATTAATCTTGTATTGCTAATTTGGCTTATATTTCAATTTTATTATATATATATATATATATATATATATATATATATATATATATATATATATATAAATGACGTTGCTGTTTTGTTGTTGTGATCGTTTATTAGTATTTCTGATGGTATTTCTGCTCGCCCCGAGCATTATGAGTTATCTACCTTATACACTTAATGTCGACCCAATTTTTATTGACGTGTTTATTTATTGATTTATGATTTAATTTAAAGATAAATTACTTATCTACGGACACGTGTTTCGCCGTACTACGGCTCATGGTCCGTGCTGACTAGCACATGATTCAAACTCTTGATCACTTGAACAGTAGCTAAGTGCGCTAATCAGCCACGCTGGTGAGCCGTAGTACGGCGAAACACACGTCCGTGGATAACTATTTTATCTATAAATTAATACACACACATACATATATATATATATATATATATATATATATATATATATATATATATATATATGTATATATATATATCCGTGTCTTTCAGATTCACTTTATTTGCCAGGACGAGTGAGTAACCATTTCTTTTCATTTCTTGCGCATGTGCCAGGTTGTACGCACGTACCCTTATATATATATATATATATATATATATATATATATATATATATATATATATATATGTATATATATATATACATACGCACATAAATAAACAAATATATATATATATATACATATATATATACATATATATATATATATATACATATATATATATATATATGTATATATATATATATATACATACGCACATAAATAAACAAATATATATATATATATATACATATATATATACATATATATATATATATATATATATATATATATATATATATATATATATATATATATATATATATATATATGTTTATTTATGTGCGTATGTATAAATGCTAATTTCTCCGTTTAAAACTGTAACACAAGATCCTGGAATTAACTGCATCATTGATCACACGATAATTTGCGAGATGTGAACGTGTAATATTTCACACATGTGTTGAATTTATTTGGGTATGCATATATCAATTCATGACAATCATTAGTTTTAGTAGCAGCAGTAATATCAGCATTAATAGTAGTAGTATTACTACTGATACTAGTAGTAATACAATTCTGATTGATGCTGTTGCAGGCCCTACGTGTTTATTAATAGTAGTGTTAATTATGTAGTAAAGGTATAAAGCGATAGTTTTTGTTACGCAGCCGCCGGCTTATAGCCGGTTCACACCTTTATCTTAAATGTGTTTCTCCGCATATTTCAGGATACAAAATAGGCCACGAAGAAACATCATACCTCTTATAGTACGTACAAAATTCGTTAAATGTGTAAAAACATTCCAGACATTTTTTTAGTGAAGGGAAGTGGAAGATTGAAAATATTTGTTCAAGACATGGAATTAAACACAATTTATAAGCAGAGCTCACCCAACCTGGCTAAGGTTAATACCCAATATTGATTTACTCCTCTCCAGGAGTTAGGCACAAGGCCAGTTTTTATCTATCACCTACAAGTAAGATTTGACCAAAATTCGGGTCGGGAAAGTGGGGTTTAAAAATTGCCTGGGCAGCCTCGTCGGCATTCCCCGGTAGGGGCGCCTCAGACAGTAAGCAATAAACTTACTCCTCCCCAAAAAGGGGAGGCTAAGCCTGGGAATGTGGACCTCCCAGAACTGCACAGGACAGACCCATTGACCGGCGTAAATCAAGACCGAAGGTCAGGACAACACCAGTATGGGGTGCAGTATCCATCGGAACAGATACTTACACTTTGATCTTAGCCAAAAGGCCAAGTGTCCACAAATATCGCATATTGGATGAACCTATGGAATCAGATATCCAGAGTTGTTTTGTTTTTCGGAATCTATTGGTGTCTTAATTTATCTACCTCCCACAAGGTAAGATGTGACACAAGGTCGGGAAAGTGGGATTAGATAAGCCAGCGCTCGAGGGGTGACCACTTTGGCCATTTAAAAATTGCCTGGGCAGCCCGGTCAGCATCCCCGGTAGGGGCGCCTCAGGCGATTAGCAATAAACTAACCCTCTCTCAAAGGGTGAGAAGGTAAAGCCTGGGAGGGTGCACCTCTAAGAACTGCACAGGACAGATCAGACCGATAGACCGGCGTAAATCAAGGCCCGAAGGCCCAGACAATACCGGTCTATGGGGTGTAGTATCCATTAGAACAGATACTACACTTTGAACTTGGCCAAAGTGTCATACACTGTATTAGTAGCATAAATGACACCAATAGAAGTTCAAGATCAAGTGACAACATGTCGCGTAAAAAAGAGAAAAGTTTAAAGTAACCTCCTCCTTTTTAATAAATTAGTCACGTATAATGAATGTGTTATAATTTGTCGTTTGTCCTCAAACTAAAAAGGGTTGATTTTCCGTTTTTTTTTAATTTCTTATTAACACACGGCTAAAGCTGAGAAAATTTCTAGAATTAAAATCACTTATTTCATTTTGAAGAAAATTTGAAGAAGAGCTGTAGACATAAAATTGAGTAAAATTATATCTTGATTTAATATTCGTAAGGGAACATACACGTGGTTCAATACTGTTGTATTACGGGAAGTAATTGGTCCCGTCCTAGGTCAGTTATTCTTCTAGTGTACACGTGTATATAAGTGTGCAAGAGAAGAGTCAACGATCCGTAGTAATACTATTTAATAATTTATTTTAACCTCATGCTTTTAATTTACTACTACTCATATATATATATATATATATATATATATATATATATATATATATATATATATATTATTTTACAATTTATACTAAAGAACAGCTCTATTTGTTATTGAGCACTTTTTATAAACACTGGAGTTTAAACGGATGTACATCTACCGAAACTAATACAAACGTGTAATATATATATATATACACACACACACACACACACACACACACACACACACACACACACACACACATATATATATATATATATATATATATATATATATATATATATATATATATATATATTATGTTTGTAAGGGTATCGCCAACTGCCATTAGCGTAAAAAAAAGGCAATGCTCATTAGGTAAACACTAATTCGAGCTCGGGCAATTGCAATGTTTACATTGAGATACAACTTGCATTAAGTCAGTGTCGCATGATGGCGTAGGGGTTAACATCGCCGACTGCCATCACGGCGGTTGCGTTTCGATCCCGGCTTGATGAAACAGCGAAACAGTCTGTGTTTGGATGACTATATATATTTGTGTATATATATATATATATATATATATATATATATATATATATATATAAGATGATTTAATGAATCAGAACATTCCAATTGTTCAAAGAATTAGAACAACAAGTCAGTGAAAGAGACCAATCCAATGCACATTTTTTTTTTAAATATAATATTATTTATTTAAAATTCAAATTTTCGATTAAAAAAATTCTTCATCAGGAATTTTTCCTTTCTTTTTTCAAGCGACATGTTGTCACTTAGTCTTATTGAAGTCTGGTGTGTGATGCCCGATAGAAGTTGTGTGCCTCGGTACGCACGTGTATGTTATGAGAATGCATTTAAATTTGTAATTTCTTAAACAGTAAATAGACCAATATAATGAAGATTTTAAAAAAAAGTAAAATATCATTTAGTTTAAATTCAAATTGTCGATTAATAAAAGAATCGTCATCAGAAGAATACAGACAATATTTTTTTTCTCCGAAAAAGAAAAGAACGAAAAAACATTTACTCATAACTTACACGTGCCTACAAAAGCACACCACTTCTATCGGATATTACTCACCAGACTTCAATAAGAACAGAAGTTCAAAACGAAGTGACAACATGAATACTGAATGCACACATATTTTGTCAGCCTATATAGTAAACGTTTTATGGGAACTGATGATAGCCACCTTCAAGAAATTTAATGTTTTTGTTTTTATTTTGAATATTATGTATATCATCGAGATGTATGTGATTAGGGTAGTCCGAAACAATTTAATGCAAATTAAAGAATGTTTTTATGAATTTATAAAAATGGCGTCCCCTATATTTTCTGAGATTTACATAAACTTTAAATATTTCATCAGAGCTCTAGTTTTACACTATTGAGCTTTAAAACCGATTGTGTGATAAAAATGTATATTTAAAAAATGTTATATATATATATATATATATATATATATATATATATATATATATATATATATATATATATATTAGTATTTCATCTATCCACATGAAATTTTATAAGGAGATATGATTTTTATGTATCAATTTTCAGTATTTACTTCAACAGTGCTCGCTACGTAAGTAGAGCTAGGTAGTAAGCTATGAATATATATGTATGGCAATTAAGGTACACAGAGGTTCCCGCGTTTCATCCGCGGAGGGTAATCTTCAGGCTTAAATGCATGGAGTTACTATTGCCGGGTGTTTTTATATGCACGGCTAGCTAGTTAACCAATCAGATTCTTTGTTGTTCTCTCAGCCAATCGTTGGGTTTCCCGCGAACAAAGGTATTGTTTGTGTTACTTCCTATATCCTGGTCTATTGTTTTGTTTTCTATAGATTTGCCTATATCCTGTTTCCTTTGTTGTGTCAATATAATGGTTGAATTTATTTTAACACGTGGTTCCTTGTATTTCTATTTTAGGTTTTTATTTTTAAATTGTTAAGTTTTTGTTTAGTTTTTTTTTTACTTATTTGTTTATTTATTTATCGTTAGCCTAATGTAAATTTATTTCTGTGTAAGCAGCTGTTTGCTATCTCACTTCTACGGTTTAATAGATTTCGGGGATCTTTAAAATTTAGGATTCAAAATTTTTCATTCAGGCATAATCTACACAAGTTGTCTAAATTTCTACTTGTAGGTTAATTGCAATAAATATATTTTCATAGCTTACTATATATATATATATATATATATATATATATATATATATATATATATATATAAATTCCCGAAACAGTTTTTCATGGTAAACAACTGATGATCCCTTAAAATAGTGTTAGAAACTAACTAATATAATAACTGTAAAAAATAAATTGACTTACATGAGTGATTTTCCACTGGAAGACTTGAGACTATAAGTTTGTTTGTTTTTTGTTTTTTTATATAATTTTTTTTTTATATAGTGTTAATGGTTGAGAAACTTCCGAGACTATATATATATATATATATATATATATATATATATATATATATATATATATATATATATATATATATATATTGAAATCGCCACAGAAAAGTAATAAAGCTACTTGATGTAAGGAGCTAAGAAAATACTACTTCAAAGTCAAAAACTGGACAACGAATATGGATAGATTCTGACCCGGAAAACAGCAATTATTCCCCTATTTGTCAGAAACATCGTTCATGGAATGTGAAGACTAAAAGACAAAAATAACGGAATATATATTTTTTTTTTGTTGATGATTTTATTATTCCATTAATTGCGAAAAAATATATGCCGTTTCATTAGCGCCGATAATGAACGCCAACTTTTCAAGCGACAATGGAATCCAAATGCCTAAGATTTTAAATTCAACCCCAACCGGAAATTGAAGATGCATAATCATGTCCTCGCTATAGGCTTAGCCCCATCTCCGTCCCCCTCCCTCTTATGCATCTTCAATTTCCGGTTGGGGTTGAATTTACACCGGCCGTTCTTACACAGGAGAAACTACACCGGTTGTCACTATAAATAGTGCGAGTCACCAGAGACACAGAGAAGACAAAGCACAGTCTTGTAACTGTCTAGCCAAGTGCTAGTCATTTTCTTACTTTGTTAATACACTTGTTAAACCAACCCTCGACTTGACTTCCTTTATTTATTATTTACTGTTGGACAACTTCAAAACAATTACTTTAGGAGATCACTCTATATACACACACACATACACACACACACCCACATACACAAATATATATATATATATATATATATATATATAAATCAGCCAATAATTAACAAAATCACATATGTAAACCATTTTAAAATGCTGAACGTAATGCGATGTTGTCCTGTGATGCCATCCAGCGTTGCTGAAATTAAACTGTCAACGA
Source organism: Sepiola atlantica (assembly GCA_963556195.1). Lineage (NCBI taxonomy): Eukaryota > Metazoa > Mollusca > Cephalopoda > Sepiida > Sepiolidae > Sepiola > Sepiola atlantica. The sequence goes on from OY744546.1 coordinate 50,538,775, forward strand.
CTTCCTGGGACAATGCGAAAAACGTTTTATGCGCGTTTCTTTGCCGTCTTTTCAAAATGCTCTTCCTTCTCCAGCTTTTTTGTACATTTGCTTTTGACACATGAGGAGTATTCGACGAAGAATCAGAAACGTCCGTGAAACTTGTGGAAAATTTATTATTTTTGTTTTACTTCAATACAAAAAAGACCATCAGATGAATTAAAAACATAAAAAAGATATAATTAAACAGACACATTCTGTAATGTTTTACAATGTTGGCATAAATGAGAAAAAGCTGCCAAAATACACACACACAATATATATATAGGGTCGAAATAAGTTATTGCACCGGTGATTATGTAATACCATGTTACTTTATTTTATTTAATTCTTGCCCTGTTTATTACATTGAGCTCTCATACTCGGCTTTCCATCTGGAATTAATTTCACTCTAACACATTATATATATATATATATATATATATATATATATATATATATATATATATATATATATATATATATATATATACTAAACAGTATTGTAATGGATTCGTCCGAACACGTTAAAATACAGCAACATTTGTGTAATTAACGGATACATTTTATTAGACACAGACGAACAACACAGGTAAGGAGGACATTTTCAATAACTAACATAAGTTAGCTAAACATTTATCTGTAACAAAACTTAGATCTAATATACGGAACGTTTACGTTTTTGTCTTTTAAGAGAAGTAGGGTCTGATCAACTGGAAGCCATGAAATAAAAGACTGTTTTGTTTTTAAATTCCCGAAACAGTTTTTCATGATAAACAACTGATGATCCCTTAAATATTGTTAAAACTAGTGTAAATTCTTGGAAGCAAACTAATATAGTAACTACAAAAAATAAATTGGCTTACATGAGTGATTTTCTACTGAACGACTTGGGATTAAAATGTTTGTTTTTGGGGGTTGTTTTTTCCGTATATAGTTTTAGTGGTTGAGAAACCTTCGAGACTATATATATATATATATATATATATATATATATATATATATATATATATATTAATAAATACACACGCGTAAGTTCATATCGATAGATATTTTGACACCTTTTATTAGGGGTGGGGCGTAATGGGTGAAAATTTCAGATTCATGCGAGTAGTATTTTTTTGTGTTCATGTATACATAAATCGCACTAAACAATCAAACATTTTGAAAATTTTGCAAAATTCAGAAGGTGCAGGCCACAAGTTTTGGGCTATTTTACATTCATGAAAACCCTTTCACAGCCTGAAAATGGTCCTAAATTAAAGTACTATATCAGATTTAACCATTTATATCCATTCATAGCTTTTGAGGATGTTTTAGGAATTGCAATGTCGCATGAAACCACTTTTTTCACCGAAAAATGATGGATTTTGAGTCCCGTGGAGCCCTAACGGCTATTTTTGGCCTGCACCTTCTGAATTTTGCAAAATATTCAAAATGTTTGATTGTTTAGTGTTATTTATGTATACATGAACACAAAAAAATACTACTCGCATGAATCTGAAATGTTCACGAATAACGTCCCACCCCTACTTTTATGCTTAAAGTTTTTTCTGGTTTTCAGATACGCGTTCTCATCTCTCATGCCCTGCCCTTAATTTGGAATATATTACCGAAAGAAAGTTGGATAGTACTACGGCATAGCATCACTAAGTTTAATTGTAAAAACGCATTTATTTTCCAAAGATTTTGGCCAAAGATAAACGCCCCTTACTGCCAAGATAACTTCGTTCAAAAGGACTATAAACGATGTGGATATGTCATGCAGTAAAAAAGAAGACAGTTTATTGCCCATATTGATTTTTGTTTTATTTTACCGTCGGACTACGATACAACAAAACAAACAAACAGTATATGTCTAGCCCTGTATGGTCTCAATATGATCGCTGGGACTTATGCAGTGCTACCCAATTTTTAATATTGCGCTTAAATTCCACCAGAGTGTCTCTTTTGTCTACGTCAAGGCAATATAGAGTCTTTTACAGCAGATACATCACCCGAGTGAACCACACTCAACTAAGTGAGATACATCACCCGAGTGAACCAGACTCAACTAAGTGTGATACATCACCCGAGTGAACCAGACTCAACTAAGTGAGAAAAGCGAGTAAAGTTAAAGTCCCAGATTAGTTGGTAGTTATTCATGTTTTCACTCAATCACAGCCTCTGTTTTTTCTCCTAGCTTAAGTTGCTGCGTTATTTTGAAGTCCATTGAAAACTTTTTTGTTACAGTTAAATGAACTTCACATGCATGAAAACTGAAGATATCTACAAACAAATTCAACATTGTCATTTGAAGTACGTTAAAAAAAGGGGTTTCGATATCATGTCAAACACATTTATGAATAACCCATGTAAAATGACAGAAAATATTTACATCCGTACGCAGTTTGAATGTTCGTCCAATGCCACTTTAAAACTATATATGAAAGGCATTGTTACTACCTACTCCGGCAGTCTGTTCCACGGGGGAAGAAACACGGGCAGACCTTGCTGGTAAAATATCTCATCGAACACTCGGAAATAAAAATGTGTTAGCCGAAAATTACAATAAGCAAATAAAGACATGTAAAAAAACATAAAAAAGATTTACACTAATATAAGGTTGAATGGTTGTCACAAGTCACTGTGGACGTTCATATGGTAGGCATCGTCATTATTTCCCATGGAAGGTTGTTCCACGGAGGATAAACACGCAGTTGGCTCTGAGATGTAAAACCTTTGGAAAGGTAGCTTTACATTTTTGTTGATGATACTGTACGTTAGAATAAGTTCAACACGCACCCTTCGCTGTTTTTTAAATTTTTTTATAAACCTGCGGAGGCTAGGAAATATCCGACTAGTACACGGGCCCAGGCTATTTTACCCCTCTCGGAGTGTTGGACCTGGAAGACCTTGTAAGGGCATCCATCTAAGAGAAGGACATCTCTGACAATAACACCTAGCTACCAACTACTTACGCCGTGGCAAGTGAAAACAGATAAGGATTTTGAAGCCGCTCAATGTAGGTAAACGCGGAGTGTATAATAAACATACACTGTTAGGTCGTTATCAAGGAACCTAGTGGACATATTTAATACGGAAATAAAGGGTGCAAACTCTCATTTACGAAGGCTACCCCAAAACATAGTGCACCACCTTGTGTGTTTGCTTATTTTGTCCGCCTTTCGCCCTTGTGCCACATGTGTCCACGTTGTGGGGTGGGTAATTACAAAGAGGGGACAAGTCACGTACAAAAATAGCCAAAAACGGATCAAGCAGCATTACCGAGTAGATGCTCCTCAGGCGATTTGACATATATCAACTCCCCTCTTGAATAATTAATTAATTTATTTCGTATGCATCAGATGATTCTATTGTTGACCTTGGTTTCCTCGATATTTTAAGAGTTAAAATCATTTCAAGAACAACATTGGGTACTTACAGGAGGGACCACGTGAAGGTTGCCAAAGTAAGTGAAAGTGTTTCTGTGGAACGAACTAGATTCGAACTTGGCACACCCAAGTTTTCCGTTAATGTCGTTGACTACTTTGCCAGAGTCACCACCCCCTTCTGAATGAAAAGATAATGCATGAGATTGTTCACATTTTACGACTTGGCCCTGACGCAACGGATAAATGTGTTAAGTAATAATCAGTTCTAAGTGACAGCTATCTGGTAGTTAAATGTTTAATTCTCCCTTTTGGCTAAGTATTGTCTTGGCCTTCGGGGCTTGATTTACGCCGGTCTATGAGTCTGTCTTGTGCAGTTCTAGGAGGTCTACCCTCCCAGGCTTCGCCTCCCCTCTTTGGGTAAGAGTAAGTTTATTGCTTACTGCCCGAGGCGCCTCTATCGGGGAATGCCGACGGGGCTGTCCAGGCAATTTTTAAACCCCACTTTCCCGACCCGACCTTGGGTCACATCTTACTTGTGGGAGTAAGATAAAAACTGGCCTTTTGCCTAACTTCTGGAGAGGAGTAAATCAATACAAGCGATACTAACTATAAACAAAATAAAAATTACTTAAGACTTATACTATACCATGGCTGACGGAACGAGAACAATCTGCTTCCGCGGATTAAATAAACTTAGTTCGAAATTCCGTATAGATTCCCGAGTTCGACAACACACACCTAAAGACGCTCGGAAGATACATCTGCCGAAACGTTGTGATAATAACATAGATGAGAACAGCGGTCCTAATAATCTAAATCATATAAATTATCATCAAAAACATTTGGAAACATAAAACCGTAATTCAACATTAGTTTTGCAATGATGGCCGCCTCAACGCAGTATTCTACAAGTACAACTCATCTACTACTGGCTTGGCCTTTTGGCTAAGATCAAAGTGTAGTATCTGTTCCGATGGATACTGCACCCCATAGACTGGTATTGTCTTGGCCTTCGGGGCTTGATTTACGCCGATCTATGGGTCTGTTCTGTGCAGTTCTAGGAGGTCCACCCTCCCAGGCTTCGCCTCCCCTCTTTGGGGAGGAGTAAGTTTATTGCTTACTGCCTGAGGCGCCCCTACCGGGGAATGCCGACGGGGCTGCCCAGGCAATTTTTAAACCCCACTTTCTCGACCCGACCTTGGGTCACATCTTACTTGTGGGAGTAAGATAAAAACTGGCCTTGTGCCTAACTCCTGGAGAGGAGTAAATCAATACTGGCTAGGCTCAACGTCGCTTAACTGTGATGGTTCTAAACGTGAACCGGTGTGTCAACGTGACTATAGCCGTATTTTGAGTGCATATGTGTTTTAATAAATAAATAAATGAATAAATAAATACAACTTATATACATAGGTATATGTTTTTTTTTGCTCAATTAGCCACAAAGAGTAGCGAGGGTATCCGTTTTCGATATTCGAATACTAACCGAGTAACTATGCGTCTATTCTGCAAGAATTGCACTGAATGAAGTTCCTTTCCAATGAAAGTTTCGTGTTTAGGATGGCTCCCTGTTGATTCAAGGAAGGACATCCAGTACAACCAATCTTCCTTAATCTTTTGGAAGAGGTAAGTACTTCTCACACTATCAATCCTCGGCCAAGAAATGCCACGAAGAACGCAGCATGGCAACTTGTCGATGGACTAATTTGAAATTTGATGTACAGATATATGAATGCCATAATTATCTGTTTATCATGAATGAATGCATAAACAGTTACATTTATAATATGGCTATATATATATATATATATATACATATTTATATATAAATATTTATATATATATACATATATATATAAATATATATATATTAGTAGTAGTAGTAGTAGTAGTAGTAGTAGTATGCAACACTTTATAAATATAACTTTAGCTTTAATATTTCCTGCTGAAATGAAACATAGACGCCTCTGTGTAGCTACCTGTAATAGATATATTTCAACACTACTGCTACTGCTACTACTACTACTACTACTGCTGCTATTACTAAACTCTACACACATATTGAGCACTGTTGAAGAAAATACTTAAAATATATACACAATATATTATATCACCTTCTTCTAATAGTATATGCGTATATATATATGAAACAGTGGTGAGCGTTACAAAAATTATCATCCACCGGACAACAATATATATATATATATATATATATATATATATATATATATATATATATACACTAATTGGTCTAGCCGCACTGATGAGCTGTGAAACAGCGAAACAGTCTGTATGTGGATGACTATAAAAAGCTCCCCCGGGTAGAGCTCATTTTTGTAAGGGTATCGTCAATGGCCATTAGCTTTAAGGCAATGCTCATTAGGTAAAACTAATTTCGAGCTCAGGCATTTGCAATGTTTATATTTCGTTACATTGAGATATCTCTTACATTCAGTCAGTGTCGCGTGATGGCGAAGGGGTTAGCATCGCCGACTGTCAGCTCGACGGTTGAGTTTCGATCCCGGCTTGAGACACTAACTGGTCTAGCCGCACTGATGAGGAGAGACAGCGAAACAGTCTATATGTGGTTGACTATATATATATATTCATTTAGATCACCGTTATTGTATCGCACGGAATTTTTTTTATAATTAGTCTACCTTTAACCTCCTCGATCTTTTAGATAATCCTTATAATCGGATAATTCTGTCGAATTATCGGATGTAATATCCGTAGGTGTTTTTTGTTCCAGATTTGGGGCGAGTACTTTCGACTGACACTATCAATCGTCTTCAAGTAGAGGGTGTGACTTGCTGAGTGCGAACTGTTCGGCAATCTATTTTTTTTTTAAAGTTCGTATAAGTGATGCGATTATACAAAGGCTAAATTTGTGTAAATTATACGTAATTTGTATTTTAAAATACCACGCATTTTTCCTTATTAACAATTCAGTAATGCCAGTAAAATACTCGAAAAATAAACGTTATCAACTAGTTAACAAAAATAATTAATATATAAATAAGTAAATAAATATATATATATAAATAAGTAAATAAATATATATATATATATATATATATTAATTCCCGAAACAGTTTTTCATGGTAAACAACTGATGATCCCTTAAAATATTGTTAGAAACAAACTAATATAATAACTGTAAAAAATAAATTGGCTTACATGAGTGATTTTCCACTGAAAGACTTGGGACTATAAGTTTTTTGTTTTTTTTTAAAGTTTTTTTTTAATATAGTTTTAATGGTTGAGAAACTTCCGAGACTATATATATATATATATATATATATATATATATATATATATATATTACAGAACGAAAGTTGGATAGTACTACGGCATGGCATCACTAAGTTTAATTGTAAAAACGCATTTATTTACCAAAGATTTCGGCCAAAGATAAACGCCCCTCACTGCCAAGATGACTTCGTTCAAAAGGACTATAAACGATGTGGATATGTCATGCAGAAAAAAAGATATATATATATATATATATATATATATATATATATATATATATATATATATATATATATATATATAAATGCAGAGATAATACAGATAATAAGTATATCTTTAAAGTGATGCTATCTTAAACAGTCAAGGCTGAATATACGAGAAAGAACAATAATTAAATGAAATGTGTGATGCGTTTAAAAATGAGGAACAAATGAATATTTATTGAATTATCAAGTGATATAAACAAGGTATATATCAGTATAAATGAACTTTGTTTCATTCCTTAACCCATGGATTTTTAAAAAATGCAAACTTTTATTTTCAGTGGAGACTATAGGGATAAATCGGTAAAAATATTACTTTTAGCCCAGATTTGAAAATATAAGAAAATATAAAGAAATACAAAAACAATAACATACCAAATTCTTGAGCAAAGTAAATCAACTTCCGAAAATGTTAATATTATGAAAGTTTAGCAATGTCCAGCAAATATATCATAATATAATGAAAAACTTGAGTTCAGAAAATATAGGGATCCATATTCGACGTTCCAGTTTAATCAGCAAAAAAATAGATTTTGCCGTGAGAAATTCGCACAAACTGAAATTTCATGTCGTCGCTATACACCTAATCACCCCAAAACAGATATTTATCTCCCCCCTTCTCTCTCTCTCTCTCTCTCTCTCTCTCTCTATATATATATATATATATATATATATATATATATATATATATATATATATATTAAAGAATGACATAATGAAATGAGAAATTAATCAGATTTTATTAAAGTTCAAACACAAGGAGCGATATTGTGTCCTTATCTCATGAGTGTTCAAAGAAAATCTTCTCCTCATGGCATTACTGCAGGTAATAAAATTAAGCTTTGAAAATATATCAAAAATTCATAAAAGTATATAAAACATCAAATGTATTGGCCAAAAATACACGTGTTTGTTAAACTTATACCGTTCATCCAAGTCATAAAGTTTTAAACAATTAATTTCTCATTTTATTATGTCTTCTAATTAATATTATTGCTCTATATTGAGCTTTGTTTTTATCTTGATAGTCTAATGGTTAAAGATATTTATATATTTGAAGTATTATATTAATCTCTCTCTTTCTCTCTCTCTCTCTCTCTCTCTCTCTCTATATATATATTATATATATATATATATATATATATATATATTCAAAGCTCTCGCAAGTTAGAGCACTTCAAGGAAAGTTGAAAACGAGCCGTAATTGTGCATAATGCATAAGTTTGGTTTACGCCTATTGAGTTCTCTCTTGAGTGCTTGCTGGATAGCCGCCATGTTTTCTATTTAGATGTTAATTTAATTTACTATTTAAAGGCAATGCGTGTTGGAACATTAGTACGCGCCTCGACTACTGAGTTAAACATGACTTTCGCATCGAGGTTTAGAACCGTGTGACCAGGAGGGATTGTCTCCTCCGATACTCACGATTGCAGGTTAGGTGTGAAACACATGTGTATATGGTTTTCTTTTGAAAATAATATGTATTAATAAAAAATTATATATATATATATATATATATATATATAAGTATATTTATTTTATTTAATATTTAAAAAATTAATTCCGATAGTATCACAAACAAAATAAATAAATGACATATATATATATATATATATATATATATATATATATGAAAAATAAAAACGAATAAAACTGAAAATGATTTAGATGCTCATCGATGTTTCGTTTGTATTCAATGATTTTCTCAATATATATATTATATATATATATATATGATTTGAGAAGAGGGTTAGTTTATTGCGTATGTCCTGAGGCGCACCTAGCAGGGAATGCCGATCGTGCTGCCCAGGCATTTTTCCATCTCCCATTTTCTATCTAACATTTTTCCGCGGTGGGAGGGAGATAAATAAAACTTTAAAAAGTAAGTTTTTTTATGTGATGTTTAATGATATTTATTAAAAACTTTCCCAAACCACATCGTGCGCTTCATTATTGCTTATAAACTATTTGATCAGATTCATGAAAACTCACTGGCAGCCCATCAGTATGCTCTATCATAAACTGTAAAGTAATGAGATTGTTTGGTCACCTTAAGCGTTCCAGAATATGCAAAATATGCGGTGTCGGCATAATACAAGGAAATCGGTCGAAAGCTTGACCAAAGAAAAGATGGATAGACAACGATTGTTCTGGTGCTACCAGAGTAGGATGTCTCAAGATACTGGTTTCCTGATAAAAAAAAATGCACCAAACATTGATGCTATTGTTTTTTATCCTTTTCCTTTGTTAAAATCAATCATGACATGCAAAGCTAAAAAGATAAACAACAATTTTCTTCTACAAAACAACCAAGCCATGAATAAATATTTGAAGATCTATAGAACTTGAAGCATAAACACTTTTACTAAAATGATTATATTCGGCATTAAATAACCTGAAAAGGGTTTATATACTGTAGAAGAAAACAACCAATCGAGGTTTGTGAATTGACGAAAATGAATATAAACCAAGCGAACACCTTGGCTCAAGGTCGTAAGATTTGAAGGTCACTCAGCCATGTTAGTGCGTGGTCTGTAGCTAGCAAAGAAAACGTTACATAATAAATAATAATAATAAATAATAATAAATAATAATAATAATAATAATAATAATTCTAATAGAAAATACTATTATACTAACTATAACAAAATCTTTAAAAATTAAGAACGAAATTTATTCTAACATAATACATTTCGATTTTTATTAACCAAGTCAACCATTAATTTTTTTGTTAATACTTAAAAAACAGAAATAAGTAATGTGTGACACTTCGAAATTTGAAAGGAATTTGGAGGCGTTTAATGCTTCGAACAGAAAGAGTTTTAGACTTTCAAATTCTTAGAAAATCATCGTATATTAATAGATTGAAAGTGTTAGAAGCGATGCATATCAAATAAGTGTATAAATGGATGAAAAAAAATATTAATTGAACAAAATTATCTATAGTCTCAATTTATGTGTGTTAATAAAAAAAATTAACTATTAGAATTCTAATCTAAAAAAAAAATAATAATTCGGTAAACGGCCAAGAAAAACAAAAGTGAAACAAAGATGAAAGTAAAAAATGCTCCTGGGCAACACCAGGTGTGCAACTACAGTTCCGAATATAATCTAGTTAACAACTAAAACGTATAAATTATTACGCAAATTTGTATTTTTCTTATGAAACGATTTATATGTGTATTTCTTTAGGTGCACGGAACTCTGAACGCTCAAGTATCACGAAGCTAATTAAAATATTATTTCAGTATTACTTTGGCTAGGTAAATTTTATTTATACTCGTACCATATATATATATATATATATATATATATATATATATATATATATATATATATATATATATATATATATATATGAATAGATCAAAGGATAAAATAATCCGACGGTATGAAATTAAAATGGAATAAGCGGAAGACCTAAAAAGCTCAACGTTTCGCCCAAATGTTATATGGGCTTTGTCAAGAGCGAACGGAAATATATATATATATATATATATATATATATATATATATATATATATATATATATATATATATATATATATATATATGGGAAAATGAAAAAGGAAAACCAAAAAATGGATGTTTTTTATGTGTACATCAACGTTTCGTCTTTATTTATAAGACTTCATCAGGATGATAATATAGAGAAAAAATGTCATGCAAGTACAGATAGATGTAGGGTAGACATATTGGGAGGAAAAATAAAATAAAATAATGGCCACTACTGGGTGGACATGCGTGCGTGTGTGTATTTAGGCAGCAGTTTTTTACTTCGTTAAACGGAATGTTTTTTTTATTAAATTAGTCTTTTTTTTTACCTTCTCAATCTTTATGATTATCCATCGTGCATTTCTATCGAATTGGGATATCGAGACTTCATAGATGTTTTTTTTGTTACATTTGTTGCGAGTACTTTCGACTAAATACCTCAATCGACTTCAGGCGGGGGGTTTGACTTGCTAAACCTGACGATTCCCTGCAAAATTACCGTAAACATATGTGAAATATACATATATATATATATAAATTCTTTGTAGAATGGTAGGAAAAATCCCAGCAGAGTGCTCGATTAATTAAGAATCAAAGTTAAAAATTAAGAGCATAATATTTATTTATTCTGGTACAGAAAAATTAGTACAACATTTGTACCGTCGGTTTCAAGCACGGAAGGTCTTACCCATCCGGCTCTCTTCAGCTTCTGTTGTCATCTGTTTTGGAAATGTGAGGTCACATGACACTCTTGTTGGGACGCGTTATTTGCTCAGTGTGTTGTGTGTGTTTGTTTAAATTTGAATTTAGTGTCATAAAACGGTGTAGATTTAAAACACGGGAGAAGAAAGAGAATTCGAGATTAAAGGGAATAAAAAGGGGAATAAAAAAGGGGGGTAAAAAATAAAAAAATATATATATGAAAAAAAAATATATATATATATATAAATAAATATAAAAAACATATATATATATAAAAACATTTTAATACTAAGAATAAAGGAATAAA
>OY744546.1:50562688-50570188 GCA_963556195.1 Sepiola atlantica
ACAGGATAAAAATCCAAAGCATTTCAACCGGTCTTATTTGATAGTTCTTAATAGTAAATAAATCTATTAATATTAATATCTTTATTTTATACAGACATGTGCAAAAGCCGCTACATTGGCATGTCGATGTTATGATGTTCAGTAATTAGAAACTAAGATCTCCTTTCGCGGAAATATCTGATCTTTCACTTTAGTGGTCACATTGAGAAAAAAGAAGAGGGGAAAAACGTGTATATATATATATATATATACAGGGTGGGCAAAAATAAGGGTCCTATTTTTAAAAATTCATAACTTTTTTATTTATTGATGTAAAAAAATTTTTTTTTAGAATAAGTAAAGGACCCCTTCCGAAGCAAGCATGAGCCGTATTAGCCCTAAGGAACGTACCCTCATTTAGAAAACATTATTTTTGCTTAAAAAACTCAAAACAGTGTAAAAAACAATACTTTAGTTTTTGTAAGTTTTAAGAAGTGTTTTTCGGCTAAAATTTGTTTTGTTTATTTCAAAAAATCTCGGAAGGGTCAGTCTACACACACATAAAGTTTGTGAGTTTAACTTTTATTTTGTGGAAGTTATTCAAATTCAAGTTATTCAAATTTAAAGATAGGACCCTTATTTTGGCCCACCCTGTATATATATATATATATTAGTAATTTAGGTTAAGTTAATATCCACAGGATAAAAATCCAAAGCATTTCAACCGGTCTTATTTGATAGTTCTTAATAGTAAATAAATCTATTAATATTAATATCTTTATTTTATACAGACATGTGCAAAAGCCGCTACACTGGCATGTCGATGTTCAGTTATTAGAAACTAAGATCTCCTTTCGCGGAAATATCTGATCTTTTACTTTAGTGGTCACATTGACAAAAAAAGAAGAAGGAAAAAACGTGTATATATATATATATATATATATATATATATATATATATATATATATATATATTGCTACATTTAAATAACGTGGTACAGCAAAATACTCTGCACGTGGATAGCTATGTATTTTAAATATAAAGTAGAGAAAGCCAAATGGTCAGAGTAATAGTTTTATTTATTTTTCTAAATATAATTTACATACGCAATTCTGTTTAACTAGTTTTCTATGGCAAATATCGCCCCGGTTTGTAATAGAGAAATGTATTTCAAATCAATTCCATCAGTTCTATATTCAATCATGTCATTTTGCTTAATCATTGAAGAGGGAGAAATTCTTTTTCACACATTCAGCAATTCTTCCACTTTCACTCTTTAAAAACAGGATTTTACTTAATAACAGACCTCATTATTGTATGTACTTATTCTTGCTTGTTTTTTCTGCCAGACGCGTTTTGATTGGCTAATGTAAATAATGTGTCAAAATTTAACCAATCAACAAATTCGTTCCAAATAAGTGATAGCCTTAAACTCAAAATTCATTTCAATTATCGTAGAAAAATTATCTTTTTAGTGTAAAAGTTTTTTTTCTTAATATTAATTGATTTATTCTTAAACTCTTTTGTGTATTTATACAAAATTTCGACTAGTTTTACGACAGCTACCTGACTTAAATTTTTTATTGGCTCTCTGTGATTGTAAGTCATGTCTTTTGAACCCATGTGTTTTTAGTCACCTTAATTCAGATGAAAGTAGGTGTTTATAAACATCATGGTTTAATCCTTTTTTTCAATCACTTAAATTAAGCTAAAAGTATGTGTTTATAAACAGCATATGTTAATTCCTAGTTCGGCCACCAAAATTATTTAGGATAAAATAAGTTCTGGCTTGTTTTCTTCCTTTCTGAGAGCGTAGGTATAGGTGGGTGATGTAAAAGAAACTATCTTTTATAAAAAAAGACAAAGTAAATATTCTAAACTGCCGGTGTCACTGGATAAATACAGGTATATACTTATATATAAAGCGTTCGAACGCAAAACGCGATAAATCCAATTCGTTTAAATTGACAGCTTAAACACTAAAAACACGAATGTATTTAATCTAGACTTCGAATGAAAGCTGACTTTAATTGAAATCAAAAATTATTTCGGTATCATATTTTGTAACACATAGTTTTGGGGTTTCGTCGAGTGTTGAAATGTAACACTTTTTGTAGGAACTCTTTATATGTAACACAAAAAAAACAAGATGAAATAAAAGACATTTAAGCTAAATGAACACTTTTGAATATAAGCAGTAGTGTTTGTTTTTAGCTTACTTGTGGTGGGAAAAATTATTTTGAATATTGTTATCAAGAGAATGTCTGTTTTAGAATGAGAAGAGATAATTGTTTGAATAAGTTTTTTAAAACAGATTCTGAACAATTATTAAATTGTATATATATATATATATATATATATATATATATGAAGATTGCGTTAGCATGAAACATCGATGTCTGTAGGTATTACAATATTTAATAAATATTTATTTATAAAGCCGGGCACTCTTGAGTGAGTATAATAACAAGCAGTGCTAATAACTACATGCACGATCCGAACGCCGTTCGTAGATTACTCTAAACTGCTTGGGTAAATCTAGCCGCCGACTCGCTATTTACATTTAAATTCGTCTCTATTTACTAACTAATTAGCTATGGCCGATGGGCTTAGACTCTCGACTACGAATCAGTGGCGATTTGTGATCGGGGTTCGCGGCCACCGACCGTTGCGAATTAGTTCCTACACTGAAGATTGTGTTAGCATGAAACATCGATGTCTGTAGGTATAAAAATATTTAATAAATATTTATTTATAAGTATATATATATATATATATATATATATTTATAAATATAACAATATTTGCAAATAAAAATATATTTATTTATGCATGTAAGCGTTTCAAGCTTATGCTCTCATCAGTGAAGGAAATGACAATTTCAGACGGGCACAGGACGTTTACCATGTTCATATAGTACAACTAAGTCTCCGCATGCTTTCACTCTATATCCACGTCCATCATAAATTATCACGTGATACGGGTGAAATTAAGTGTTATAAATGTCTAAATACATACATTCTAGAGAGTTCGACGAACGTTATATATATATATATATATATATATATATATATATATATATATATATATATATATATATATATGTAAAATAAAAATAAAATAAAGGATAAGCAAATCAATAACTAGCAAAAATATGAACTCAAAAACATATATGTATATATATATATATATATATTTATATATATATATATATATATATATATATATGTATATATATACTATGAAAATATATCTATGGCGATTAAGCTTTACACGAAATCATCATTATGCGTCTTAGCCTGAAGATTCCCTGTATTGACCATTATTGTAGTGGACACTGAAAATATATACACACTATTTTATATGATCTTATAATTTCATATGTGTATATACATGAAATACTTATATATATATATATATATATATATATATATATATATATATATATATATATATATATATAGAGAGAGAGAGAGAGAGAGAGAGAGAGAGAGAGAGAGAGAAAGACAGACAGGCAGACAGACAGATAGATAGAGTATATATATATATATATATATATATATATATATATATATATATATATATATATATATATATTCTAGAGATTAAAGATGAGAATACAAACCTGTAAAAATACAATATTTATTAAAACATCAAAAGTTCTGAACTATTGATGTTCTAATAAATATTGTATCTTTACCGGTTTGTATTCTCATCTTTCATCTCTAGAATTGATTGCTCTATACAATATATTGAGCTTTATATTATCACGATGGATTATAATTAAACTATAATCTAATCATCTTTAATTTAATTCAACATTTGAATATATATATACATATATATATATGTGTGTGTGTGTGTGTGTGTGTGTGTGTGTGTATACATTTATATATCTACATTCTACAAGAATATTGAGTGATTTAAAATACTAGAAGCTCGGAACTTCTATCTCTCTCTATAGATATATATATATTTATTTATATACATATATATAGTATAAAAATATATGTATAGCAATTAAGCTACACAGATTCGTATATATTTCAATCCCGACGAGGACTCACAAACACTAAGCCTTATGATACGTTGCACAGAAGAAACATAGACGCCTTTTTGTAGCGTAATTGTAATATATATATATAGATATATATATATATATATATATATATATATAGATATATATATATATATATATATATATATATATATACTTATGCTACAAAGCACTACTCACCTATTGATCACTATTTAATAAATACTAAAAATATACACACACTATATCATATCAGCTTATAATATCATATGTGTACATGACATAGTAATATATGTGCATATATAGAGAGAGAAAATGATTATCTGATTATATTACGTAAGTTGATTACTTTCAACCGTTTTAATGCACATAAAATAATATTAAACAGGCACTATATACATATAAATATGCTAATATGTTATTATTATTAATAGTAGATGCACTACTACTGTCATTAGTACTACTATTGTAATACTAAATGTTGGTTAATCAACGTGTTTGTCCCTAAAGCCTTTTCTAATATAACTTATCACACAAAATCCATAGTAAAACTTAGCTATGATTGAAAAAAAATGTGTTAATTGTGCTTATTAGCCATGATTTTTAATCAAATGAACGAGTCACTAATCATCTCGCAGTTATCTGTGTCATTGTTTGCCTCTTTCTAACGCTCTACTATGTCTTAAGCTCACTCTGGGTATTTAGAGAAAAAGTGATCTTTTTTTTTCAGTGTAGCCATCTAATTTGCATACGTCTGTCTGTACACATCACAAGCACGCACGTATACTAAATCGTATAATTATACTAATACTAATAATGATAATAATAAAAAAAATAATAATGATGATAATAATACTTATAATAAAAATGATAATAATGATAATATTAATAATAACAATGATAATAATAATAATTATAATGATAATAATAATGATAATAATAATAATAATAATAATAATAATAATAATTGTAATGATAGTAATAATAATTATGATAATAATAATAATGATAATGATAACAATAAAAATGATGATAATAATAAAATAATAATTATAATCATCATAAAAATAATAATGATAATAATAGTGATGATGATAATGATGATAATGATAATAAAGATAATAATAATAATAATATTAATAATACTGATAAAATAATGATAACAATTATGTCAATAATGATAATAATAATAATAATAATAATAATGATAATACTAATAATGATTATCAACATGATAATAATTATAATTATAATTATAATAATAATCATAATAATCATAATGATACTACTACTACTACTACTAATAATAATAATAATAATAATAAAGAATTAAACAAACTTATTACTTTTAGTTATATAAAAAGAATATATGAACAGATGTATGAGAGTTTATGAATTTCAAATCAGATCAGGTAAAATAAGTAGCGGTTGTGGTTCTGAACCAACAGGTTACGGATACGTCTCGGATATATATATATAATATATATATATATATATAAATATATAAATATATATATATATATATATATATATATATAAGTTGTACTAATTTTTCTGTACCAAATATATATATATATACACAATATGAGAATAAAAGTATACTTTTAGAGAAGTGAACCTATAGTGAAATGATTAAAGCTCAATATATGGGATAGAGCAATTATAAAGATAAATGAAGGAAGAGAGATGACAATGTGCGAATGACAAATCTATTTCATCTTTGGTAGTTCAATGCAAGTACGCGTTGCATTGAACTGCCAAAGATGAAATAGATTTGTCATTCGCACATTGTCATCTCTCTTCCTTAATTTAAATATATATATATATATATATATATATAGAACAGTTATTTATCATATTCCAATAACCATGGTTTGTTTTATTACTTTTATTTTTGTTTTTATTTTTTTCACATTTCCAAAAATTCCAAATTTCTGTGAGATATATTTAACGGTCCGTTTCATCTGTTTTGTGCCAAACAACATTTGTATGTCAATATCGTCTCTGCAACACTACAACATCATCAGAAATATATATATATATATATATATATATATATATATATATATATATATATATATATATATATATATATATATATAGCTTTCTCGCTTCTTCAGCACATTCATCCCACATACAACCATACTACCCTCAGGGAAGCGGCAGTCCTACATCTTGTGATGCTTCGAAAAAATAGGAATAACATATAGTGCGTTTTAGATCGGTTGAACCTAAAGGAAAAAGTGTTTGTAAAACCAGTTAAATTTAAAAAGCCGAACTCCAACATTAGCATTTCTGTTCGTTATATGAATCTTTCACCTTTTCTTCCCCTCCGCTTTCTCTCTCATTCTCTCTCTCTCTCTCTCTCGCTCTCTCTCTTTGCCTCTCTCTTTCTAACTTTCCTTTCTCTCTATCCATCTATGTCATTCCTCCTTCCTCTCTCTTTTTCTCTCTCTCGCTCTCTCTCTCTCTCTTTCTCCCTCCCTCGCTCGCTCCCTTTCCTCTTTTTACAGTTACGGGTAAAATGTTCGTACTTTTGGTGGCATTCTCTTTTTTTCTTACAATGGACTATTCCAAAATTCCCTTTCGTCCTTTTCTTACCTTTGACTGTAAATAGACAGAAATAGTGAGGGAGAGTGGGGTGAAAAAGGCTAGAATGAGTGGGCACGTTATAAAATAAGCGCAAGGGGGGGGGGGCTACATAAAAACTGAATCTTAGTAAAGAAGTGGATAACTTGGCGATAGAACTGCAATTCACGACTAATTATGACAATCAAAACGGACATTGTTTAAGCGTATCTCAATTACAAAATCAAGGACTATTTTAACATGTATTTTGTGTGATTTAAAATATAGGCAAAAGCCTTAGCGAATAAAATATTGACTAAACGTTGAGTATTGATTTACTCCTCTCCAGGAGTTAGGCACAAGGCCAGTTTTTATCTTACTCCCACAAGTAAGATGTGACCCAAGGTCGGGTCGGGAAAGTAGGGTTTAAAAATTGGCTGGGCAGCCCCATCGGCATTCCCCGGTAGGGGCGCCTCAGACAGTAAGCAATAAACTTACTCCTCCCCAAAGTAGGGAGGCGAAGCCTGGGAGGGTGGACCTCCTAGAACTGCACAGGACAGACCCATAGACTGGCGTAAATCAAGCCCCGAAGGCCAAGACAATACCAGTCTATGGGGTGCAGTATCCATCGGAACAGATACTACACTTTGATCTTAGCCAAAAGGCCAAATAGTAGACTAAACGTTGAGTAGCTTTCGTATCATAATAGATAGATATACAAAGTATTCTCATATTTGATATTATTATATAGAAATAGAAATCAAGGTTATGAAATAATCACTTACCAACCAACCAACCACTTCATCTGATATGCCTGATCTGATTTGTTCTTGGCGCGTTTTTAGACTAAGCAGGACGTGTGGCTTTTGGCGTACACCGAACTTAATATTAAACAAGTTTTCTAAATTTGAACAAAA
>OY744546.1:50575188-50577688 GCA_963556195.1 Sepiola atlantica
ACAGCTCCTAACCCCCTCCCCCCCAAAAATGGTACCAGCCTAGGCTGACACCAGACAAAATAGTTGCATAGGGTCAAGGAGAATGAGAAGACCGAAGACGGACAGCACAAATCAGACCTCCACTAGAAGTGCAGAGACAGCTGGTTCCTTGGGGAGGCCTATTGTTGCCCAACTCCCAGAGAAGACAAGGTCTTTATCAGCGAGAAATCAATGGTAAACGGATGTTGTGATGCTGCAAGTTTATTTGCGGTGGCTATCGAAAAGAGGTAGAGAATACTAGAAATCTGGAGAGACTTGTTGTCACTCAGACTCCAGGGAATACCACCGGTTGTCGGTGAACACTCACTAATGACTTGTGTAAGAACTATCAGTGAGTACATACTACTACTACTACTACTACTACTACTACTACTAATACTAATACTACTACTACTACTACTAATAATAATAATAATATAAAAGTTAAGAGTTATGCTTTATCATGCAAGAATAATATCTTACAATTTTTAATAATTTTCATATCATTTATTTTTTGCTGGGGATGGGGCAACCTACCGGATGTCAAATATCCACTCGCTATTTCACATACTCTAGCTGAGAGATCTTTTTTAAGATGCTAACCGTCCATGCAAGTGCAATTGTTTGTATCTCTCTTGCACTTGGTTCACCGGGTCTATTCGCCATGTAGTTTTTCAAATTCTTTTTTATTAGTCTTGTTGCTCTTATAATTACTGGAATGATGGAGATCTTCCTGAGACTCCAGTTTCTTTCCATGTCGTACATAAGACATTGGTGTTTTGCTATCTTTTCCCTTTCAGCTCTGTTTAAGCCAGCATCATTAGGGACACTGACTTCAACTAAGGTTGCTAGTTTCTCCCTTTTGTCCAATAATACTATGCCAGGTTTAACAGCTCGGGTTTCTAGATACGTTGCTGTAGAGATTACATCGTCATAGTAGATAGTGTATGACTTATTTCAAACTGTTCTTTTTGGTATATGCTTCCAGGACTTGCTGCTACACTGAATATTCAACGTTTTTCAGATGGTCACATGAAGATATTTGCACACTCTGTTGTGGCCCATTGTATAGTAGCCATCCTCCAGCAGAACTTTACAACTGGATGTCAGGTTGCTTACACTGCCCACTTTTTGTGTGGCAGAATCTGCATTTGTTGATGCTGAGACTACTCATCTTTGCATGTTGAATTGAATCGTTTTCTTCTATACCAAGGTATTTACATTTTTATTTCTTTTCAAGGTATTTGATGTCAGTATCTTTATCAAACTGTATGTTTCTGTTTGGATCTTCTTTCCAGCTCTATAGGAGGACTTGCCACATTTTTCCAGGCCAAACTTAATTCCAATATATTTCGAGAATGTATGGACAACCTGCAATAGTCTGCTTAAGTCAGCGTCTGAACTGGCATACAGCTTGAGGTAATCCAGGAAGAGCAGGTGGTTGATTCTTTTGTGTGGGTTTTGTTCGCGGCCCTTGCTCAGCTTGTTAGATATCTAACTTTTAAATGAAATTAAAATATAATAATCGTTGTAGTTGTCGCCCAACTGTATGTCTGGTATCATATAAACATTTATATTAAAATAACATTTGAGTTTTTAAAAGAAAGTAAATAATGTTTTGTGTAAAATAGGTATACATGAATGTGCATCATCTGAATTTATATTAAGCGGTAAAAAATAAAATGTTTCCGAATTTAGGAGTTGTTGTTTTGTCTTACGGCATATCAAGCTTTTTTCGGGTTATTTAATTCCGAATCGAGTAATTTTGGTACAACCTCTTATGCTTAAAGTACTTTATATCTTCAAATATTTATTCATGGTGCTCAGTTTAGTAGTTTTGTTTTACGGCATATCAACCCTTTTCGGATTATTTTATGCCGAATCAGATCATTTTGGTAAGAGTTTTTATGCTTCAAGTTATTTATATTTTTAAATATCCATTCATGGTATTTGGTTTGGTTTGGTATTTTTGTAGAGGAAAAATGTTGTTTTTGTGTTTAGTTTTGAAGAACATGATTTAGATGTGTTGCAAAGGGAAAGGAAAAGCAATAACATCAATGTTTGGTACATTTTAAGTCAGGAAGTCGGTATCTTCAGGCAGCCTACTCTGGTAGCACCTCGCCAAATTTAGGAAATTCCGAAAAGTGATTGAACACTGGAGCAATTATAAACATTGTAATTTAAATGCATCTTGCGAGTACAAAATCGCTAATAGAAAGCTTCAATTTCTTGATGTAAACTTTATACATTATCCGACGGAAAAGCTCTGAAACCTCATTTATAATCAGCATAATAGGGCATTAAAAGGAAAGCTTTCTCAAAAATTCAGCATAATAGGCCACTAAAAGATAAGCTTTCTAAAAAATTCAGCATAATAGGCCACTAAAAGATAAGCTTTCTAAAAAAATCTGCATAATAGGCCATTAAAACAGAAGCTTTCTCAAAATTCAGCATAATAGGCCACAAAAAGAGAAGTTTTCTC
>OY744546.1:50582688-50705188 GCA_963556195.1 Sepiola atlantica
CATGACCTATGCTTCAACGTTGCCCAGGAAAATTTAGGAAAAAAATGGGAAAGAAGGGATCAAACGAAAAGACATGATCGCAATTTACAGCTCAATTATATTAAAAGGTGATAGTTTGTTTTGACTTAACCTTCTGTAAAACCATGTATATATATATATATATATATATATATATATATATATATATATATATATATATATATATATAATTTTTAGTCTTGTCGAGTTAGTCGAGGGGTTTACGCTGAGGAGCACAAAACAGCAAGTTCATCGGAGCACAATCCGTTGAAGTACTTGTAAAACAAGCACATTGATACAACATTGCGACGATGCGATATAGGATGATGCTTAGAAGACAGTGTTGGAGCTGTTAGGTTAAAGATTCTTTTTTGGCCCTTGTCCAATAGGGAGAGCGTAGTGGTTGGTGCACCAGCCCAGATATGGAAGCAACACTCCATGGTGGCTTTGTATAAATATAGGGCACTGGTAGGTGTGAAAGGGTTTCTCGCACTGTTGACGGATCCCACTTTCTTTGCAGCAGACTTGGCAGTTTCTTCTACGTATTTATTCCAAATCATGTTACATGTGAATGTTATGCCGAGTAGTTTGAATGATGGACTCTCGGGAAAAGATGGTATCAGCCATGGAAATCGGTGGTTGGAAAATTTTAACGTATTATCATGGTGCATTAACTTCGTCCAATTCAGCTACACACATGCACACACATATTGGCTCACCATTTTGTTCTATTTTTGTTCATTTGAAAAGTCATGAATTGATATACGGCATCTGTTTTGTCTCCCATATTTTTTTAGGAATTTGCTGTCTGCAAACAATATATAAGAAGTCTCTAACAAACCTAAACTATTCATAATTGTATTCGATTATTATTTTCCAATTGTTAAAAAGTATGTTTTTCAGAGTTACTACAATCTCTACATTTATAAAGTTAAGTATGTTTATATTTGTACAGGGTGGGCAAAAATAAGTGTTCTATTTTTAACAATTCATAACTTTTTTATTTATTGATTTAAAAAAATTTTTTTTTTAGAATAAGTAAAGGACCCCTTCCGAAACAAGCATGAGCCGTATTAGCCCTAAGGAACGTACCCTCATTTAGAAAACATTATTTTTGCTTAAAAAACTCAAAACAGTGTAAAAAACAATACTTTAGTTTTTGTAAGTTTTAAGAAGTGTTTTTCGGCTAAAATTTGTTTTGTTTATTTCAAAAAATCTCGGAAGGGTCAGTCTACACACACATAAAGTTTGGTGAGTTTAACTTTTATTTTGTGGAAGTTATTCAAATTCAAGTTATTCAAATTTAAAGATAGGACCCTTATTTTGGCCCACCCTGTATTTGTATGTACACGTTTCACTTCTTAACAAATTAACCGACTATTATGAATTTAGTAACACACCTGCTAGACGTGAAGGGTTCAAATATAATGTATACCAAGTTGTATTTAGTCTTATACAAAGGGGTAACGAAGGGGTGGAATTCTGTCGTGAAAATCTGAGAAACCTCCAATTTTTGTGAAATGTTAGACACCGATTAGTAAATATTCTCCAATTATAAGATTCTTTGGCGTATTTTTAAGGTTTTCCAAGCGGAACAACATGGGTTAAAAATTGCTATTCGAATATATAAATATATCAGATTTTCATTGAATGTAATCAATCGTCAATAGACACCTATTAAGTTAGAATCAGTGAATTTCAATTTCTTCTTAAGACCCCTTAAGCTGAAGCCTTACATTTAAGACATTTTTTCTAGAACATTTATCACATAATAAATGTTCATCTCAATTAGGACAAGTATTCTAGACATATAGTTTAGTATCATTATATCCTGAGTTTAATCTTCGTAAAAAGACATAAAAGTGGCGCAAAACTGTCGTGTTTAGGGAATTAATTTTACCCGTCATGGGATGGATATTCTTCTTGTTCTGTTATATAGGATGGAATAATATTTCCCCGTAAAAAAGTATATTTTACGGTACTACTCCAGATGAAGAGCCAAAAAAAAATATATACAAACAAAAAACTTGCCTAAATATCCTAAGAAAAATAACATACTTCTTTGTTTTATGTAAAAAAAAAAGACAAAAAAAAAGTTGCCTAAATATCGTAAAAGAAATAGCATTTACTTCTTTGATTTATGTAAAAAAAAAAAGACAAAAAAAAACTAAAATGGTTCATTTGGCCACGGAAAATTTAAAAAAAAAAAGTTTATTTATAGTTCTTCAGCTATGGTTTGTTCATTTTTTTTTTTTTTCAAATATATGTATTTTTTTTCTTTTGTATTCTTCGTCTTATATTGTCGTCTGCCACTCTTCCATTTTTACGACTTTCAGTTTTGCTTCAGTCTCGTTTTCGTCTCGGCAGCTCTCGGGCGCTTCCGCGATCTGCCCGATCGTTACCGCCGAGCAGTCACGGAAATTAGGCGCTTCATCTGGAGTAGTACCTATTTTATTAATATCATTTTTATTCGTTGCCTTCAGAAAAAAAAAAAGCATCAGCACCTTGATCGATCCAGGTCAGGTTTAGAAGCACTGTTCAAAAAAAAACATAAGTTCGACCGACCTATCGACCAGCGGACATATACATAGGACACGGCCGCATCGAATACCTACTGTTATAACTTTTATCTATTACCATTGTCTATCTATGTTTCTAATGTATATGCAAGTGTGTGTTTACATACAGCCATTGTGTGTGTGGTATGAGTTGGATCTCTTGAGCGTCGCGGACATTTTCCCATCTATTGTGTTCCCCAGACGGCTTCTATTTTTCACTCCAATTCGCTTTGCCCACTGGGAACGAAATAAGACGTAATACACCCACAGATGAATCTAAATAAAAGAATCTTCCCGCGCGGGAATTGTCGAATAAGAAGCTTTCAATCGCCGAAACTGAGTCGAATATTAAAACTCGCATTGTATCTTCAGAGGATACCTATTCATATCCTTCAGTCAGAAGTACTTATATATATATATATATATATATATGGGGGGGCGTGTGTGCGTGTGTGTGTGTGTATTTAGCTTTCTATTTGTTAAATACAAGTGTTTTATTTGTTAAATACAAGTATATTTTAGCTTTGAACCTGAAAGCGGGATGAGATCCGAAGTATAATGCAAACATTTCGGAAATAGAATTTTGCGATATTTTCGAAATCATAAATAGATAGATTTCGCCTTAAGCTTAGTTAAGGTATGTTGCCTAATGACCCTGTGGGAACGGACGCATCTTGAGGTGGGCGTATCTGTTTGAAATCGTTTGGTTTGGCTTGCGCGATTTAGTGTGGGTGGACCCGTACAGTCGAGTGCAGAATAGGGTTTTTCTCACGATTGGAGCTCACAGACGTGACATGCCACCATTTTGATGAGACCTTTTAGGTCGGGAGTTCAAAGAAGTCAGCTGTGACGAATGCACCTGCGCATAGGGGTTCTGTGGCGCAGTGAGCTTTTGCGTGGGAAGCAGAGTTTTTGCAAGTTTGGGTTTTGGAGGCGAGCTAAACGGACGTGTTTCACTATGTAGTCTACAACATGATTAGGAGAATTAAACTCCCTAAGAAAATACAGGCGTGAGATCTCTTCCCCCCTCCACGAATGGCTAAGGACTTAATTGATAAGTAATTACGATAAAGCAGTAATTTTGTTTCTCTCTCGACGTTAGTGGATATCTCCAAGCCGACGGATTACTAAACCCTGAAATAACACAGAACTTAAAAGTTTAAAAGATTGTTTTTCTCCTGAGTCGGTCATGAAGCTTTTTTTTTTGCAGCGGCGTGGTTCACGGCAGAAAGAAAGAAGAAATAATTCAACCACTGGACGACGTACCCCTCCACGCGACGAGGAAATATTGAAGGTGCGAGAAATTTAAAGGCATGCAACATATATGATTTTTGGTGTTAAAAATGACGCGTTGTTTAAACGAGAACTACCACGGCCCGTTCCGGGAAGGGTATACAAGAAGAGAACTGCCACGGCCCATTCCCGGGGCGGTATGCAACAGGTAAAAACAGAATTGAATCCTCCTACGTAAGCCGATTAGCGTAGTTAAATGCGATAAATTTCTTCTATTTTATAGCAAGGAGTAAGCCGGCCGAGACAGCAAGGCAATTATACTTTCACTGTCAGCGGTTACTTATGGCCAGATATACGAACCACGACGTTGATGGGTTGTTTGAAAAAAGCAACACTGACGAGTTTTTTGAACACGTGTCTGTAGATGTTAATATTTATATAATCTAAAATTCTCCCGTAAATTCACTCTGGTGTAAGAGAATGACGAGTTTTATCTACGATAATATGCAAGATATTTCCTTGACAAAAATTCAATCCTCTATGGAAACCGATTAACGTAATTAAATGGCACATTACGCCTTACCTATAGATGTATAACTCTTTTATAACCCGTTTCGCTGTTGATGTTTTCGTCGTCGTCGTCGTTGTCATTGTAGCTGTTGTCGTCGCCACCATACCCATCCTTGTGAGTCCAGGTTACTTTTTCGTCCTTGATACAAAAACCACGTCGAAACATGTTTAGTTTATGAAAGGTTTATTCAAAAGTACAGTAACAGCAATTTCGCACACCTCCATCTCGATCAGTCTCTCATTAACTTCGGTTGATTAGGGACGTCGGGATGGGGTAATACCAGTTGAGATTTTGTTCTCGACAATCACTCCGTCAGGAACTGGGGCATTTCGGTGGCCTTTTATCTGCCGGGCTGAGGTATACTGTCCTGGGTTTTCCTAGGAGGTGCACCCTCCCAGACATTACCCCCCCCCCTTTTGGGGAGGAGTAAGTCTATTGCTTGCTGCATGAGGCGCCCTGACCGGGGAATGCCGACGGGGTTGCTCAGACTATTTTTGCTTGGCCAGGGTGCTCCTTCTTTAGGGGCGCTGGCTTGACTCTTCCCCACCTTCCCGACCTTGTGTCACATATTCCTGCGGTGGGAGGGAATTAAATACCGAAATTTCGCATATGTGTGGGTGTGTGTGTGAGAGAGAGAGAGAGAGAGAGAGAGAGAGACATGAAATAGATAGATAGATCGACAGATAGGCGGTCTCACTACATCAGGCCACCATTCAGTTGCCGTCCCAAGTTTTAGAAAGGGCGCGGAAAATTACTTTCAAAGATTTATTTGACTTCATAAGATAGAGCATTCATTTATACGATATATAAGATATGGATTGTCTATAAAGACTACTTTGCAATAAAACAACATTGAGTAGATAATATATGAAATTGATTGTATTATTCCACTATATTTTTACGAAATACTGAAAATTAAGACATCACTGTTAAAATATACAGAAAACAGTAGGTGTAATATTTGAAAGAAACACCAATCTTTATGATAAACTATAGACACCACTGAAAATATACAGAGAAGAAAGTGAACCGTGGGTTTATTTTCGACAACTTCGTAATTCCTGCTTACTCTTTGTTCACCTTTAGTCCACACATTCCATGAGCGATGTTTCTGACAAAGGGGGAAGAATTGCTATTTTCTGTGACGGCGGTTGTTTCGAATGGGTAGTATGTGGAGATTTCAATCCTCTTATAGTATACATCATTATTCAACTATCATTCTACTCATCTCAATAATCAGTATCCTTAAGTGCTTTTTAGCCTCGATAAGTCGTGACTCATTAGTAAAGAATGTTGCTGAAATAGGATAAATCATCCTCCTGGTTCTAACAAAATGACCACGAGCGCTAATGGGTGGAGGCTGGTCTGCCTTAATTATATTAAACTGTTCATTTTAATGATGTTAGCATTTACTTGACATTATTCGTCATCGGAAGAGAATAGGTTTGCTAATGAATACATTTAAATACTATGTAATCGGCTATGCCTCGTTTAATTCTACAAGAATACCATTATAAAAGGCATGAATCCACACTTTCTATCCAGCTATGAGTAAAAAGTGACCTGCGTTCAATCAATAATTTGTTGAATATCCGGGCTGGAGTGAGGCATCTTGACAGAGACACCCGCCTGGCCGGAAGAAACAAAGTACGACTGATAGTCGAAAATTGAATAATTGTTGGTCAATTCGAGGCAACCTGCAAAAGTTACACTTATCCAAAGGTTAGCTGCAGACAGGAATATCAAGTCGCTAAATCGTCTATTTAGTGACTTGATATTCCTGTCTGCAGCTAACCTACGGTGTGGCTATCTTAACAGTTAAGGCGAAATCCCGGAATGTCATTTGCAGGCTGATGCGTGTGGGTCACAAATGGTTATATAATATTAACCCGAAATTTAGATAATCAGTCAACTGGCACGCATTCGTAAAATAAAACACTTCGTCAACCCAGGTTCATCGTTCTTTATCACTAACCCGCACTCGTTCACCGCTACCGGCAATAAAAAATATATCATCATATTTGTATACATTATTGTTGTATTCATTCTTTTAAGTACAGAAAGAATAAAACAGATAATACCAATTAATATTATCTAATAGATATAATGTTTCAGCATGAAATAACTCAAAAAGGTTGATATGCCGTAAAACGTATCTATCCAGAAAAACTGATTCATCTAAAAATGTATCCGATTCAAAACGCGATTTGTATTTGTTTGACAACAGTTTTGTAACACTGTCCCTTTTTATTGTAACGTTCCTCCTTCTTTTCTTCCCAACCAGTTTATTCTGCCACTTTTGACAGATTTTCCTTCGTTTTGGCAAAGGCCGTTCAGGGTAACATTGAAAGCGGTTGTTCGAATTTGTACCTCTTTCTATATTATACGTTAGATCTTCAACGATAATCCGGTAAGTGCTTTAAAAAACATCGTCAGATTAAGGAGATACCATGAAATAAATGCATAGATAAGTAAATATATGAATAGGTAGGTGAGTAAACAAAGACATACACACACACGCACACACACACACACACACACATATATATATATATATATATATATATATATATATATATATATATATATATATATATATATACACTAGTGCACACCATCCGTTAAAAACAATGGAAAAATTATACTTTTCCAGTGTTCGCACTCACTATTCATGTAGATATATTACTAAAATATTCATATAAAATCAAGGAATTACATCAGCGATTAAATCTTTCACATAAAAATTATTATTACTGTTTCTGATGTTTTTTTAATATATTATTTATTATTTTAATTTACAGCGGCAGGATAAATGTGAGGTGTGTTGGCTGACTTTATATTTATTTTCCTGTTTTCCCTAACCACTTTAATTGTTTGAGTTAGGGGGGGCTAGAAAAGGCACGATTTTAACTCTCAAACTGGTGTGCTTATATATATATATATATATATATATATATATATATATATATATATATATATATATATATATACATTCATATTTATTTATTTATTTATTTATTTATTTATATATATATATATATATATATACATTCATATTTATTTATTTATTTATTTATTTATTTATATATATATATATATATATACATTCATATTTATTTATTTATTTATTTATATATATATATATATACATTCATATTTATTTATTTATTTATTTATATATATATATACACATTCATATTTATTTATTTATTTATATATACATATATACATTTATATTTATTTATTTATTTATTTATTTATATATATATATATACATTCATATTTATTTATTTATTTATTTATTTATATATATATATATATACATTCATATTTATTTATTTATTTATATATATATATATATATATATATATATATATATTTATAGTCATTAACAGAGTACTGTTTCGCTGTATCACAGTTCCACTGTGTTGCTTGATAAGAAAGTGCTTCAGGCTAAGGTTG
This sequence comes from Sepiola atlantica, assembly GCA_963556195.1. Lineage (NCBI taxonomy): Eukaryota > Metazoa > Mollusca > Cephalopoda > Sepiida > Sepiolidae > Sepiola > Sepiola atlantica. Next base: position 50,590,531 of record OY744546.1, read on the forward strand.
AAAGCGAATCGTTTTACCGACAGTTCGACCGTATATCCACTGCGCCATTCTACCAATCCATAGGGTAGGGAAATATTTCTTTTTATAAAGCATATCAACTACCGAATATTGCTTTATTCGTTTTTTACGTATAACTCTACCTTAGCGCTAATAGCTGTTGCTAATTTCTCATAAAATGTTATCAATTTCGGAAGGTGTGGGGCATTTATGTCGTCTTCCACGTATCGCAGTTATAATCCCGCCAGTCTCATATTTTGCTACCTAATTTTTAAAATATCAAGCAAAATATGATGGTGACTTACCCTATTTCCTCAGTTTATGAACTCGTCCAAACTCTTCCAAAGTCTATGAAAGATCGTTATGGCCAATCAGAAGAGGCGAGGAAACAGTCCTTGGCAACCCATTACTTCTGTACTTGCTGTAGGTGACCTTATGTTTATGTTATTTATTTTCAGCCCTTCATAGCTACAGCATAGGCGACGTAAGTTTAGACTTAGGTCGGATACACAATCACCTTTACAATTACATTACCGACGTTTGGTTTTCGAAAACGAACTTGTTACTTATTACAACATTAACCGCGGAAAACGTAAGGATATCGAGGACTTTTTAACGCACAAGTGTTTACAAAAACCGCGTGAACCAAAAATCACGGACCTCATAACGATAAATCCTCCTCAAATATTTTGACTCCATGCGGAGTAAGTCTAAAAAAAGAGTATTATGACGATCTACCTAATTCCGTCTCTTCATAGACTCTTCCGGTCTTTATAAATAGAGTCGTTATTGTTCATCAGTAGAAGTAAAGAAGCCGGCTCTGTGAACCCATTACTTCGGTACTTTATATAAATACAAAATCTTGTTAATTAACTTATGTTCGTGTTATGTCTGTTCAGTCCTTTACGGCGACAACATACGTAATCGTGTTCAATAATTTTCTTTACAATTGGGGTGATGTGACGTCGTAAAATCAAAACCAAAATCATAGTCGCTTTCTCTGTCTTGTTCTCAAACGCATCTACATTTTTTTCCTTAACCCAGAGTGCTTCTTTTTGTGGAGATGAATATCCTCCATATGGAAACTTGACCTAGTGTCTATCGCTTCCATCGCAAGGTAAATAAACAGTGTAAAGCAACAGCTTTATCGTCTTCAAGTCCAATGTGAACAAATATTTGTTATAAAGCATTCTAATAAGTAATCACACTGTGTTCATTAAATTCATAATTTTCAATCATTTCATAATATTAATCATCTTTAAACTGACAATCCATCTATCATCAACGCGTAATCTTGAGTGGCTTTTAGACTTGTTTAGTGGTGACTCATTTCTCATCAATTACTAATGGAGATTTGCTATCTGATGATCTGAAGTCGAAACTATACTATTACTCTAATGAAGTGTACTAGTGTACTAAGTTTACTATATTATTTCATACTTATGAAGTATCTTTCAAGGCTCAATTCCGGGGAGGGTAGTGTAGTATCTGTTCTGTTGTTATGAAACATATTTCCAGGCATTAGCTCTTTCTTTGTAAGCCAGTGTAGTATATGTTCGTTCGTCATGATACCATGCTCCCAGGCGTTACGTCCTCTTTTGGAAGGGCAGTGTAGTATATGTTCGTTCGTCATGATACCATGCTCCCAGGCGTTACGTCTTCCTTTGGAAGGGCAGTGTAGTATATGTTCGTTCGTCATGATACCATGCTCCCAGGCGTTACGTCTTCATTTGGAAGGGCAGTGTAGTATATGTTCGTTCGTCATGATACCATGCTCCCAGGCGTTACGTCCTCCTTTGGAAGGGCAGTGTAATATATGTTCGTTTGTCATGATACCACTCTTCCAGGCGTTACGTCTTCCTTTGGAAGGGCAGTGTAGTATATGTTCGTTTGTCATGATACCATGCTCCCAGGCGTTACGTCCTCCTTTGGAAGGGCAGTGTAGTATATGTTCGTTTGTCATGATACCACTCTTCCAGGCGTTACGTCCTCCTTTGGAAGAGCATTGTAGTATATGTTCGTTCGTCATGATACCATGCTCCCAGGCGTTACGTCCTCCTTTGGAAGGGCAGTGTAGTATATGTTCGTTCGTCATGATACCACTCTTCCAGGCAGTAACTCATCTTTATTTAGGGGGTAGTGAATATCTCTTCTGTTTTTATTATACCATCCTCCCAATGATTACCTTCTCCTATTTGGGGGTGGATGGGTGGAATTTTATACTAGAAAAATATGATATCGCTGGTTTCATATTTATGCTAGTTCATATAAAAAAGTATAGATATTCTTTAATCAACCAGTCTTGTTACTTTCGAGACAGACCCATGAATAATGAACATGCCATTATTAGGTCAGTTGTTAATTCTAAGGTATTTCGTTACTGACGGTTTTCTTTTAAGGTTCGAATCCCGGCTAAACTGACATTCCGATATTTTCTCAATATAGTTGAAGTCATGGTGATTTCCATTTTTCATGTGTCTACGCATTTTTCTGTGTCTGTGGGTTTGTTCTGTGCAGTTCTAGGAGGTCCACCCTCGCAGGCTTTGCCTCATCTCTTTGGGATCGAGTAAGTTTATCGCTTACTGCCTGAGGCGACCCTACCTAGGAATGCCGACGGAGCTGCCCAGGCATTTTTTGTAGGCCAGTGTTCTCACCTTCTCGGGCGCTGGCTTTTCAAATCCCACTTTCCCGACCTTGTGTCACATCTTACCGCTGGTGGAGGAAGATAAATAGGAAGTTTATCCATCGTTCGACCTGTCACACTTCAGTGTTTAATGACATTTGCATCGTGAAACGCGCTATTTGAATGGGCGTATTCTATTTTGCATCCGGCAAGAGGAGTTCTGGTTGTAGCGGGGTCTTAAATTTAAAAGTTAATTTGGAACCTGCCTAATTGAAAATGGTCTAAACTCCATGATCTTACTTTTTTATGTTAATTAATAATTAATTATAATTAATTTTAAGAAGACAATTTTTCTTTTTAATTTTCATTTATTTAATCAATTTCTGTTAGTGTGTATCTGTTTTAACATTAGCCTTAAGTTAAATATTATTTCAATGAAATGCTATTGACTAATACAGATCTTTTAAAAAAATAGCATTAGTCTAGTCTAATTTTAATTTATTTAATTGTCTAAATTCTACGGTCTACCTTGCTTTACTTGTAATAATATAATCACCTTTAACTTAAGTCTAATGTTAAGGAGTTAAACAATAACTAAATAATTGTTTTCCAATCTCGTTGACATTAAATCAATAAAAATTAAATATTAAAATTGTCTTCTAAAAAGTTAATTATAATTAATAGCTAATGAACATGAAGAAAAAATGGTAGATCGTGGATTTGAGACCATTTCTCGATTATGTAGGTTTTAGCGTTCCAAATTTACTTTAAAATTTAGTATCGTGCGACCACGAGAGCTCTCGGTAAGGATTAATATTTCTTTTCCGTCCTCCATTCGGTTTGTCACGCTTAAGTTTGAAATAGCATTTTGCCGTGCTTAAATAAAAAAAAATAGCATTTTCCTTGCGTTTACATAGGTAAGTTTGAAATAGAAGTTTCGTCTGTTTGCCACGCTCAAGTTTGATATAGCATTTGCGATGCTCTTTCATTATTAAGTTTAAAATAGTATTTTTTTATTTAAGAACAGGTGGTAATGGAAAAGAAAAAGTGTCTTCGTAAAAAATAAGTAGGTACTTATATCAGTCTTGACCCAGTTTTCGCGAGTTTCTTGTCGAAAGCGTTCGGCTATCCTACGCAAACGCCCGAGATATGACGAGCCGATTTGTACCAGACGAGAATTTTTATACGGTGCTGCGTCCTATGATTTTAAGTTATATTTTCAAGAAATTTTCTAAAAGAAACAACAGAAAAAAAACAAAACAAGCAAAACAGAGCCAAATTACTGTTATCAAATAAATATTTTTAACCCTAACCCTAAACCCTAACCGTAATCCTAAACATACACCCTAACCCTAACCTTAAACCCTAACCCTAACCCTAACCCAAAACCCTAAACCCGAACCCTAACCCTAAACCAAAACCCTAACCCTAACCCTAACCCTAAACCCTAACCCTAACCCAAAACCCTAACCCTAAACCCTAACCCTTACCTTAACAAAAAAAAACAACAAAAAAACAAGCAAAACATTAAAATCATAGGACGCAGCACCGTATCAAAATTGTCGTTTGGTACAAATCGGGTTGTCATCTCTCGGTCGTTTGCGTAGGATAGCCGAACGATTCCGACTAGAAACTCGCGAAAACTGGGTTAAGATCGATATAAGTACGAATAATTATAATTACTAATGAATAAACATGAATTAAGAAAAGGTAGATCGTTTATTTGAAAACATTTTTGATTGTGTGGTGATGTGACTTCAAAATCCCAAATCAACTTTACAATTTTGGAACGTGCTATTACCAGCGCTCCACTTACGGCATGCACAATAGAAGGCGTCTATTCAAATAGCCCGTTTTATGATGAAAATGTCCTTTAAAACCGAAGCGTGATAGATCGAACGTTGGATACACTTCTCAGAAAGATGTATGGACACATGTAAGAAGCAAAAATACAGTGAGTATTGTTGTCACATCTGGGCTGGTGCACTATTCACTAGTCTCTTCCTCTTAGACAAGGCCCAAAAAAGAGTCGCTAATCTAATCGGTCCCTCACTATCCACAAAGTTCCAGCCCCTGTCACATCGCCGCAATGTTGCATCTTTTATACTTGTTTTACAAGTACTTAAATGGATTATGCTCCGATGAACTTGCTACTCTGGTGCCCCCTCGACGTAAATACACTCGACCAACCCGACAATCAGCTAAATCGCACCCATTCATTGTGGAGGTCACACGATGCCGCAGAGCCTTCTACTCTGAGACCTCCTTCTCGCTAGCTGCCGACCTTTGGAACTCCCTCCCTGCTCCCTGATCCTCCGACTGCACCTACATGCAGAAATGTAAAACTAATGTGAAGAAGCATCTCGCTGCCCATCTCCCAATTTAGAATGACCCCCCCCCCCAAAAAAAAAAAATTATTCTTTTCTCAGTAGCTCCTTACGTCGGGTAAAATAAATTAAAAAGAATAAAAATAAAAAAATATTGGTTGCCTGTCAGTTTAAGTTTGAAATAGTATTTTCTATGGTCTGTCAGTTTGAGTTTTAAATATTTCTTTTGTCTGTCAACCTTAAATTTGAAATACATTTGCATTGGTCTATAAGACTTAAGTTTAATATAGTATATGGGCTTGTCATGCTTAATTTCGAAATAGCATTTTCGTTAGGCTGTAAGTTTGAGTTTAAAATAGCATTTTCGTTGGTCTTTCACGCTTAAGTTTAAAATAGAATTTTCATTACCCTGTCACGCTTAGTTTTAAAATAGAATTGTCATTACCCTGTCACGCTTAATTTTAAATTAGAATTGTCATTACCCTGTTACGCTTTAGTTTAAAATAGAATTGTCATTACCCTGTCACGCTATAGTTTAAAATATAATTGTCATTAGCCTGTCACGCTTAATTTTAAAATAGAATTGTCATTACCCTGTCACGCTTAATTTTAAAATAGAATTGTCATTACCCTGTTACGCTTTAGTTTAAAATAGAATTGTCATTACCCTGTCACGCTATAGTTTAAAATATAATTGTCATTAGCCTGTCACGCTTAATTTTCAAATAGAATTGTCATTACCCTGTCACGCTTAAGTTTAAAATAGAATTGTCACTGGTGTCTCACGTTAAACGGGCGCATCTTCAGAATAGTCGATCTTTGTTTTTCTTTCAATCAGTCACATATACGAAGAAACACATCTCTGATATCACACCGTGTTTTCCAAATCTGTGAACACTCAGACGCTGGACATTTATTATTCTACGGCCTTGCCGGGTTTGATCACTCTGGTGTCAATCTCAAGTATAGGTTACTCGATGCCACGTCTTTTCAAGGACCTTTTTAACCTGTCTATCTGATTATTTATTTTAGACGATGATAATTAAACCTATGTGATTACTCTAGAAGAGTATTAGCCCCAGGTTATCAAAAGGAGAACCGGTCAACAATCTTTGAATACCAAGTGTCTTCTTGCTTATTGTAAGAACCACGATCTCCTTGAGTGTAACTGCTTTTGTTTTACTTATATAAGTGGAATCAGACCCTATTCTATCCATATGTCTTTTTATTATAAAACCCTGGATCGGTACTGCTCAGTGACTGTAGTAGTTGCATATTGAGTTTTCAGAAAAGTGTTAGCGAATTATAAAAAATGTAAATAAAACTTATGTGTTCGCAGTAAATTTTTGTTCGCTAAGTGTCCATGAACTATCCAGTTTAGAAACCGTAACATCTATGGGAGCTCAGTAGTTGTTAGCTATAATGTATTTTGGTGGTTGGCTCCAAAGTAGCTTTGGTGGTTGATTTTAATATTTTTTGGTGGTTGATTCTAATAATTTTTGGTTGTTGATTCTAATAATTTTTAGGGTTTGATTCTGATATTTTTTGCTGGTTGATTCTAATATTTTTTTGTGCTCAATTCTAATATTTTTGGTTGTTCATTCTAATATTATTTGCTGGTTGATTCTAATAGTGTTTGGCGGTTGATTAGGATATTTTTTAGTGGTTGATTCTAATTTTTTTGTGGCTGATTCTAATATTTGTTGGTTGTTGATTCTAATAATTTTTGGTGGTTCATTCTAATATTTTGTGGTTCATTCTAATATTTTTTGACAGTTGATTCTAATATTTTAGTTGTTGATTCTTCTATTTTTTAGTGGTAGATTCTAATATTCTTTGGTGGTTAATTCTGATATTTTTAGTGGTTGATCCCAATCATTTTCAGTACTTAGTGCAAATGTTTTTGGTATGGATTCAATTGATTTTTTCCTTGTTAGTTCCAATGTGTTTTTGGGTGTCTATTTCAATGTTTCATTTCGTAATAGATTAATTCCCCTGTTTTTTTTGCGGTTAGTTCTAATATTGTGATGATTTATTACTGTAATATTACGTAGTTAGTTCAAATGTTTTTGTTTTTTTTGTAGTTGGTTCTACATGTTTTTTGATACTTGATTTCAATGCTTTTGGTGGATATTGATTTACTCCCTTCCAGGAGTTAGGCACAAGGCCAGTTTTTATCTTACTCCCACAAGTAAGATGTGACCCGAGGTCGGGTCGGGAAAGTGGGGTTTAAAAATTGCCTGGGCAGCCCCGTCGGCATTCCCCGGTAGGGGCGCCTCAGACAGTAAGCAATAAACTTACTCCTCCCCAAGGAGGGGAGGCGAAGCCTGGGAGGGTGGGCCTCCTAGAACTGCACAGGACAGTCCCATAGACCAGCGTAAATCAAGCCCCGAAGGCCAAGATAATACCAGTCTATGGGGTGCAGTATCCATCGGAATAGATACTACACTTTGGTGGATAGCTCCAATGCTATCTGGTGATTGATTCAAATGTTTTATTGCGTGGTGGATGTTTTTTAGTGATTGGTTCAAATGTTTTATTGCGTGGTTGATGTTTTTTAGTGATTGGTTCAAATGTTTTATTGCGTGGTTGATGTTTTTTAGTGATTGGTTCAAATGTGTTATTGCGTGGTGGTGGATGTTTTTTAGTGATTGATTCAAATGTTTTATTGCGTGGTGGATGTTTTTTAGTTATTGGTTCAAATGTTTTATTGCGTGGTGGATGTTTTTTAGTGATTGATTCAAATGTTTTATTGCGTGGTGGATGTTTTTTAGTGATTGGTTCAAATGTGTTATTGCGTGGTGGATGCTTTTTAGTAATGTATTCAAATGTTTTATTGCGTGGTGGATGTTTTTTAGTGATTGGTTCAAATGTTTTATTGCGTGGTGGATGTTTTTTAGTGATTGGTTCAAATGTTTTATTGCGTGGTTGATGTTTTTTAGTGATTGATTCAAATGTTTTATTGCGTGGTGGATGTTTTTTAGTGATTGGTTCAAATGTTTTATTGCGTGGTGGATGTTTTTTAGTGATTGATTCAAATGTTTTATTGCGTGGTGGATGTTTTTTTAGTGATTGGTTCAAATGTTTTATTGTGTGGTGGATGTTTTTTAGTGATTGGTTTCAATGTTTAACTGCGCGATAGATTCCAAGTATTTGATGATTGCTTCCGATGTTATTTAGTGGATCGTTTCAATGTATTTGAGGGTGTGTTCTATTAATATGGCGTGGTTTGTTCCAATGTGTTTTGGTGGGTGGGGCCACGGTTTGTTTGTGGTTTGTTCCAATGTTCACCTGGAGAACATTGGCGACAAACCCTGAAGGTCTTCCAGACACATGTGCATCTTTTACGTATAAATCTCGCTTATTGCCGTTGTCGCTTTATTGTACGACATATCAACAAGGTAGGCATACATATGATGGCTTCAACCACTTGCGTTTTCATCTTTCGCGAATGTCGCTGGAATGTATTATCGTGATAATTGAGTGAGCACTGTAAATATGTATACACAGACATGATGAAAGTAAATAGACACCCTTATATGATCATTAATAATGAAGACTATTTTCATAGGGTCTTGATCGACCTAGGCGAGACGATTATTATTTTTTTCTCGCTGCAAAAGTGGATGATAACTCAGTTAACAGTGGAAAGTGGAATCCTGAGGTGTGTGGCCTTTTGACATTGATTAAGTCTATTATAAAATCAACCTATAACATGGCTCCTCTGAAACTCTAAAAATTCTAATGCTTCTCTAGACAGAGTCAGAATTAAATGATGATATATGATAAATATATGTGTATGTGAAAGACACAAAAACTACTGCTTTGTGCGGCCCCGCTTACTGGCTGTCAACGAAAGAAGCAGTCTCTTTAAACAAGTATGCACTTTTTTGTTGGGGAGTTTATTTATTTATACCATGTCTCTTTACATATGTTCATACGTGTTTGTAATAAAAGCATACACGCGATAGTACAATACTATTAAGTTGACACAGATAATAAGGTTGAGTTCAACACACAAGAACTCGTCTACCTACAACCAGTACAGTAAAATTTCCTTTCGGATTTTTCCGAGAGTATCCAAAAGAAGAAAAATCTGTGAAAAAACACATATTCAAAAAATAACTGTTACCATAGACAATTAAAGTTATTTTTCTACCTATCTGCATATTTTTATTGTGTTTTAAATTATTTTGAGAGCTTTTATTTACATATTTTATCGATGAATTCGGAGCGTTGTAAATCCTACGTATCCAAGAGGGCATCGAGTGCGAAACAATGTGTGCGTCGAAAATCGCTCGAAACGCGAAGGTTAATCAGAAATACAGCTAATAACTGTCATCAATTGGGGGAAATTTGAATGTTCGACTGAACTGTATATTTTTATAACCTGTATTTTTTTTTTAATTTCCGATTTTCTTTTAGTTGTTCTTACGACCTCGCAAAATTTCCGGCGAAATTTTAAATTACAAGACTCAGAAGGTAGCGAAAAATCATGTAAATAAAAGTGCTTGAAAATACTTTAAAACATAAAAAAATAAGACAGGTAGGTAAAAAAGTAATTATTCCTGCTTATGGTAACAGTTATATGTCTAATATTAGGTTGTTTTTTTCGCCCCTTTTTTCATTCTGTTAGATACTCAACAAAATCCCGCCCCTTTCTTATTCTGTGTATCTAAAACTAAACAGAACTTCCATGAACAAAGTTTATTACAAAAAAAAAACCCAAAAAACTACCCCATTTGTAGAACATAAGATCACAGGATAGCTACCCTGCTGAATACAACGTGGTAGTCTTCAATTCCAATGTTAACAAATACTTGTCGATCCGTCCTCCTAAGTAATCAAAGTTTGCCCTTTCTCCCCATCGTTTCTAATTATTTAATAATATTGATTATCATCTAACTGACAATCTTATTATCCTAGTTCCACAACAAGTAAGTACGAAACAATAAAACTGTATATGAATATTTTGAACATGTGTCAAAATCCTTGATTGTCTGTGAATCTTCCCGAGACAACTGTCACCGGTCGTGACACACCAATAGCAGACACTACATAAAACCTTTCCAACTATAGATATAACAGCAACTTGTGTTTAGTTTATCGTTTACAATCAATCATTTCCTATAAACGATGTGTATCGGCATTAAATAACTCAGACAGAGCAGCTATCAATCATTATAACAAATGTGATAATCCAAAGATCGCATACGGAAGTTGTTGCGTCCTGTGCCATGAATCACTGCTAGTTGTTGCTTTTTCATTTTCAATGGATTTCATATCCAGAAAATTTACGTGTGCCGTGAGCAAATTTTTATTCTGAAAATGCCGCACAGAGAAAGAAAAACGAAAACAATGCAGCTGTATCTGTATATTTTGAAGATGTTTCTAAATTCTTGATCGCGTGCGAGTGGACTTAATGGATCCAATTGAATTTCAACGGGAATTAGCCGAGTCCATAGCCCGCTAACCATTTCTCAAGTCGGATCTCCGTTATTATTATTATTATTATTAGTAGTAGTAGTAGTAGTAGTAGTAGTAGTAGTAGTAGTTGCAGTAGTAGCAGTAATAGTGGTAGCAGTATAATCATGATTAGCATCATCATCATCAACAGCATTATTATTATTATTATTAGTAGTAGTAGTAGTTGTAGTAGTAGTTGAAGTCGTAGTTGTAGTAATAATGGTAGTAGTATATAGCGTCTCTTCGAAATTATCCCTTCTGAGTGGCGTCGTTCTTATGACGTTAATGATAGCTGAATCGTCGCCTGGATTGCAGAAATGAGGACTTCTGGCAGGATCGAATACTCATTGTCAGTCTGAATGAAACGTGCTCACATAGTATTATTAATAATAATAATAAAAATAATAATATTATTATTATTATTATTATTGTTGTGGTTGTTGTTGTTGTTGTTCTTGGTGGTGGTGGTGGTGGTGGTGGTGTTTACTCACTACTGTTCACACTAGTCATAATCACTAACGGCTAACTGACAATAAGAAGTGGTGTTCCCTTGACTCTGAGCTCCAGATTTCCATCAACAGCCATTTAACATTGATTTTTCGTTGGCAACCTCTCGAATTTGAGATGCAATAGTCCTCCTCATTTTCCAGTATTCTCCGTACCCTTCCAGTGCAGGTCTGTTTGGTGATCTTCGTCCTCAGTATTTCCCTTGACAGTTTGCGATACTTATTATTATTTATTCACACACGGCTCACTTGCAACAATAACAAGTGGTGTTCTCTGGAGTCTGACTGAAGATAAATTTCCGTAGATTTTTCGCATTCTCCGTCGATTCCTATAACTGCTTCAAAACATTTTGCTTTATCGCAACAGCCGTTTCTCATTGATCGTAACAACAGTTGGTATTCTCTTGAAATTCAGTGGCAATAAGCCTCCATAAAATTCTAACATTATCACCACCCTTTCAGTTGCAGGCTGGATGGTGAATTTTCGTTTCGGTGTTACCATCTACCTTGTCCCTTCACAATTATTATTATTATTATTATTATTATTATTATTTCATAGTAGTCTAATCTTTTGGATCTTTTTAGGTGGAGTTTTCTTTTTTGAACATCAAGTCAATTCCTTTGACCTTACACATTCAAGCCGTACTTTAATACTTTCGTTGTTTCTAACAGGCAAGCCTTTTGCAGAATTAGGAAAGAAATTATCTAGTCAATCTGTTTAAGCCGTTTATGGTGGCTTTTTCTTATGGTTTCAAGCGTTCCAATTACAATGGGAATCACCTTTACGTTTTACATTTCCATAGTCTAACTAATTCCCATTTTAGATCTTGATTTTTTTTTCGTGTTCTTTCTCCTGCATTCTGGTATCGAATGGGCTGGAAATATCACTGATTAAGCAAGTTCTTTTGTTTTTTGTTTAGAAAGATTAAGTCGGGTGTTGAATGTTCAAGAATCTGATCAGTGTGTATGCGCATGTCCCAAAGAGCCATTGTTGTTCTCCTTTACCACTTATGGCTTATGCTCAAACCACTTCTCATTGTGGTCCAATTCATAAAGTGTGCATATATTCTAGTGTAGTACCTGAACGACTTTGTCGTGTCTCTATTTTTTATACTGGTGTTGTGCTGGCATTAGGCATTAAGATACAACATGCACTAATGTTTCTTCCCTTTCATTACACAATCGGCATAACGGTGATTCTGCAGTCTTGTCAATGTAAGGTTTGATGTACCTACTGCAGGTGGCTTGTTCCTGGGCTGCCGTTAATGTGTTCTCAGTAGATCTTTAGAGATCACCCCTGACCAACCAATTCAAGCTTTCATTATCTCTAAATGCAGTATTCTTAAAAAACACCCTGTGTAGTTTCTTTCCAAATAATCTTAACTCTCTCTCTCTCTCTTGTAACCTTTGATTATTTCTCATTTGATTCTTCTTTTTTTCTTCTTTTTGTCCTCTTCCTTTTTTTTTCTTCTTCTTCTTCTTTTTCTTCTTCTCCTTATTATTATTATTATTATTATTATTATTATTATTTGCACTCACTAGGAATTCACACACAAGTCAGCGTCAATGATTGTTAACTGATAATAACCGGTGGTGTTCCCTGGAGTCTGAGTGACTACAAGCCTCCCAAGATGTTCAGTACTCTCTACATATTTTTGATAACAATTACATATGACTTTGCGGTATCGTAGACGACGCTTACTATTGATTCCTCGTTGGTAACGATCATTGGTCTCCTCTGGGATCCGGGTGGCAAAACACATCCCCAAGGTCCCAGCACTCTCCGCACTCTTCAAGTAAACGTCTGGTTAGTGTTCTCCCTCCTCGGTCTTCCAATCCTCCTTTACCCTTCATGACTAGTTTGTGAGGTATCAGCCGAGGCTGGTATCATCACTTTATAAGAGGGGGCCAGTCAGTTGAAGTTTATTACAGTTTATGTTCCTTTGGTTAATGTAGTAATGTTCTACCTGTGGTTTTGTTGTCTTCCTGTTGTAACATCCATGTGACTAGTTATCATTCCTAGCTTATGCAGGTTGGTTACCGCATTCGAAGATTTTCCTTAACATCGCAGCTGTTTTTATCATTGCCGTATTTTGTATAGTCTCAGTGATCCCTCTGATTTTAATTTTCCCCAGTCTTATTTTCAGTTTTTTTTACTGTTTCTAGTGCTCCTACGATTATTGGTATTATATTGACTTGCTTCATGCTCCATATCCCTTTTCAATTCTCTCGCAAGTTCCGTGTATTTGCTTCGTTTGTCCGGTCCATTCATCTTCACTCCGTGGTTCGCTGGAGCGGCGAAATCTACGACTTGGCATGATTTTTCCTTCTTGTTGACTATTATGACATCTGGTCTCCTTGCTTGTATGAGTTTATCTGTTTGCACCTCCATATCCAAGAGAATTTTGTGAGTTTCGTTTTCTAGTATTGGCTTCTAGTTAGTGTTCGTACGATTTGTTCGAGTATTAGAAATGCAGTCGTTTGCATAGTGTTTACTGTACTGCTTTCCCCACACAATCGTGTCTGTTCTTGTATTCTCTCAGTTTTTGCGCTATCCATTCATGTAGGATTGCGATTATTTTAAACCAGTATACATACCCCCATTGTGGCATTTTGCTTTCCAGTTTGCCATTTTTTTTAGTATTGTCTTAATGGTTTTTTCATTAATTTCTTTTCAAATCGTCTTTTCTTCACTTGTCGGCACATGAGTATGAGTACCAGACACTTTTTTTAAAATTTTAATTCATAAGTTTTAAATTTCTTCCACGGATGTTTTCCAATTAAAATCTAATTTCAATAAAAACAAAATAAAATAACATTTACTGATCGCAAAGTGGCCATATTTGTGAAAAAAAAAGGCCGGCTGTTTCTAGAATCTTCGAAAGAGAAAGTTTAAATAGTATCGTCGCTTCTAATTAAGTATGTCAATAAAGGCTTTCTTTTTAAGCTGTTCAAAGTGTGTGTTCGTCACGTGTCGACACAACTAGTTATAAGTATTAAAAACGAATTATTCTATTCAGCTGAATCTATGTAGAACATTAGTCACATTTTTTTGTTTTTGCAAACAGCAGCAAAAGCCTGATATTCATTGAATAAGTTGATTGAACTTATTTCAAACACGTCAAAGATACGTTCTCGACAATCAGTCCGACAGTGCTTTTATTGCTGTTCAGTCCCAAGAGGTACACCCTCCTAGGATTTACCTTCTCCTTGAAAAAAGATAAATCGCCTGAGGCGCCCCTTTCCGGTGAATCCGACGGATCTTCTCAGACATTTTGTAGGTAAGAGTGCGCTAATCCTAGTACGCTGGCTTTTCAACTTGACATCTGACCTTGTGTCTAACCTACTTGAGAGGTAAATAAAATAAGCCTAATTGTAATTGTCTTCTTATTCAAAATTTGAGTTCTTTGATTTTGTATAAAAAAAGAACAATTTGGGTAATTTTGAGAGAAATTAAAAAATTGTATAAATCAAGACTTAGTTAACACGTTTACTTATCCCTTCTTTATTAAAGTTCAGCAAATCATTAACAACTGCTTGGAATCAATCATATTCATTCATATTTCTATTGTTTAATATCCAGGTCAGGTGTACAGAAAAAGTTAATTTACACACTTGCCATGGACACACACCTGGCCGAAAGGAAACAACATAACATAGATCGTCAAAAAAAATAAAATAATCGTTCGCTGAAGTCGGGAAAACTGGCCGGAAGAAAACAACATAATATGAAATATATATCATTATATTCTCATATTTCAGTGTGTCGTCATTCTATTAAGTACACCCGAAATATTATACTATCTATATATACTATTGAAAGTGTTTATCTTTCCTGTTGGTGTGTTACCCTGCACACTGGATGACGTCACAGAACGATAGCTGCATATATGATCACGTGACTAAAGGATGCCGTCATACATAATAACAGAAAAGTGATAACTGTGCACAGTGAATGACGTCACAAAATGATGACGTCGCCTTTCAGACCAGTGAGAGACAAGAGGTATTTCAAGTGTTAGGTCATCTATCAGTAATTTGTAACTTGCCAAAAAAAAAAATTGGTAACTGGATAAACTATTTTGCTCTCTCTTTCTCAATCTCTCAATCTCTCATTTTCTTTCTTTCTTTCTCTCTTTATCTTTCTCTTTCAATTTCTTTTTTAATTATCTGTATCTTTTTCTTTCTTTGCCCCTTTTTTCTTGCCGGATTACCCGTATCGTCCGCAACAGTCCATGGGACGAACGTGCTCCTCTAACATTCAAAAAAATATTTTTTCAGACATTATACTGTTGCATTACCCGTTCTTTCAGGGTACCCGTTAAGGTCCAACAAGAATGACAAGGAAGATAACGTATATGAAAAAACTTTGGTTTTCTTTATTTGCCATTACCGGATGGTTTACGCCGGCTACGCACACATATTAAACAATCTTTTGACATACTTTTGTCTCATAAAAGTCTTTTTTCTTGCTGAGGTCACATACTTGGTTTACGCTAGAAACTCGTTCGTATATACGTTCGATTGGAAAGCAATTTGCTCTGCATTGTCTATCCGAGCGTGAACTGAAGCAATTGTTCTACAAGCGCTTTGGTGAAGTACAAGTCAGGGGATTGCTACATTCCGCATTTTTAGTCAGCGGACACAAAACTCGCATTTTTTTAGGTACATCGATAGTCCGATCGCCAAGCATTTCGGCTCTTCGCGTTTTTGAAACCGTCGTTGTCCAAGTTCTTCTTGCACTGCCGAACCTTTTCCTTTTTAACAGTTATCAAGTCACCTTTATTTCTTTCTCGACGTCCCACCCACAATGGACTCGTCCACGATTCATTTTTGCCACTCGTCATTATCTTACAATACGGCTAACAAATGGGAAGGTCGCTCTTGGCTTAGCCTTGTTTAGGCCGATCACGCATGCGCTGTTTCACTTTATTATAGCCTTTCTGGACGTAAGCCTCGCCATTTTGTCATGTCCACAAGCACATATACAAACAATTCACCTCGTCTTGCCTCGGCAATCCAAGTCTCCGCAATATAATTATTAAGGATTATGCTTACAATCGGAATGGTTGAAGGAATGATAAGTTAATTAAAACGTAAATACATCACAATTATGTTCATTTATTTTTTAGATTAATAAGTTAATAACTAATTATAAAGAAGTTTGATTAAATGTAATGGAATCATTATTATCTTGAATTATTTTTTGAACACTTTAATAATAAAAAATAAGAATTGTCCTTTCTCCCCCTCTGTACCTAAAAATAAACTGACCCATCTTGAATAATGTTTTATTCGAGCCGAGTCCAACATGGCTGTTTTAAAGTCCAATGTTAACACATTCTTGTTTAGGAATCGACTTAAATAATCAAATTCTGACCATTTAATCAATCGTTTCCAATCCTCCCATGGTGTTGTTCATCACCCACTGACAATCTCATTAACTCTTATACCAAAAACTAGACCGGCAATGTCTAGGACATTGTTGAGGATGGCTTTTTCTCTGTCGGGATGAGGTATGCTCCTGTGCAGTTCTAGGTTCACCCTCTCAGGCTTTGCCTTCTCACCTTTTGAAAAGGGGTTAGTTGATTGCTAATCGCATGGGGCGTCCCTACGGAGGAATGTCTATGGGGTTGCCCAGACAATTTTTGTTCGGCATAGTAGTTTTTCCTCTAGGCCGCTGTCTAATTTCCCCACCGTAAGAGGGAGATAAATAACAACTCTCATCCTCGAGAGACTGTTGGGCCTTAATAAACGGTAAGCCCTCTCCACTCTGATCCGCGTTGGTAGAACTTGACTAGGTTAAATACAAAATATAATTTAAAAACTAAGTTTACTTCAAAGATGTTTAATTATAGTTCTGCAAATGATAAACAGATTGCTGAATTAAATAAAGTTTTACGTCGTTATTATTTTTATTTGCTTTTATGATAAATAACAATTTATTCAAAGATTACAGTCAGATTTTCTCAGTTGTAAAAATCTAATTTAAATTCAATTATATCATAAGTATATTCACGCGTGTTTGTGATTGATGACACATTCTGATAGATTATTTTAAAAAAGAAGGTTAATCGCTAATGTGAACTTAATCACTCTATGACACCGTTCATTTATTTTATGAGAGGTCTACGAATTAAGTAAAATATATGTACACTTGTCATTTTTACTTACATAGTAATTAGTTTTGATTTACAAAACTTGCTGATTACTTATATTTCTTTTTTACTCAGTTTTTTAAATATGTGAACCAATTCATATAACAAAAGTAAAGAAATGAAAAAAATCAACTTTTAAACGGACGTTTACCCCCGGGATTATTTCTCTTCGACTTGTATTATTGAATTGGGTCTTTTAATTTTTTTTTTATTTCTTAACAAACGACTCACCGCTCATCTAGGTTCAAAGGCTTCTCGAAGATAAGGGTTATTCGGTTTGACAGGTAGACGGTAAAACATCGAGCGAATCATAAACGATGGTCGTAAGTGGTCAGAAATGTACTATTTAAGAACGGCTCAACAAGAATTTGTTTGCATTAGACTTGAAAACAACAATGTTATAGTTAGTCGAGAAGCCACCCCGTAGTACTGTGTTCCGAGAGAATACACTTTGCTCATGGAGGTTCCGCTTAGTCCTAGGTACACATAGAGAGATAGGGAAATTATTGACAGTGGTCGTATCTAGACGAGCTTTTGTTGTGAATCTTTTACAGGGAGGGGGGGGGGGTAATAGATTGAAACTAAGTCGAGCACCGGCCATGAAAATAACGATAGAGTAGAGAAAGACTAGAAACGTCTCTAAGAAAGCGACTGTAGGGAGTAGAAAAAGAACATCGTCCACTAGATTTCGATATCTGTTTTGTACTCCATCAAGACAGAAAAGCGGCAACTCCGCAGACGCGACAACAGTAATCCATCTTAGGAATATTTTACATTCTTCAGAATACAATCGAATAAGTAAGAAATTCCCAGATTATGAAATATAATTTTTAATTTATATGTTTAATGTTTAAATTAATTACGAAATGGATCGACTGCAATCGAGGGTGACCCAGAAGATCCCGGGACGTATCCAAATAAAGTAAAGTCTCAGCTTATAATGCGATGTGTGTAGCAAAGAGCATCATGTGCAATTAGTGGAAGCATTGGTATAAATCAACAGAGGAGTAAACCGACGTCTACCGGCCCATTTACGAACACTCTAACTATTACGCAACGTAATGATGTTGAAAGAAGGGTAGCGTTGTTTTACCTTGGGCTTTCTAAGGAAATTATTTCTAAAATATAACCTGGCCTTCCATAATCTAAGGGATATACATACATATATATATATATATATATATATATATATATATATATATATATATATATATATATATATATACATATATATAGATATATATATACATATATATATATTTATATATATATATATTTATATATATATATATACATATATATACATATATATATTTATATATATATATATATATATATATATATATATATATATATAACCATTAAACTGTTTTAATAGTTATGCACATTATATTTATAAAGTGCTAGATTGTATTGAGCACTTTTGAAAAAATATTTGTTTAAAAGTAAATATATCCATATATTTCAACGTGATCACTTTATATATATATATATATATATATATATATATGTATATATATATATATATGTATATATATATATATATATATATATATATAGAGAGAGAGAGAGAGAGAGAGAGAGAGAGATATATAGAAGAAAAAAGAGTGATAAATATGCGACGATTGTCCAAATTTATTTCAAATTTCAATTGTTCAATGCAAGGTGTATTCAGTAATAAACTAGTGTTTATTATTCTTTCCTTAAGCCAAGGCTTTGGACTAGAATGTCATTTGCCTTTTTCTATGATCCAGGAAGTTATCAATAATGGCCAGCTTTTCTCTTTTCAATTCCTTTTAAGTGCGTTTGGATTTACTTATATTTGAACATTTTCTCCACACTGCTCCTACGCAAAAGTTTTTTTTCGCTTTCTACAATTCATTGGACATTTTTTCAACGGAAATTTACCACCCGGACAAACCACATATCTTTTTTACGGTACTTCTCTTTCACTACATTTTTTTAATAATATTTTTCATATATTTTTCAAATATTTGCACTTTGGTTGTTTTCGAAAGCCAACTTATCTATCTGTATTTCTCCTCTGATGATAAGATCTCGATCTTTGAAAAGCCTTGGCTTAAGGAAAGAATAATAAACACTAGTTTATTACTGAATACACCTTGCATTGAACAATTGACATTTGAAATAAATTTGGACAATCGTCGCATATTTATCACTCTTTTTCTTCTACCTCTACAATTGCTCTATCTCGTATATTGAGCTAATCCTCTTCACTATAGGTTCCATCTACTAAAAGTTTTACTTTTGGTTTATATTTGATCCTATATATATATATATATATATATATATATATATATATATATATATATATATATATATATATATATCGCTAGATGGAGCACTATAAGTAAGTTGACAACGGACCGTTATTTACAGTGTAATGCAACAATCTCGGCCCCGCCTATTGAGTGCTTTTGAAGGCCAACTTATATGGCCAGTTACTGCCATTCATACGTTAATATATACTTCTATTTACAGACAATGTCTGGTTGGCACATCGGTACACGCTTCGACTAGTGAGTTAACGATAACTTTCGTATTGGGGTTCGAACCAGGTGACGGACAGGGATTGTCTCTTTCCATACTGATAATTGCCGTTTTTGGCATGAAACACATGTGTATATGGGTTGATTTGAAAAATAATGTATATATATATATATATATATATATGTATATATATATATATACTTATAATTTACTGTTATTTAAACTACATCAAATTTAGGGAACACATTCTTATTATTTCACCAAAAAATAACATTTTTATCTGCAGCATAAAATTGTATGAGTCTACCCCCAAGATATTTATATAATTATGTTTCAAGTTTTCAAACCATTACTTTCTTTGGGGCTATCTTCAGTAAAAAAGGAGAAATACTCTAGAGAGAAAAAACCTAAATTTTAATCTACATTATTTCTATTTTTTATATCGTTCACATGGGGAGTTAA
Organism: Sepiola atlantica; assembly: GCA_963556195.1. Classification (NCBI taxonomy): domain Eukaryota; kingdom Metazoa; phylum Mollusca; class Cephalopoda; order Sepiida; family Sepiolidae; genus Sepiola; species Sepiola atlantica. Next base: position 50,610,581 of record OY744546.1, read on the forward strand.
CTCTCGTACATTCAAATCGCGACATCAACGCAACATGGCTATTTTTCAGTATTGTTGCTTAAATAATATCTCATTGACATAGATGTTCGTCCAAAATCATAGATTAATATAGATTAATAGTTTGACTAATCGTTATTCTATTGGTTTATCCTGGGTGTTTTCCTTGAATTGCATTTTTACACCTTTTTGATATGTTTTTCTTCAAAGTGTATGACTATCTTATTCTAGTAGTCCCATACTTATATAAATAATCTATTTCCGATGACCTGCTTCAGGTATAACGTATTATACGATAATATTATAATGAGCATTACTAAATACATATACAAGTCTCTCTATTTCACCCCCTTTCTCTCTCATATATATATATATATATATAGAGAGAGAGAGAGAGAGAGAGAGAGAGAGGAAAGAATAAAATAATCCGACGGTATAAAATTAAAATGGAATAAGCGGAAGACCTAAATAGCTCAACGTTTCGCCCAAATGTTATATGGGCTTTGTCAAGAGCGAACGAAAACATCTTGCGTCATTTTTTGCATTTTTTCGTTCGCTCTTGACAAAGTCCATATAACATTTGGGCGAAATATTGAGCTTTTTAGGTTTTCCGTTTATTCCATTTTGATTTCATAGTCAAGACGACGAGGAAAAAAAGAGTGGCGTGAACAACCTTGCCCGCCACTACGCTTCTCTGTTCATCAATGACTGGACATTCGAAACCACATCACTCATAAAGATTAATAAATAGGATAACAGACAGACAACAGAACCTGATACTCATAAAGATTAATAAATAGGATAACAGACAGACAACAGAACCTGATACTTATAAAGATTAATAAATAGGATAACAGACAGACAACAGAACCTGATACTCATAAAGATTAATAAATAGGATAACAGACAGACAACAGAACCTGATACTCATAAAGATTAATAAATAGGATAACAGACAGACAACAGAACCTGATACTCATAAAGATTAATAAATAGGATAACAGACAGACAACAGAACCTGATACTCATAAAGATTAATAAATAGGATAACAGACAGACAACAGGACCTGATACTCATAAAGATTAATAAATGGGATAACAGACAGACAACAGAACCTGATACTCATAAAGATTAATAAATAGGATAACAGACAGACAACAGAACCTGATACTCATAAAGATTAATAAATAAGATAACAGACAGACAACAGGACCTGATACTCATAAAGATTAATAAATGGGATAACAGACAGACAACAGAACCTGATACTCATAAAGATTAATAAATAGGATAACAGACAGACAACAGAACCTGATACTCATAAAGATTAATAAATAGGATAACAGACAGACAACAGAACCTGATACTCATAAAGATTAATAAATAGGATAACAGACAGACAACAGAACCTGATACTCATAAAGATTAATAAATAGGATAACAGACAGACAACAGAACCTGATACTCATAAAGATTAATAAATAGGATAACAGACAGACAACAGAACCTGATACTCATAAAGATTAATAAATAGGATAACAGACAGACAACAGGACCTGATACTCATAAAGATTAATAAATGGGATAACAGACAGACAACAGAACCTGATACTCATAAAGATTAATAAATAGGATAACAGACAGACAACAGAACCTGATGCTCATAAAGATTAATAAATAGGATAACAGACAGACAACAGGACCTGATACTCATAAAGATTAATAAATGGGATAACAGACAGACAACAGAACCTGATACTCATAAAGATTAATAAATAGGATAACAGACAGACAACAGAACCTGATACTCATAAAGATTAATAAATAGGATAACAGACAGACAACAGAACCTGATACTCATAAAGATTAATAAATAGGATAACAGACAGACAACAGAACCTGATACTCATAAAGATTAATAAATAGGATAACAGACAGACAACAGAACCTGATACTCATAAAGATTAATAAATAGGATAACAGACAGACAACAGAACCTGATACTCATAAAGATTAATAAATAGGATAACAGACAGACAACAGGACCTGATACTCATAAAGATTAATAAATAGGATAACAGACAGACAACAGAACCTGATACTCATAAAGATTAATAAATAGGATAACAGACAGACAACAGAACCTGATACTCATAAAGATTAATAAATAGGATAACAGACAGACAACAGAACCTGATACTCATAAAGATTAATAAATAGGATAACAGACAGACAACAGAACCTGATACTCATAAAGATTAATAAATAAGATAACAGACAGACAACAGAACCCGATCCTCATAAAAATTAATAAATAGGATAACAGACAGACAACAGAACCCGATACTCATAAAGATTAATAAAGACAACAGAACCTGATACTTGGTCACGAGTGGGTACCGACGATATATGATGATAATTTTCGAGAATTGAATAAAACACATGTAAATGTGGATTAGAATTAAATTTTAAATATCATACTATTGTTTATAGCAGCCCTTAAAACAGGATGTCCACTTAAAAAGCTTTAACATACGAAGTCATTTTATGGATACTGGAATTTTCCGTCCAATTGAATTGTTGAATACTGTTATTAATCCTATCAGTATATGTCAACTTGTATAGACATACATAGACTGTATTTCTCATATTTCTTTATAGTCGTCGGGTTAGGCGATAGAGAAGTTTAGACTTGAAATTTTAAACGTGACTTGGGTGTGAGGTCTGAATGGTGCGACCAGCAGAAAAGTCATCATCCACGCTGATGATTCTCGGAAAAGGATAAAACACATGTTTATGTTGATAAGAATTAAAATATTCATATATATATATATATATATATATATATATATATATATATATATATATATATATCTTTCTCTTCTTTTTATTTAAAAAAAAATTTAATATGAATATGTGGCACTTCATCGGTGGGTTCAAATATAAAATATTCAGAAAAAAAACTAAAAATAAATTAAGTAAGTAATTAAAATTATTAAAAAATCAGTTATAGTTTTAGTTTTATTACAACTGCTGCGGATATTAATATTTACTGCGTTAAAAGAAATATTGCTAACCACACGTTTTTTGAGATTTGAAAACCTACCATTTCACAAAGAGGTCTTCCTCGAAATATATTATGGAACACGGTCACACAGATTACATCAGTGTTGAAGTCTTGCCTAATCAAGTAAGATTTGATATATAGTAAAAAAATTTTTTAAAGATTTTGAAAAAAAATGTAATTCAAATCACTTGTTTTTGTCTTACTTCTCAACGCCGACATATTTCCATTTCTTGCATTGTGATAGCTTTCTTATACTCACCCCCCTCTCTCTCTCTCTCTCTCTCTCTCTCTCTCTCTATATATATATATATATATATATATATATATATATATATATATATATATATATGTACATATATATATATATATACATACATACATACATATATATATATATACATATATATATATATATATATATATATATATACATATATATACTTATATATATACTTATATATACTTATATATATACTTATATATATATATATGCATATATATATATATATGTATATATATATATATATATATATATATATATATATATATTTCATGACAGGGGTAGGTATTGTTGTTTATCTATGTATCTGTGCGCATGTGTATTCATATTTTATATGAGCGATATATGTATTATACAACATTTTGTATTATTTCATCGACTATATGTTCTATACATATATATGTATATATTTACATATATGTATATACTTTTGTATATATGTATCAGAAATGTATATCATATATATTGGTATACATACCATATATCAAAACTTTATATATATATATATATATATGTGTGTGTGTATATATATATATGTATATATGTACATGTATTTATTTATAATAAGGAATATATATTTTTAAACATTATATATCATATATATATACATGTATATATATATATATATGTGTATATGTATATTTATGTGTGTGTGTACATGTATTGATTTATAATAAGGAATATATATTTTTTAAACATTATAAGTCATATATATATATGTATATATATATATATATATATATATATATATATATATATATATGTATATATATATCTCTCTCTCTATATATATATATATATGTGTGTGTGTGTGTGTACATGCATTTATTTATAATAAGGAATATATATTTTTTAAACATTATGTCATAGATTATAAGGTGCATATATGTCTATCTATGTATTATGCAATATTTTACTTAAGTGGTCTTGCTTCTAGGTGAATATGTGTGTGTAAATAATTTGAATAGGTTTATATTACTTATACTTAGGACATATTCACGCCAAAATCATGGCCGTAATTTGATGACATTACTCGCTTCAAATGTTTTTTTTACATATTTCCTACATTTGTTATATTTTTCTCGCTTATTTTCTCCGTTATTATGAGGATAGTTTCTTTAAATATTTTACATTTAAAAATGTCTCGTTGGTTGTTGGGGGGAGGGATTATGTTACATATTTTTTTCAATTCATTTGTTTCTCTTTTACCTTTTATTGAAACAAATATCTCACAAGAGCGAAGAAAAAAAAAAGAAACACCCTTAAAGATTCGGAGTTATGTAAATTAAATCACGCCCCGAGGGTAATACGAGGATTTAGAATTACTTACGTAAATGTTTTACTGTGAAAGACAAGTTTGAAAACACAATTAAGCATAATATAGAGAAAATGCGTTTTTAGGGTTTATTACACACACACACACACACACACACACATATATATATATATATATATATATATATATATATATATATATATATATATATATATATATATATATATATATATACGAGAAAGGAAGGATGAGAGTAATCCGACGTAATAGGAAATGAAAAAGGAAAAACCAAAAGATGCTTTTTTTATATATACATCAACGTTTCGTCTTTATTTGTAAGACTTCCTCAGGATGAAAATTTTAACAAAAATATCGTGCAAGTACATCGAAATATTGGATTGACATGATGGTTTGATGAGAAGAAGTAGTAGCCGTGGCTACTGGGAGCGCATGATCAAGGTCCGGGCTGAGAGAACTCAGTGGCAGAAAGGGAAATGAATGTGGATGGATGTGAGTGAAAAAAGGGGAGGGGTGGGAGTGTTAGTGAATTTGTCTTAGGGTGGGAGAGAGAATAGGGGGTGCTGCGGTTTTTATCGTTGTAAGGTGTATTATGGATTTTGAGGGGCTGGGGAAAGAGATGGGGAGAGGGGAAGCGCTGTGTCTTTGGGTTGTAGGTAGTATCATAGTTTTAGAAAAAGATTTGAAGAAATGAAGATAATTTGAAAGTAGGCGGGGTGGGTGGGTAAGAGTGCCTAGCCTAAGACAAATTCACTAAGCAAGTTGTGAAAATGTATTTATGAAAATTTATAATTAATAAAGCTACACAGTGTTTCGTGTTTCATCCCCGTAGGAAATCGTCAGGCTAAAATATATACATAGGTCACATGCTATTATTGCAATCTATGTATCTATTCTGATACATCTCATCTGTTTGGTGAAGGAGAAATCGTTCTAGAAATTAGAAGTTTTGTGCACGTCCGGAATGCCTCTTTTTGGGAAGCTGGATGTTCCCCTGCAATAAAATGTCTAATTCTTCTCTCGTTACAAGAGAACTAAATAGATATGGATATTGCGTACATATTTTTCGTTCTAGTTATTATTTCGGCGATGTTCAATACACGAGTAGAGATCAATCGTCGTATAATATATACGCACGGAAAGTGAGCTAAACAAAAATCACATTTCATATTTAAACCCTCATTAGAATTTTATATCATAATCACACACGTGCATTCACAATATGCCGACGAAAAGTCCGGTTTAGCATGGGTCACCAACTGTACCAGTACCGGAGAATAATAATGGGGCTACAATATGTAGTGATTTCGACAGTCCGTGTACATTATTTTTATGTGTGAAGCTTTGGAGCTTAATGATACACAAAATCACACTAATGTTAAATATTAGGCGAGTACACCGACTAGTATATAAATTGGTTTGTTGAATATAACAGGAAATGAAATGTCAGTCGAGGTCAACTAAGGTCAAGTAAGGATAGCTACATAGTAGGAATCAATAGAAACGGATGTAAGGTCACATAGCTGAAAGAGAGTGTTCGTGAGAGCGGTCCGCTGTTCCTCTGAAGCACCACACGTGTAAACATGTTGATTTAAAATACACTGATCAGATATGATTAAACAATGACAATCGATCTATCTCGGTCCATCCACCCCACTAGTCAGTGATTGGGAAAAAGATCGAGTTGAATAAATCTTCTCTGTCTTTTAACAGTTTGCGGGATGAACGAACTAATTTTCCGGCGGTGTTCTGTCAGTCTGGAAAAACACACGAAAGAACATATACAGGAATAAGCAGCTAAAAAGGTATAATAATGAACTTTCATGTGTGTGTTTTTATAATGTCAGCAAATTGATTTACTGAATGCATGCTATGAGGTAAAAATGCAAAACTAAAGTGGAGAAACGGGATTGTTTTAAAGTGTAGACTTTAGCATAGGTCGTAAATTAAATCACTATTATAAAAGTAATGTTTTGGGAACCTAATAGTTGCTTATGTGGCTGTCATAAAGATTCTCTAAATAACCTAATTGTGAATGTGAAGCCAAAATATTAAAGAAATATTAAATAAGTTCAGTTAGTGACCGATCGGAGTGGAGGAAAGTCGATGTAAGTGAGCTTCATAGGTAATAAATTTATCGTATTAAGTATTAGGAGAAATTAGTTATGATTTCATGAAAGGCACGCACAGGAGCGCAACGTCATATTATAAACTTCCATGTATGACACAAGATTGAAACGCATTTTCAATATATATATATATATATATATATATATATATATATATATATATATATATATATATATATATTGAAAATGCTTTAAGTTGCGTTTCAATCTTGTGTCATTGTCGCTCCTTAATTATTAGTAGAGCACTTTAGTAGTAGTGCAAATACAGCGTGACGTCATTTGCTTTATAATGCATCATTCCTTAATATAAGTAGAATGCCTGTGTCGTCATCGCCGCTTATAAATGTATTTAATCTACCACAGTTTATCAGTCGTTCAGATATTGGCCGCGAGGTTTAAGACGTTGGGTTGGAGTTGAAAAATACTTATAATCCAGGGTTTCGAATCGTGTGACCAGTAGTGAATAGTCAAACTTCTACGCTGAAGAGTCTTGATTGAAAATAGATGAAACGTATACGTCCGTAGATAATAAACAACAACAAATATTTTCATATTTTATATATATATATATATATATATATATATATATATATATATATCAGGTATATATTATATTCCAATAACTATGTTTTTATTTTATTATTTTTATTTTTATTTTTTTCACATTTCCAAAAACAATAACAGTTCTGTGAGATATAGTTTTTACGGTCCGTTTCATTTGTCTTGTGCCAAACAACATTTTTATGTCAATATCGTCTCTGCAACATTTGAAAATCATCAGAAAAATTCACAAAGAGTAAAACGTTCTTGGATAAAAGTGTCTTGAAAAAGCCTACACTATACAGTGGTTCATTTTTGGGTGAAACCAAACAAAAAACAACGAAAAAAGCTAACTCACACGTGGGGGAACCCACTAACACGCCATATATATATAAGAAAATAAACAAAATTAAATTAGTCTCATTTCATGAGAAGTAGCTCCAGCCCCTGTCCCATCGCCGCAATGTAGCATCCTTGTGTTTGTTTTACAAATACTTCAATGGATTATGCTCCGATGAGTGTGCTGCTCTGGTGCCCCCTCGACGTAAATTCACTAGACTAACTCTAGATTCTACTAAATCTCATTCATTCACTGTTGAGGTCCCCAGATGCCGGAGAGCATTCTACTCAAATAGCTTCTTTCCTCGTGCTGCTGGCCTCTGGAACTCCCTCCCTGCCCCCTGTTTCCCCGACAGTACTGACATGCAGAAATTTAAAACTAATGTAAACAGACATCTCGCTGCTCAGATCCCAATTTAAGCTGAACCACCAATCCTTCCCCCCCCCCCTTTTCCTTTTTTCTCAGTAGCCCCTTACGTTTACAGTGGCGTCCTGCCTTGTTTGGGGTGAACCATGTGAAAAAAAACAAAAAAAAACTGTGTTGTCTGCTACTAGAAATATACACAACTCAAACAAGAACTTTTATTATGGATCAAATTTTAAAACCCATAGCAACAGCATCATGAAATATATAGCAACCAAAACTACATTTACTATGACATAACATTCACCACTACTTCCTTTAATTCATATTAAACTTAAATAATATTCAACAGCGTCTCATAAAGTTGAACCAGTAAAACATGTAACTTTCAACAGCAAATAAGATTATGTATTTACTTCTCTCCAGGAGTTAGTCACAAGGCCAGTTTTATCTTACTCCCACAAGGTAAGATGTGACACAAGGTCGGGTCGGGAAAGTGGGACTTGAAAAGTCAGCGCCCGAGAAGGTGAGCATTCTGGCCATTAAAAATGCCTGAGCAGCCCCGTCGGCATTCCCCGGTAGGGGCGCTTCAGGAAGTAAGCAATAAACTTACTCCTCCCCAAAGAGGGGAGGCAAAGCCTGGGAAGGTGGACCTCCTAGAACTGCACAGGACAGATCAGACCCATAGACCGGCGGAAATCAAGCCCCAAAGGCCAAGACAATACCAGTCTATGGGGTGCAGTATCCATCGGAACAGATACTACACTTTGATCTTAGCCAAAAGGCGTTATTTAACCCCTACCCAAAATAGGAATATGTAACACAAGGTCGGAAAGTGGGATTTGAAAAGCCAGCGCTCGAGAAGGTGAGCACTCTGGCCATTAAAAATTGCCTGGGCAGCCCCGTCGGCATTCCCCGGTAGGGGCGCCTCAGGCAGTAAGCAATAAACTTACTCCTCCCCAAAGAGGGGAGGTAAAGCCTGGGAGGGTGGACCTCCTAGAACTGCACAGGACAGATCAGACCCATAGACCGGCGGAAATCAAGCCCCGAAGGCCAAGACAATACCAGTCTATGGGGTGCAGTATCCATCGGAACAGATACTACACTTTGATCTTAGCCAAAAGGCCAATTATCTCTCTGGTTAAATTAATATTACGTTTTTGTAAATAAAATTACAAGAATTGCATGAACAAACGGTCCCGCTCTTTTCGTCTTTTATTTTAATAACGAAGCGTCTTCCTCCTATGATAATAGAATAACTTTGTCTTGAGAGTTTGATTCAACTACAGATAACAGATAACTGACAATATTACCAAAAAACGATTTATTTATATATTTTTTAATTCTGGTTAAATTCAATGTCCAAATGTTTAATTTCAATCCCACTATCCGTACCAAGTGAATTTATTCGTTTGTCCATAGTCTGTAAAAAAAATTTAGATACGAAAAAATCGCTTAATTTATTCGTTGTTCAGTTTTTCGAAAACAAACCTTTTTAAAATGCTAAAAATGGAATGGTCAACGGTCACCTGTTTAAAAGATTTGTTCCAAAATAACGTTTCTCCAAACCACATGTGATATGTTTTAGGCAATTTTGTATTTCTGAAACCTGATTTAAACGTTATTTAAATGGTCATTATTAAATAACAGTTTTTTTCTCACAAAACTGATGGATAAGTAAGCTTACTGTCATTTGCAGATTCAATTCAATTCGCATCAGTAAATCTAACGAGACATTTACCTATGCGATTTTTGAATAATGTTGTGCAATCTATATCTTTATAAAGGTATGTATGTTTATATGTTTATATATCTGTATCTATGGATCTAACACTAAAATTAGATAATTATTAAATTTGAAAAACAGCTAGTTTGATTAAAAGTGGGTAAAAAGAGATAAAAGTCCTTCGTGAAAATTCAGATACCCTCGATTTTTGTTAAATTTTGACAATAGGTATTACACATAACTCAATAAATATTCTTTCAAATTTCAGATTTATTTCATTATTTTAAAGAGTAATAATATGGACATCGCCTCCTATTAAAAAATTCGAATATATCAGATTTGCTTTTAAATAAACATCACTAGGAGAAGGTAAGTCAGTGTATAGATGTGTCGCATGGATTTTACTTGGGCTTCGAATACTATGTTATTTTGAATATTTTGTCAGGTGAAATATCCTCATGGCAAGTTGTCCTGATAAACCCTTGTGAGAGATACCGAAAACACTCGATGATTGTGTCTAGTAAATAATTCAAACTGTTCAGTAGGCAATTATACAGTTGTATTACATTTGCTGCTGATATTAATATTTACTGCGTTATAAGCAATATTGCTAACCGCACGTTTTTTGAAATTTGAAACACCAACTATTTGACAAAGAGGTCTTCCTCGAAATATACTATGGAACACAGTCACACACATTACATGACAGTGTTTAAGTCTTGCCTAATCAACTAAGATTTGCTATATAAGAAAAATTATTATTAAAAAATGTTCTGAAAACATATATAAAGTAAAATCACTTGTTTTTGTCTTACTTCTCAACGCCGACGTATTTCCATTTCTGGTATTGTGATAGCCTTCTAATACTCATCTCTCTCTCTCTCTCTCTCTCTCTCTCTCTCTCTATATATATATATATATATATATATATATATATATATATATATATATATATATGTGTGTGTGTGTGTGTGTGTATATATATATGCACATTTATATATATATATATATATATATATATATATATATATATGTGTGTGTGTGTGTGTGTATATATATATATATATATATACATGTAATACGTAGGAATAGTTAGGATAAAAAAAACACACCCGAAAAGAAAGAAAGACATGTATTAAATACCCTGTCAAGTCTTTCTAAATACAGATCGACCGCTATTTTGCGGTTATTTATGACCCTAAAACATGGAGGTCAATCTCTATTTAGAAGTGGTGCTTAAGTAGGAGAAAATGAAATAGGGGCAAGTTTGGGATGGATGGTGTATTTCAAGGTCATAATAAATGCGGAGAGTTGTAATACCTGAGGAATTCTCTCACCGAAATGTTTTCAAAAAACGTAAAGTTTCAGCAAAGACACATTCCATGTAAGAGTATTCAAATCCCAAAACGCCAACAAGAAATTGAATACGCTCCCATGATCTTTTCTTTGTGAAGTTAAGACAACAACAATAGAGTAATCAAACACAGTGACCCCGTGCTCTTTGACACCTGATAATCAAACACAGTGACCCCGTGCCCTTTGACACCTGATAACCCTATCAAAACACGTCTGAGATCACTATGTAACTCCGAAGGTTAAAACAGATGTTTTATTTACTCCTCCCCAGGAGTTAGGCACAAGGCCAGTTTTATCTTACTCCCACAAGTAAGATGTGACCCAAGATCGGGTCGAGAAAGTGGGGTTTGAAAAGCCAGCGCTCGAGAGGTGAGCACTCTGGCCATTTAAAAATTGCCTGGGCAGCCCCGTCGGCATTCCCTGGTAGGGGCGCCTCAGACAGTAAGCAATAAACTTACTCCTCCCAAAAGAGGGGAGGCAAAGCCTGGCAGGGTGGACCTCCTAGAACTGCACAGGACAGGCATGCAGTATCCATCGGAACAGATACTACACTTTGATCTTAGCCAAAAGGCCAAGATGTTTAATTTACGACAACAAAACGTAGATGTTCTTTTTAAAGGAGGGTATGACACGAGAAGCGTTAATGTCACTCTCCAAACCCGTTTGGGGTGTCTTTACCCTCGACAAGCATGTATTATTTTACAGGATCGCTAATTATGAATTAATCTGGTACATATTGTGCATAAAAGAAACATTGTCAAAAAGTCGAAATGACTACTTATGTCATCTTCATGAATGACAAATATTATCAGATGTATCGTGTTTACATTAATCTCATACTAGCAGGACCTGTGGAAATTACACGGCTCTTCCCACATAAATCTGTATAATTTACTGTTAATAATAATAACATTGATTTTGACATAATAAATGTTTGTCAGGGGCAGTTACTATGAAGCTCCAGTTGTCTCTAAACATAATTCCTTAATAAAAAATGTATGTTATATATATATATATATATATATATATATATATATATATATATATATATATATGCGACTATATTAAAAGTTATATTAAAAAATAAATTATGATGGTGTCACGATAAAAAAACACTGATTTCTGGTCAGCCACTTAACCAGTTTAGGGGTAAACTTTTTTTATCAGATAGATTTGTAACGCTTTCCTTATTTCGTTTTTGAAGGGCTTTCTTTTTGGCTAGCCTTTTTGAATCCCATGAGATTAAACGCCGGTGGTGGGATTTTTTCAGGCTAAGGTTGTCTTGAAGTGATTCTATCTTCCTCTCCACTTGTATCATTCTGATTAAGTCCTTACATCAAGTGACGTAATGTCTTATCTTGAGCGAAGGTTATACAAAAAAAATGTCTCTATTTTTTTTTCAATATTTGAATAATAATAATTTAATTTCTTTTAAAAAAATAAGTATTTTCGTAAAAATAATTGTCACCTAACATATATACAAACAGAATATACTAGCAAAAATGCCTCAGGATTCAATAAAGTGATCGACAATCTTTCTTGACAATGTGACCAACTTGGTTTTTTTATTCGTCTGAGAATCTATATAAGAGGTTCTGTCCGTTAATCGTCTGTTGAAAATAATATTTAAGATACATGGTGACACCACCACGTAAATATCAACAATCTATTGTTAATACAATTCACAATCCGTTTTGCAATCCAACTATTTTTGGTAGAAACAAAATTCAATCTGTCTGACTTGTCCACCAAGTTTCAGTAATGAACGTCCAACAGTATTTGTATTATCACTATTCAATTTATGTCAGCCAGCTTTGTGAACCCTTCTGCGCATCATCATCATGGCCGTCACTTGAATCGAGTATGCGTTTTCCAGGGCTCCAATTGTGGGTTCTCATGTGAGAAAATAGTCCAATGACCGATCCACATATTCTGTCACATTTCGGGCATGCGTTATTGTTTGGTAATTGTGCGCGTGGTTGGTTTTCGCGGCGTACTATTCTTGCTGTTCTCAGGTCTTCGGCATGACGACGCCGTTCACCCTTAAACCTCCCACTTCATTCATCCACTCTGTTCTTTCGAGTGCTCTCGCTTCCCATGTTGTGGGATCAATCCCGCATCTCCTCATGTCCTCCTTCAAACAGTACCTGTACCGTTTCTTTTGTCCTCCAACCCTCCTAGCTCCCACGTTTAGCTCAGAGTAGAATATTTTCTTTGAATAGGACTGCTCGCTCATCCTTACAACGTGACCAGCCCATCTCAAACGACTCCTAACAATCAAAACCTCTACACTAGAGCAACCAGACTCCTCCAGGACACTGGTGTTGGTCCGACAATCTTGTCAGGTGATTCTTAAAATTTTTCTGCGCATATTATGCTCTTGAAATGCCTACATTTTTGCTACACTCTTTGGAGTCTCTCAGTTTGAACGCTAGAGATGTGACCTCTTTCAGGCTTGGTCTGTCTGAAAACGAACAGATAATGAAGTTGGTTAAGTATCTCTGGTAGAGGGTGAGATCATAGTGTCTTTCTGATTAGCACTTTTCCCGCTGATAGTACAGGAGTCCTAACTAAGGGGTACCTCCTGGGGAGACTTCTCCATAAGCACTCGCTAATGCGCATGGATGTGTGGTCCTTGGGGTATTTCCGGCGTTGATGATTGGGTTCGTCACTGTCATGTTCATGTTTCGACTATAGGTTCGATTATTTTGTCTCTGAATTTATCATCGTCAGTTAAAAGACTGCTTTAAAAGGGGTACTACCTTCTTTTCCCATTTTTTGTTTGTATTATACAATAATGTTAGTAACTTACATGAACCCTAAAATGTTTTATTTTTTGCATATTGGTTAGGAAAACGTGAATAACGTTTCATAGGGTAATATATAGCAGTATGAATTATTTTTGGAAAAAAAAAAATTATTGAACAAAAATAAATGATGTTGCAAATATGCATACAAATATATACAAATGGCATAACATTTTACATGTGAAACAAAACACTAGAATATATGCATCTGAATAATCATAATGCACTAGAGAATCATAAAATAATATGCACTTACCATTATAATGACCAGATTTAAAAGTTTAGGCTCTTGAATAAGGCAGATGACACACCGATGACACTCGCCCGTGATATCAAAGATACGTATTACTTATTTAGCGCGTGTGCTGATTCAACATCATACTATACATTTGCCAACAGGCTTATTGCAAATGTGAAACAAGTTGCAGTTTGGCACATTTTCGTTGAATGTCATAGTTAAAACAAAAAACATTTAATGGTTAAGTGGCTTCATGTCTTGTCTGGAGCGTTTTGAATTAAAAACAAAGACACACCAGGATACTACAGGCAATACTTTGATTATATTTTATACTGTTTTTGTTTCTTTATCTGTGATGGAGTTCTTTAGTTCAGGAATAGTCTGGGGATAATTTTGATAGACATCATATTTTAGATAATCTCATAGATTAAATGATGCAAATGTTGGGCAATCCGTAACCGCATTTACTGTCTTTCTTTTTAATCGCTTTTTGTTATTTTTCTAATAAAATCACACTCGTGACATATTTCTGAACTAATCCCGTTTTATTTTCAAACAGTCTAAACAAAAATAATTCGTTTTGTAAAAACGACTGAAAAAAGGTATTTCTTTCTTCTTCCGTATACACATTACAAGGACACACACACACGCGCGCGCATGCGCATGCAAGAATTAAACCTATACGTATGTAAAGTATAAGTAAAAGTAGTTATTACTATAGCCCTCCGTTTGACCAGACCCTTGAAAAGAAATCAAATAAGTCGTATAATCTAAGCTAAATGCGAGTTTCTGTCTACGTGATTTGTTAAACACTGTAAAAGTGTACTATGTTGTCCGCTTGAAATGACATAAATAGGGTATATTTCTCTTCTCATGCATAGCTGTTTAAGCTGGCCTCATTGGTTGGGGCGTTTGGATTTGAATTAAAAAGTGGCTTATGTCTGGGAGTTAGAATCGTGCGACCGGCTGAACAGTTATTTCCACACTGACGATTCCGCGAGGATGAAGCGTATACGAATGTGGATAACAATTAAATATATTTGTTATTAAATAATTATATATATATATATATATATATATATATATATATATATATATATATATAGTCTCGGAAGTTTCTCAACAATTATAACTATATTAAGAAAAAAAAATAAAATAAACTTTTAGTCCCAAGTCTTTCAGTGGAAAATCACTCATGTAAGTCAATTTATTTTTTACAGTTATTATATTAGTTTGTTTCTAACACTATTTTAAGGGGTCATCAGTTGTTTACCATGAAAAATTGTTTCAAGAATTTATGTTTGTGTGTGTACAGCGTCACTTCGTAAAGTAATGAACAGATCATCATACATTTTGGAATATACATTCAAGACAACACGGTGAATAACATGGGCGCGTTATTTTTGTATATCTTAACATTTGCGGGTTGAATATATAATTTGTATGAACCTAGCATTATAGAGTTTAGGATATATATATTCTCGCCAACCCGGTGAGTAACATGGCCACTTTATTTTTGTCTCACTTTTGGCATTTACGGGGTACAATCCCCCTCCCCAAAAAAACTTTTTAAAAAAAGTTAAATACAAAAAAAATTTGTTAAGGAATGTATTTCTCTACACCCAATTTGGAGTTATATTAAGTATATACATTTTAAAAGGGTAACTGCTCGCGCATGGGTGTGAATATACGCGATTGGTAAAATTCTAAACATTCGAAATTTTTATTATGAATTATGGAATGTGTATTCTAGGCAACAGGGTGCAAGTTGAGTAACATTACTATTAAGAGAGTGAGCGCAATTGAAACCTCCTATATGTTTTCAAAGCAAGAAAAATCATTAACATTTAAAACTATTTTTATATGTATTGCCCATCTCTTGACACTGGTCTTGTTTAGGGCTGTGATGCGCTCCTTTAGTTCAGAAATAGTCTGTGAATTGTTTTGATTTACATTATATTTCAGATAATCCCATAGATAACCGATGCAAACGTTGAGCAATCCATAACCGCACTTTCTATCTTTTTTTTCAATCGTTTCTTATTCTTTTCTAATGGAATCACACTCTTTTTTTGAATCTCTTCAACAGAATTCCTCATGTTTTTTTTTTGTTATCGCTTTTGAATTCCATCACTCCTGTTACCACATGCAGAGCTGGAGACATCCGAATTAGTAACAAAATGTCTCCGTTTGTTTGGAAAAGCTTCTGTTTATAGTAACAATATGGCTACGACGCCTGTCAAAGTACAAGGGTCAGGATTACACGTTTAAAGACGGTCAGACCAAATATAAACACACGGTTAGGTTTAGAGTCCATCAGCTAAGGTTAATTATGAACAGGCTGCTTCTTGATGTATACACAATTTGAATATTTATTTGTTTTATTTAGCCCTCTACAACATTGCGAGACATGTATATCATTTTAAGAGCTTTTAATAGGGAATTAACTTCACACAACTAATAACCTTCTTAGCCAATAACTCTATGGGTATAAGCTGCTTTTCTAACGTAGTTGTCGCTGTAGAAAAATGTATTTAATTGATCTGAAGTATTTGGAGCCCAAACCCTGTGCACGTTGAACAATGTCCGTAAACCCTGTGCACATTGAACAATGTCCATAATTGAGCTGAAGTATTAACTTCACACAAATAATAACTTTCTTAGCCAATAACTCTAATTATATAAGCTTCTTTTTTAATGTGGGTTTCGCTGTTGAACAATGTTTGTAATTGATCTGAAGTATTTGATGCTCAAACCCTGTGCACGTTGAACAATGTTCGTAAGCCCTGTGCACGTTGAACAATGTCCATAATTTAGCTGAAGTATTTGAAGCTCAAACCCTGTGGACGTTGAACAATGTCCGTAAACCCTGTGCACGTTGAACAATGTCTATAATTGGGCTGAAGTATTTGGAGCTCAAACCCTGTGCACGTTGAACAATGTCCGTAAACCCTGTGCACGTTAAACAATGTCTGTAATTGATCTGAAGTATTTGGAGCTCAAACCCTGTGCACGTTGAACAATGTCCGTAAACCCTGTGCACGTTAAACAATGTCTGTAATTAATCTGAAGTATTTGAAGCTCAAACCCTGTGCACGTTGAACAATGTCCGTAAACCCTGTGCACGTTAAACAATGTCTGTAATTGATCTGAAGTATTTTGAAGCTTAAACCCCGTGCACGTTGAACAATGTCCGTAAACCCTGTGAACGTTGAACAATATCTGTAATTGATCTGAAATATTTAGAGCCCAAACCATGTGCACGTTGAACAATGTCCGTAAACCCTGTGCACGTTGAACAATGTCTGTAATTGATCTGAAGTATTTGGAGCCCAAACCATGTGCACGTTGAACAATGTCCGTAAACCCTGTGCACGTTGAACAATGTCCGTAAACCCTGTTCACGTTGAAAAATGTCTGAAATTGATCTGAAGTATTTGGAGCCCAAACCATGTGCACGTTGAACAATGTCCGTAAACCCTGTGCACGTTGAAAAATGTATGTAATTGATCTAGAGTATTTGGAGCCCAAACCATGTGCACGGTGAACAATGTCCGTAAACCCTGTGCACGTTGAAAAATGTCTGTAATTGATCTGAAGTATTTGGAGCCCAAACCCTGTGCACGTTGAACAATGTCCGTAAACCCTGTGCACGTTGAAAAATGTCTGTAATTGATCTGAAGTATTTGGAGCACAAACCCTGTGCACGTTGAACAATGTCCGTAAACCCTGTGCACGTTAAACAATGTCTGTAATTGATCTGAAGTATTTTGAAGCTTAAACCCCGTGCACGTTGAACAATGTCCGTAAACCCTGTGAACGTTGAACAATATCTGTAATTGATCTGAAATATTTAGAGCCCAAACCCTGTGCACGTTGAACAATGTCCGTAAACCCTGTGCACGTTGAACAATGTCTGTAATTGATCTGAAGTATTTGGAGCCCAAACCATGTGCACGTTGAACAATGTCCGTAAACCCTGTGCACGTTGAAAAATGTATGTAATTGATCTAGAGTATTTGGAGCCCAAACCATGTGCACGGTGAAAAATGTCCGTAAACCCTGTGCACGTTGAAAAATGTCTGTAATTGATCTGAAGTATTTGGAGCCCAAACCCTGTGCACGTTGAACAATGTCCGTAAACCCTGTGCACGTTGAAAAATGTCTGTAATTGATCTGAAGTATTTGGAGCACAAACCCTGTGCACGTTGAACAATGTCTGTAATTGATCTGAAGTATTTGGAGCCCAAACCCTGTACACGTTGAACAATGTCTGTAATTGATCTGAAGTATTTGGAGCCCAAACCCTGTGCACGTTGAACAATGTCCGTAAACCCTATGCACGTTGAAAAATGTATGTAATTGATCTAGAGTAATTTAGAGCCCAAACCCTGTGCACGTTGAAAAATGTCCGTAAACCCTGTGCACGTTGAACAATGTCTGTAATTGATCTAGAGTATTTGGAGCCCAAACCCCGTGCACGTTGAACAATGTCTGTAATTGATCTGAAGTATTTGGAGCCCAAACTCTGTGCACGTTGAACAATGTCTGTAATTGATCTGAAGTATTTGGAGCCCAAACCCCGTGCACGTTGAAAAATGTCTGTAATTGATCTGAAGTATTTGGAGCCCAAACCCTGTGCACGTTGAACAATGTCCGTAAACCCTGTGCACGTTGAAAAATGTCTGTAATTTATCTAGAGTATTTGGAGCCCAAACCATGTGCACGGTGAACAATGTCCGTAAACCCTGTGCACGTTGAACAATGTCTGTAATTGATCTGAAGTATTTGGAGCCCAAACATCTGTGCGCGTTGAACAATGTCCGTAAACCCTGTGCACGTTGAAAAATGTCTGTAATTGATCTGAAGTATTTGGAGCACAAACCCTGTGCACGTTGAACAATGTCCGTAAACCCTGTGCACGTTGAAAAATGTCTGTAATTTATCTAGAGTATTTGGAGCCCAAACCATGTGCACGGTGAACAATGTCCGTAAACCCTGTGCACGTTGAAAAATGTATGTAATTGATCTAGAGTATTTGGAGCCCAAACCCTGTGCACGTTGAACAATGTCCGTAAACCCTGTGCACGTTGAAAAATGTCTGTAATTGATCTGAAGTATTTGGAGCCCAAACATCTGTGCGCGTTGAACAATGTCCGTAAACCCTGTGCACGTTGAAAAATGTCTGTAATTGATCTGAAGTATTTGGAGCCCAAACCATGTGCACGGTGAACAATGTCCGTAAACCCTGTGCACGTTGAAAAATGTATGTAATTGATCTAGAGTATTTGGAGCCCAAACCCTGTGCACGTTGAACAATGTCCGTAAACCCTGTGCACGTTGAACAATGTCTGTAATTGATCTGAAGTATTTGGAGCCCAAACATCTGTGCGCGTTGAACAATGTCCGTAAACCCTGTGCACGTTGAACAATGTATGTGATTGATCTGAAATATTAACTTCACACAACTAAAAACTTTCTTAGGCAATAACTCTAATTATATAAGCTCATTCTCTAACGTAGTGTTCGCTGTTGAACAATTTCTGTAATTGATCTGAAGTTTTTGAAGCTCAAGTTTAATACAAGTGATATTTTAACCGGCGTTTCCCGTCGGAAAATATATTGCTAGTCGGATATCATTTCAACTATAGTCATGTTTACAATTATGCCTTGCAACAAAAGTTTAAAACAAGATTCGCAATAAGAGGTCAAGTAGTAAAATAACATTAGCATGGTACTGTTTTTTTAAATCTACTTGTTCTTCCAGATGGCTATAAAACTGAATGAACGAATCAAAATGTTTCGAATTCGCTTATTTGACATCTCACAAAATGCAGATAAAAATAATTATTGAAATGTTTGAATCTATTTTTGAAATACATTACATTCTGAGATATTTATAAAACAAAGAAAATCTTTTTTTTAGATAACGAATATCGCATCTTTAGGTTATATATATATACAATATATATATATATATATATATATATATATATATATATATATATAGTCTCGGAAGTTTCTCAACCATTAAAACTATATTAAAAAAAAACAAAAAAAACTTATAGTCCCAAGTCTTCCAGTGGAAAATCACTCATGTAAGTCAATTTATTTTTTACAGTTATTATATTAGTTTATTTCTAAAAGTATTTTAAGGGATCATCAGTTGTTTACCATGAAAAACTGTTTCGGAATTTAAAAACAATATATATATATATATATATATATATATATATATATATATATATATATAAATGAAAACAACTACCCGTCGTTTTCTGAGAACATGAATAACAAAATCGAAGTTTACAATGTGTGTGTAATCTTCCTTTTTATCTCTCCCTACGACCGTTCCCATCCCTGTCATTATTTACCCCTCCCCGACGAGGGCACAGTTAAACAGAAGGTCCGTTTTTAACGAAGGGAAAGAGGCATTCCAGATTGGAACAAAACAAATTATAATGCCTCAGTTCAGAAGGGCTACTCGTGAACTGATGGAGGACAGAACAGATACTACTCTTTGAATTATTTATTGGCAGACACATTACCTTACACAAAAAACTATCCAATCAGCAGAACTATGCAGAATGCTGATAACAAACACTAAAATCCTAGAACACACTATTAATATACAAAAACTCCATATACTAAAAGCTTTACACATAAAAAAAAACGGTTATTAACAGGATTAATGTTAACACTTAAATGTTTATAATACTAGATAAATATAGTTTCCTATTTAAATTTTCCCGACAAAATTTACTATTAACTCACTCCAAGTCTTTACCTGAGTGACATTATTCCCACTGAAGATGGACCCAGATGGGTCAGAAAGTACTTTGGACCTGAAAGAAATTTACGACAGATTCATCAGCCAATTCTCATCCGAGATTAGAACTTTAATCCGGAAAATGGAAGGGATCCATACAAAAATATCAAGACACGAGTTGTCTGTTATTTTTAATAATACGTGCCTTAGAGAAAAAATGATGCCCCGATACACACACACACACACACACACACACACATATATATATATATATATATATATATATATATATATATATATATATATATATATAC
This sequence comes from Sepiola atlantica, assembly GCA_963556195.1. Taxonomy (NCBI): domain Eukaryota; kingdom Metazoa; phylum Mollusca; class Cephalopoda; order Sepiida; family Sepiolidae; genus Sepiola; species Sepiola atlantica. The sequence continues at coordinate 50,631,802 of OY744546.1, forward strand.
TTTGAATTATTTATTTACAGACACATTACCTCACACAAAAACTATGCAATCAACAGAACTATGAAAAATGCTAATAACAAACACCAAAATCATCAATAAAAATAATTGCACTCGCAGGTCCTATAAATTAAAAAAAAAGTTAAACTGAACATTAATAAAATAGCATTTCATACTGGTAGTAACGCTCTATCCGTATTCAGTATGTTTAAAAAAAACACTATAAAACGGCTAAAAGCACCAAGCCAAACGATAAGACACAACCTCCTGATGACGATCGAGAGATCGAAAGCGCTCGAGAGATGGCCGATGAAACAACAATCGGAGCCACAGTATTTAAATTATAGCCGAAAACAAAAACTTGCTCGCCGCGTCGAGAGATTAAAAAGAAAAATACAAAAAGAGAAAGTTTCATAGTCTTAAACGAGGCATGCATTAATTATGATTTTCTACTTATGTATATATATATATATATATATATATACACACACATATATATATATATATATATATATATATATATATATATATATATATATATATATATATATATATATATATATATATATATAGTAATCCACATACAGACTGTTTCGCTGTATAAGAGCTCTTCAGTGCGACTAGACCAGCTAGTGCTTCAAGCCGGGATTAAAACTCAACCGTCGAGCTGCCAGTCGGCGACTTTACCCCTGAGCTATCATACGACACTGACTGAATGTAAGTAATATCTCAATGTAAACATTGTCAAGTGTCGTGAGCTCGAATTATTTTTTACCCAATGAGCTATGCCTTAAAGCTAAGGGCACTTTGCGATATCCTTACAAATAAGCTCTACCCAAAAAAAAGAGATTCATATAGTCATCCACATACAGACTGTTTCGCTTGATAACAGCTCCTCAGTGCAGCTATATATTAGGTTTCAAGTTTCGGGTTCAACGCTTTGAGGGGATTCAAAGTATGTCTCTACAATTGTATGTGTGTCTTTTAATGCTTTTAACGTGCTGTTATTTTTATCAAGCCTTCTTCGTAAGATTGCCTCATCTTCCTTTCTACCGTTTTGGATTAATATGTGTTTCTATTACTATACGACTAAATATTTCTCTGATGATCAGCGATGTTTAACTAAAGACTATATATTTTTCTTAACTTTGCTGTGAAACACGCGTAAGAAATGACAAAATGAATTAGTGGAAAATAGATATTAATTTTGATTGTAAGACGAAGTGAAAATATAGGTATTCATCGAAATCAATTAAAATCACTTAAAATCAATTAAAATAACTTATAATTAAATCAATTAAAATCAATTAAAATCACTTAAAACCAATTAAAATCACAATGGTTCTGGATTGATTTTGTCTTTTGGTTCATGGAATGTAACTAAAACGTATATATGCTCTGACGAGCTTGTTATTTTTTCCGTGAATTTCTGTAAGATGTGATGCTAAAGGCGCTGATGAAGAGACGTTTTGGAGTAGCTTTTGTTGATTTAAAAAAAATTAAAGAATGAAATAAAGTATTTCCAGAATGTTTTGTAAACGACCGTCCGCCATAATATACTTGTTCTAATTCACTAAATCTCTTTATATATATATATATATATATATATATATATATATATATATATATATATATATATATATATATTATAAAAACTGACAAATATACATATATATATATATATGTGTGTGTGTGTGTGTGCGTGTGTGTGTTTCATGAAATAAATTGCTTCCATTCGACACTTAACATAACTTTAATTGATACATCGTTTTTCTGCAATATTTAACGTATTTATTTTAATGGCGATTCTTCTGCGTCATTTTGTTTAACATTTCAAAGATTAAGAGGTTTTCATTTTTCATCAGATTTTTAAAATTAAGAATGGGGCATCATTTTATTTATAACAAAGCAATTTAGAACAAATTCCGAACGCGAAAAACATTCCGGACTTATAGTTGTAAACTTGGTAATTACTCTCCAATGGCAAGACATGGAAATTGGAATAGAGTATTGAGATTGGAAGGAATACTGACATGTTTCTACATTAATAAGCGGTTTGAACGGTGCGTATTATTCTAAACTTTTGTTTACCTCTACTGGTATTTTATATCATTGATTTTGACTTTGATGCAACTAAACATTTAACAAAAATAATAGAAAACAAAGTCATAACTTTAATCTGTCAATTAAAATTTCCAAAACTCTAGCATTATATAAAATTTATTTAAAATTTAATTAAAATAATAAAATTAATTTGTAATTAAAATCAATGAATTTGTAATTGATATCAATGAATTTGTAATTGATATCAATGAATGTGTAATTGAAATCAATGAATGTGTAATTGAAATAACTAAATTTGGAATTGAAATAAATCAATTTGTAATTAAAATCAATAAATTTGTAATTGAAATCAATGAATGTGTAATTGATATCAATGAATGTGTAATTAAAATCAATGAATTTGTAATTGATATCAATGAATGTGTAATTGATATCAATAAATGTGTAATTAAAATCAATGAATGTGTAATTAAAATCAATGAATGTGTAATTGATATTAATGAATTTGTAATTGATATCAATAAATGTGTAATTCAAATCAATAAATTTGGAATTGAATGAATCAATTTGTAATTAAAATCAATTAATTTGTAATTGAAATCAATAAATGTGTAATTAAAATCAATAAATTTGTAATTGAAATCAATAAATGTGTAATTGAAATCAATAAATTTGTAATTGAAATCAATAAATTTGTTATTGAAATCAATGAATTTTTAATGTAAATCAATGAATGTTTAATTGAAATCAATGAATTTGTAATTGAAACCAATGAATGTGTAATTGATATCAATGAATTTGTAATTGAAATCAATAAAATCGTGAATTGAAATAATTGAATTTGTAATTAAAATCAATTAATGTGTAATTGAAATCAATAAATTTGTAATTGAAATCAATAAATGTTTAATTGGAATCAATGAATTTTTAATTAAAACCAATGAATTTGTAATTGAAATCAATAAAATTGTGCATTGAAATAATTGAATTTGTAATTAAAATCAATAAATGTGTAATTGAAATCAATAAATTTGTAATTGAAATCAATGAATTTGTAATTGAAATCAATGAATATGTAATTGAAATCAATAAATTTGTAATTGAAATCAATGAATTTTTAATTGAAATCAATGAATTTTTAATTGAAATCAATGAATTTTTAATTGAAATCAATGAATATTTAATTGAAATCAAGGAATTTGTAATTGAAACCAATGAATGTGTAATTGAAATCAATAAATTTGTAATTGAAATCAATGAATTTTTAATTGAAATCAATGAATTTTTAATTGAAATCAATGAATTTTTAATTGAAATCAATGAATATTTAATTGAAATCAAGGAATTTGTAATTGAAACCAATGAATGTGTAATTGATATCAATGAAATTGTAATTGAAATCAATAAAATTGTGAATTGAAATAATTGAATTTGTAATTAAAATCAATAAATGTGTAATTGAAATCAATAAATTTGTAATTGAAATCAATGAATTTGTAATTGAAATCAATGAATATGTAATTGAAATCAATAAATTTGTAATTGAAATCAATGAATTTTTAATTGAAATCAATGAAGTTTTAATTGAAATCAATTAAATTGTAATTGAAATCAATGAATTTGGAATTGAAATCAATGAATGTGTAATTGAAGTCAATTAATGTGTCATTGATATCAATGAATGTTTAATTGAAATCAATGAATTTTTAATTTCCATACATTAAATTTGTAATTTAAATCAATAAATTTAGAATTGAAATAAATGATTTTTTAATTGAATTCAATGAATGTGTAACTGAAATCAATGAATTTGTAATTGAAATCAATGAATTTGTAATTGAAATCAATGAATATGTAATTGAAATCAATGAAGTTGGAATTGAAATAAGTAAATTTTTAATTTAAATCAATAAATGTGTAATTGAAATCAATGAATTTGTAATTGAAATCAATGAATGTGTAATTGAAATCAATAAAATTGTAATTGAAATCAATGAATTTGGAATTGAAATCAATGAATTTGTAATAGGAATAAATAAATGTTTAATTGAAATCAATAAATTGGTAATTGAAATAAATGAATTTGGAATTGAAATCAATAAATTTGGAATTAAAATCCATGAATTTGGAATTGAAATCCATGAATTTGTAATTCAAATCAATGAATTCGTAATTAAAATAAATTAATACATTAGTAAGTCTCGATAAACACGTTTTGTATCATATTAGAAAAACAGAAATAAATCATTAGGATTTCTTTGCCAAACTTTTCAAAGAAGTGAATATTTATTTAAACGCCAAAAATGCATTTTAAGAAGCAAAAAGCTGGTCGCCAACGAGAAACCTTTTAAGAGATAATCAAGGTGGTACGCCTTTAATCAAACACACCTGTCGTTCTGATAGATCAAGGTAAGCCGCCTACCAATGGTAGCACCCTTTCCCTTCTTTTTTTCTTTCTTTCTTTTTCCTTTTTTTTTTTCTCTCTCTCTCTCTCTTTCTCTCTCTCTTTCTCTCACTTTGAGTCACCATTTATCAATGCCAAAATCACTGAGGAATAAGTGTTCATGAGATAGATGGATTGTCAGTAGAATGATACAGAATATTATGAAAGGATTGAAGATGATGAATGGAATGGACAACATTTAATTACTTATAAAGACGGTTTATAAAAAAGACAATTTTATTTCGGCAAGTAAACAAGTTGGTAGCAAGTGTGAAACACTTTAACAAATGCACAAAGCATGTCCCCCCAATATACCTCACCGTGTCTTATTTGATCATTAAGATGAATTGCCTCCAAAAAGTAGCACTATCGGCCTTTCTTTTTCATCTCTCTTTTTTCTCTCTCGCTCTCTTCATCTTTTACTAATGAGTCACTACATATCTAGGCAAAATGCCACTCGAAGACAATGGGGCAATAAGATGGGATGGTTGTCAGTTTAAAGGAAAACATCATGAGAGTAGTGAGAATGATTCCTGGAATGAACTATACATATTAAACATATAAACAAGGCAGTACTTCATCCTTTACCTCATCGTGGATCGAAATCACGTGCCTTTTTAATAAATAAAGTATTGCAAGACATACTACAGCCTACAATGAAAACGACTTAATTACAAGCAATATGGATTTCGTCCTGCAAGGTAAACTGCTAATGTGCTAAATATAATATCGCATATCTCTTGAGAGAGGCTTTGTTTCTAGAGTAATAGCCATCGCCATATCGAAGGCCTTTAAGATGGTCTGACACAAATGGTGAACTGCATAAAAGAATATTCGTTTGAAGCAATGAATCGGCAAGTCAGTCTCGATAAACACGTGTTTCAAAACGACTCAAAATTCATCAAACGTTCGTAAGAAAACCTTTTTTCTTTTTTAAATCAATTTTTTTTGGATGAAAATCGCTCCAGACAAGACATGAAGCCACTTTTTGTAAGGAGCTAACAAGAACAAATACGATTATCGCAAAACAGGAGATGCATATTGATCTTAGTCTGTAAAAGACCAAAGTTATTGGCAGAAGGTAAACAGTAAACAGGAAGAGAATTCCACAAGCCTGTGGTTCTTGGAAAGAAGCTACTGAAATAGGAAGCTGTATTACAATGAGGTATCAACACAGTTATCAAAAAGCTACAATCATCAATAAAAACAATTACATCAAATGCAATAATATGTATGCGATAAAAATCGTACATATTTCCAGGGGTAAAAGGCAACACTATTGACCTCAACATCGAAGGTTCAATCCCTGTCTAAGTTAGCCATGCTGATGACGGTTGTAAGACAGAAACACGTGTCCATTGATTACTTATATATACGCATAAAAGTAATAAATATATATGTATATCAACGAAAAATACGTCCTATAACGTTAATATATATGGTTTTATTAATTTTATAAGTACATAAATGTAATCAATGGACACGTATGTCTGGCTTCTAGCCGTCAAGAGCATGGCTAACTTAGACAAGGATCGAACCTTTCGATGTTAATGTCAATAGTCTGACGTTTTATGAAACAATTACATGAAATACAAATATTTAGGTGATAAAAATCGTGCATATTTCAAGGCAAGGCGTCATAGCCTGTGGGTAAAACGCCCGACTATTGACATCAGTATTTCATGGAATTGAGAATGCAAATAAAAAGTCAGAGAACGCTCGCCTACAATCTATTTCCATCATGTGATATTTCTATTATTTCGTTCTGTTTTGTATACCAGTTTATACGTTTTTATTAGTTTTGTTTTAATTTTACAGTTTTATATGTTTTTCTTCCTTTATTTATTACATTCTTACTTCACCGATTTCAAATGTTGTTTTATATTAACATAAATGAATGTACGAAATGGTAATGTAATATTTTTGACGTCATTTTCGATTATCGCGTACATTCATCTATATGTCAAGTATTTATATATATTTAATACTTAGCGAGAATAAGAAGAGAAATAAAAACGAATGAGGCAGGTGTTTATATATGCGGATATAGAAATATTAAACCAATATATAACTTCAAAGGCTTTTCTAGATTTGGTCAGTGCGTGACAATTCAGGTGAGTGTTTCGGTGTTATGTTGAAACACACTGTTATCATTACATTGTGAGTTATAGATATTGTTGTCATTAGCTTTTAATATGCCTGATTGGCGAACCAACGTCTGTGACGCTAAACAAGAAAAGACGATTTACATTAGTCAATAATCGCACGGGCCATGCAGTAAAAGAAACATGATGTCCTCGCATATATCCGGACAATGCACCCCACCACATCCCCATATATATATATATATATATATATATATATATATATATATATATATATATGTTTTCATATAGGTATAAATATATATAGACACATATATATTCATATATATAAGTATAAATATATATATACAGAGTTATATATATATATATATATTCATATATATATATATAAGTATATATATATATATATTAATATATATAAGTATAAATATATATATATATATATATACATATAAGTATAAATATATATAGACATATATATATATATTCATATATATAAGTATAAATATATATATACAGAGTTATATATATATATATTCATGTATATATATATAAGTATATATTAGTAGTAAGTTTTTGAAAGGCTGTGGGCAATGCAATTCCGGGTAAGATGCAAGTTGAAAGGAAAGGAACAAAAACAATAAAAATAAATCGAATACGATATAAGACTTACTATTTATTTTTCCTTTTTTTTCCTTTTTTTTTTTTTTTCCTTACATAACAGCAAGAGTGTTTTAGCTGTCCGGGTGATTAAAAATCACTATTTGATATTTCGGGAAAAGACATCCCTTTTTCAAAAATAATTAGACCAGAAGAAGAATAATATTTTATTCTTCTCCGACTAAGTATATATATATATATATATATTAATATATATAAGTATATATATATATATATATATATATATGTGTGTGTGTGTGTGTGTGTGTGTGTGTATTGTATTACAATTAATTACATAAAACACATTAAATGTTAAGGTGATAAAAATCGTACATATTCGTAGGCAGCCCGTCGTAGTCCAATGGTAAAATGCTGGACTATAGAAATCAATATCGAAGTTTCGATCCTTGTCTAAGTTAGCCATGCTGATTACGGCTGTGAGCCAGGAACACGTGTCCATGGATTACTTTTATATACGTATAATATTAATAAAAAAATATATATCAACGAAAAATACGTCCTATAATGTTAAGGGCGACTAAAATGTAATTTTCTGCATCTTTATCACTTAGGAAGTGAAAGAATCAAAATAGTAGTAAGCAAAACCACGAACGCTGAAATCACCAATCAAAACAATTACATAAAAACACATTATATATAAATATATCCATAAATATATTTATATGTGTATATGTATATATATATATATATATATATATATATATATATATATATATATATATATATATATATATATATATATATATGAATTAATTAAGTTCAAATATTAACTAAATGAACAAAATCATTACTTTTCAAAAGTGCTCAATATATATTAGAGCTTTTATATTAAAATAAACATAGTTTGAGTATCCGACAATCGTTTCAGAACCTTCTAAGTTCTCCTTCAGGGATGCACTGGTGATCTAAGATTATACCCGCCAATACACAATCATAAGAAAGAAAGAAAAAGAAAAAACACAAGCAAACAAAATACATTTTAATACATGGCTGCTTGTATTTTTTTCTTTTTCTTTCTTTCTTATGATTGTGTATTGGCGGGTATAATCTTAGATCACCAGTACATCCCTTAAGGAGAATCTAGAAGGTTCTGAAACGATTGTCGGATACTCAAACTATGTTTATTTATATATATATATATATATATATATATATATATATATATATATATATATATATATATATATATATAAATATTAATATATATATATATATATATTAGATATGAATATATATATATATATTGATATATATATATATATATATACACATATATCTGGACAGAGAGATTGAAAAGTTACACGCTATTTTTACATACTTATAATTCATTCAAATGTTCTTAACGTTCTTATGTATGTTCCTTAATGTATGGCATTTTTAATCTATGCTCTTGTTTTCTTTTCAGTTCAGTTATTTTGTTTAAAATTGTGGAACGTTTTACCTCACAGGCAGTTGCCCAGATAGCGGCACGTTACGAAGTTTGGAGATCTGTGGTTCAAGTCCAAAGATGGTGGAGAACAATTAAAGAAAGTCATGCTAAACTTGACGCTTAGACGATCAGAAATTGTCAGTAAAAACTCATCAATTTTAAATGTATATAAGAATCATAACATCTGACGTAAGTTAACATTCGTTTCTGTGCTAGCACACTACTACGGATCGAGAAAAATAGATCTAGTAGCTTTCCAGCCCCGTAGATGTTAACTAGCACAAAATGATGATTTGCGCTTTTAATGTTCATATAAATATTACTTTAAAAAGCTCAATCTTGTATTGGTGGTATGGTAGTTTTGTTTTACGGCATATCAACTCTTTTTGGGTTATTTAATGCCGAATTTGGTCATTATAGTAAAAAGTTTTTATGCTTCAAGTTCTAAAAATAAAATAAAAAAGGGGAGGGAGAAAGGGAGAGGGGCTGTTGTTTTTGTTTTTGGTTTTGTAGAACATAATTAAGTTTTACAAAAAAAAAAAAAAAAAAAAAAAAAAACGTCAATGTAGGTGAATTTCGTCTCAGGGAGCCACAGGGCAGCCTGATCTGGTATCACCAGAAATCTTGTATTGAGCACTTTTTAAAAATATTAGTTTTAAGTTTATGTTATCAATACTATACTTCCTATGTAATCCATTACGCGGCAAAAGGTCGCTTGGAAAACATCATCACATCAATATTGACCAAATTGTAGAAGACTTTGGATACTATCGGGAGGACATCACGCCGACAACGATGTCTGATAGAGAAAATTGGAAGGAACGAGTCAGGAGAATACGAAACGAATTCTCCATCGGACCGATTGACTGGTAACATTTGCGCAAATATCGCTCATTTAAGACCGTTCAAAGAGAGCTAAACTCCATTAAACAAACACGATTACGTCCATAACATTTGCTGTATAATCTCTATTAGTATTAACATGTTCCTATATGACTATGTTTTTGATTGGTCTAAAATAATTTGCGGCGTGGTCTCTTGGACTTGTTGTATGAAGAACGGAGGCTCTGATTGGTCAGCAAAATTACGTAAAAGGGACATGTTAGGAGGAAGGTAGTTCAGTTGGGCTCCAGCAGTGTTAGCGTGTATACACCTCTGTCGTTAGTCTGTCCTTTTATACCCTCTCGAATAGAAATGTTGACCGAAGGTTCGTATGGGTCTATTCTGCAACTAATCCGTCGGCTGGTTAAATTGATCAAGTTGAATAAATTGACATTATGAATAATCGGAATGCGGTTGTTCTTCTGAAAGAGCTAACTCCTAGCTAGGGGGATATTATTTCAATAACGGCTACTTGATCGCACGTGTGTTCAAATTAAACAACTGGACGTTTGCTAAGTGCTAGTCAACGCACTTATTGAAATGTCCATGTGTTCCTATTTAGGGCAAAGATAGACGAAAGGTCCGGTGGGAATAACAGATACAAATCAAGCTACCCGAAAGGTGGACTCTTGATTGGGAAAACAAATAAAAGTTGCTCTAAGAAGTGTTCTATCAGAAAAGGATGTTAGCCAAAGAATCCCAAAAAATCGGAAGGAGGAAGGAATTCCTAAACGACAATGTGGTCGCAGGTGTGTTCAAATTAGACCACTAGACGTTCACACAGGAGTAGCTGACACCCTTATTAAAGTGTCCGCGTGTCTGCCATTATTATGAAGCTGCCCTTGGAAGGGTATCCTAACCAGTATTAGTTTTCCCATTTTCGCTTGCACTATATTTTTTTAACAAGTTTTCATTTTTAATCGACTTTTAATCTCCATATTCAATTTTTGTTACACTCATTTAATAAACTAATTCTGTATCTTCTCTGTTTTTTTTATATCGTTTTTAGACTCTGGCAATGTTATTTCTGTCCCCTACAATTTCTCTATTTCTCCTTCTCTTTTACTGTCTCTCTTTCTGCATCTCTCCCCACACCTCTCCATAATATATCGAACTCTCTCTCTCTCTCTCTCTCTCTATCTCTCTCTATTTACATCCCCTCCCCCACTCTCTCTCTAACTCTCTCCCTCTCTCTCTCTCTTGCTATCTTCATGCATTAGTTTATTTCGCTTTTATTCGTTTTCTTTTAGATATTCCGTTTAACCTTCTCAGACCACATTTCTCTATTTTCAATTATCAAGCTATTCCACGACTTTTCCAACTCCTGATTTAAAATTTCATTATTCGAGAATTTTCATCTGATTTAGACGTTAATATTTCCACTTTATCCTCACACTAAACACAAAACACAAAAAACAACGACAAAAGAACACAGTAAAAAATGCATTTGCTTCGAAAAAACAAAAAACAGCAAGTAATACAAAGATGCTGACTCCAATGAAGGCGAGTTGTTCATTTAACTCGATTATTTCATGAAGATAATTGTTATCCAGTAATGATCCGGAGTCGGGATAGCCGAAGGTGAAAGGCCGTCGGAAACTGCTTCGGAGTCAAACGTTAACAAAGAGGAATTAATTTTTATTGATTGGATCATGTTTGGCGGGAATGGAAGGCGTCGTCATTAAATTCGCATTAGTCTTCGATGAGGCGAGATTGAAACGAGGTTTGACGAGACAAAACGAGATCTGGGAAATTGGTTACAAAATCCGATTTGGATATGTTTTGCTTGTCGATTTTACAGCATATCAAGCCTATTTAATGTCGAGAGACAAAACACATTGTTTGGTGGTTTAGGTATGTCTTTTTTTTACGGCATATCAACCCTTTTGTGGCTATTTCTTGTCGTAAAATGATGCATATTGGAAACGATTAATTAGCTAATTTGTTATTTCTGTTTTGCGACACATCACAGCTTTGGGTGTTAGCTCATGTTTTATTCGTTGATTTCGTTTCTCTGTTTCACGGCATATCAACCCTTTTTAGGATTACCCCTAGGAACAGTGTAATACATATTTTAAACGATTTAGGATTATATACATAATCACGTTGACACACTGTTTCCCGTGAGATTATCGAAGTTAAGCAATGGTGAGTTAGGTCAGTACCAGATGGGTGACCATTTGGGATTACCAGGTGTTGTATATGGGGGGGGGGGGGTATCTGCTTATCCCGACATTGTATCCAGTCGTCGTGGACTTCTCCTTGCCATTTTGCGCTAACAATGCCGGTTCACGAGAGGTGTGGTTGAGTATTGCGCCAGCCTTGCTTCAAAATAAACTCTCTGCACAGGAATTCTTACATAGGCATCTCTTGTCGAGACTAAACAAAGGCTTGCGATACAATTTAACGATTATTGAATGTCGAAATGTAATAATTCTAAATAATACCTTCATTAGTTTTGTAACTCGGTATTACGGCATATCAACCGTTTCGGGATTATAGAATGCCGGAATTCAATATCTATTCTAAATTATTCGTTGGAGTTGTTCAGTTTACAGCATATGAACCATTTTATGTTTATTTATAGCCAAAAATGTAAAACGTATTCTAAACGATTGATTGATTAGTTTGGATTTATTGCTTTATTACATAATCACATTAACACGTCTGAGGCTATTCTCTATCTCTACAAATCTACTATCAGATGTAGTATACAGTACTATTGTCATATTTTGGCTGGTGAATCTCTGTCAAATGTGATGGCACTTGATAAGGTTCAGAAGCGTGTGTATACTTTGGTTTGCTCCACCCTTTCTACTCTGCATCCTTTCTCACAGACGTGGTGTTGCTAGTTTAATTTTTTTTTTCTATTAATTCTATTATTGCATGTGTTATTCAGAATTGTCTGATCTATTTTCCGCTTCTTTGTTCCAGCTCGTTTGACTCGTTGGTTTCGTGGTCTCCATTAATCCGCTGTTTTGATTTATCGATATAATACAGCTTCCTATTCTAGTAACTTCTTCCTAAGAATGCATGATTGTATTGATTTACTCCTCTCCAGGAGTTAGGCACAAGGCCAGTTTTTATCTTACTCCCACAAGTTAGATGTGAACCAAGGTCGGGTCGGGAAAGTGGGATTTAAAAATTTCCTTGGCAGCCCCGTCGGCATTCCCCGGTAGGGGCGCCTCGGGCAGTAAGCAATAAACTTACTCCTCCCCAAAGAGGGGAGGCGAAGCCTGGGAGGGTGGACCTCCTAGAACTGCACAGGACAGACCCATAGACCGGCGTAAATCAAGCCCCGAAGGCCAAGACAATACCAGTCTATGGGGTGCAGTATCCATCGGAACAGATACTACACTTTGATCTTAGCCAAAAGGCCAAGTCGAGTTAGCACGATTGTAGAACTCTCTTTCTGCTAACTGTTTTCTCTCCTACTTATAGCATTTGGCCTTTTCAAGACTAAGGTATATATGCATCACCTGCATTTACGATAATCATCTAGACTTTTGCATCAAGTGGCTGCATGCCTTGTCTGGGGCGATTTCCATGAAAAATAATATCGACATACTTGAAATGTTTATGAAATGAGAGAACGTAATAACAATATCCAATTTGTTTGGAACTCGCTCTATCTTCTGATATCGAGTACTTCAAACTTAATACTGCAGACCAAACATATCTTTTCGATATTTCTTGTTTTGCGTTCGAGTAGATATTCTAAATATATTTTTAGTTTTCGAAACGAAGAGAAAAATATTTGATGATTTGTTTTTAAAAAAACTGTATCTTTCCTTTTCTCTTGAGAAAGTTTTCAAGGGAAAAGAAAAGAAAAGATATACACCCTAGAAAGTAATAAAAATAAGGCTTTCAGTTAAAAAAATCATTATAAGTACTACTACTACTACTACTAGTAGTAGTAGTAGTAGTAGTACTCACTAGGAATTATCACACAAGTCATCGTCAGTAATTATTCAGCGACAACAACTAATGGTGTTACCTGGAGTCTGAGTGATAACAAGCCTCCCAAGAGTTCCAGTACTCTCCACCTCTTTTCGATCACCACCGCAAATGACCTTGCGTTATCGCAACAGCCGCCTACCAATGATTTCTTGCTGGCAACGACCATTGATCTCCTCTGGGATTTGGGTGGCAATAAACCTCCCCAAGGTCCCAGCACTCTCCGCACTTTTCCAGTGGAGGTCTGGTTAGTGTTCTCCCTTCTCGGTCTTCCCATCCTCCTTGACCCCCTGCGACTATTTTGTATGGCGTAAGCCGAGTCTGGTGCCATCATTTTTTTTTTGTTGGGGGGGGGGGAAGCAGATAGCAGCTTATAGTATTTGTTGCAGTTTCTGTTCCTTGGTTCGTGCGGTGGTGTTCTGCCTGTGGTTTTATTATCTTCCTACTGTAACTTCCATGTGACTGGTTACCGTTCGTAGCTTATGCGGGTTGGTTTCCGCATTCGAAGATTTTCCTTTATATGCTTTCAATGACCCCTTTGATTCCAATTTATCCCAGTCTCTTCTCGTTTTTTGGACTGTTCCTAGTGATCCTACGATTATTATTATTTGTACTCACTAGGAATTCTCTCACAGATCATCGTCAGTGATTGCTCACCGACAACAACCAGTGGTATTTCCTGGAGTCTGAGTGACAGATCTCCAGTATTCTTCACCTCTTTTCGATTATTATTATTATTATTATTATTATTATTATTATTATTATTATTATTATTATTATTATTATTATTATTATTGCTTTTCTTGTTATTGTTATTATTGTTATTTTTGTCATTATTGTTGTTGTTGTTGAAAACGGTTAAATATGGCTGGTATTGATGTTCCCCACAGGGATATAACTTTTATTCATTTATTTCTTAATTTATACTAAAAAAATCCGCCTTTCCCGTTTACTCATCTTCTCTTTCTCACGTTTTCTGTTTTGATGTTTTCTCTATTTGTTTATTGTTTAAAAAAACAAACAAATTTTAGCCGCATTTTAAACAAAACAAAGAAGCCCAAATTCCGATCTAACCAATCCATTTATTTGCAATAAAAAAGGTTTTGATTTTTTTTTTCAAACTATTTTCGCAAACGATCTTCATGCTTCCCTTTATTTAATTCTTTTTACCCAATTTCCTTATTTATTTTTCGCTCTATCCCTCGTCTTTCCTCCGTATACCTCCGCTCCTTTCCCCTCTCTCTCTTTCCTTCTCTCTCTATATGTCTTATTCCTCATTATCCGCCCCCTCCGTTTTCTCGATAATTTTAACATTTGTGTAAAACTCCCCGAACTTTTCTCTTTACGCCTCCCTCCAAACAAACACATATTTTTTCTTCTTCCTCCTCCTTTGGGCACTAAAAATAAATTTAAGGAAAGGACGTCTTGGCAAGAAAAAGCTTTTAAATCATTTTCGGTGCGAAGTGCATTAAAAAGAAAATATCTTAATTATCGAACGACCTGAAGACGAAGTAAGTCGTCTAGCTCAATCCATGACAGAATTGGTTTTCTCTTTTTGGCTATTGGGTCACCACTTATTAAAGCAAATAGCTGCTCAAAGATAAGGGTTAAATCAGATAAAATGATCGGCATGAGTAACACTATGGAAGTGCTAGTATTAATCGATGGTACGAACTGAGTTGGATAAATCATGGTGTAGTTTATGACCAAAATATGTTGGTATAGGGTTTTAATGTGCTGTAAAAAGCAGAGAAGCAGTTCTGCGGTAATGTGTTCCACTAGCGATAAGCCCTTGTAAAGAAGCTATGTCTATGGAAGTTCCGCCTGTCGCTAGGCACATGGTGGGGGGAAGGTGTTCTTGCTCTGAATGTCTTACAAGGCGTAACGAATGATTGGAGCTCAGTCGGGTAGTTTTCATGAATATAACGATGGAGTCGAGATAGATAAGTAACGTCTCTACGGCGGGAAAGGCACTATAGTGAAGAGAAGATATCATGCTCCAACTAGATTTCGAAGTCGAGTGTGCAGGACCGGCGGGACAGTTATAAAAGTGTGTGTGTGTGGGGGGGGGGCTCTCCTAAAAAATGGGGGAGCCGGTTAAACACATGCATATATAACTAGCCCCCCCCCCTCAGATTTGGCAGCAGCAGCAAACCTTTTGACGTATATGACTGTTATATAGTTAGAAGATTGCATCTGGAGTCAATTTACTTGAAACTAAACGAAACTTCTATGAGCAAGGTTTCCTTCCAAGAAATATCATTCTGTGGAACACAATACTACGGGGTTGCTTCCCAACTGACTATAGCATGGTCGTTTGCAAGTCCAAAGTTACAGATTATTGTTGAACAGTCCTCTTAAATAATCTATTTTTTTGCCAGTCTCAACTATTGTTACCAATCCTCATGCTCGTGTCTCATCGTTCACCTGACAAACTCATTCACCCTTATCTTCGAGTGGCCTATGGGCCTTGATAAGTGATTACTAGATAGTACATAAAAATGTACTTCCTGAAGCGTTAGAATTGACGAAAGTGATGAAGATGACTCATACCGCTAAAAGATTATTCAAAAAGGTTAGGTCCTTGTTATAACCTTAAATGACATCCAGTGGTGAGGCCCCTACTTCGGAGCTGTGGGCAATGTAGAATTGTACACTTAGTTGCCATTGCTCCCAGGTCCACTCTGTCCCGGACTGGTAGTACCTGCAATGGCCAAATCTATGGGTCAAATAGAACCTACTGGCGCTATCAGATCAGGCTGTCTGAAGTTATTGATTTCCTGACTTAAAATGCACCAAACATTGATATTTTATTGTTGTTTTTCTTTTTCTTTGCAAAACTCAATTATGTTCTGAAAAATCAAAAAGAAAAAACAATAATCTCCCTCCCTTCCCGTCTCACCCTTTCACTCAACCAAACACCATGAACACATATTTGAACATATAAAGAATTTGAAGCATAAAACTTTCCCCAAAATAACCGGATTTCGAATTAAATAACCTGAAAAAGGGTTGATATGCCGTAAAATAAAACAACCAAACAACACCACCAAAAGGTTAGCAGTTATTGTTAAGCAACGTGTTGAAGATCAGAGAAATAACTTTAACAAAATTGTAATAGATGCTCTTTCGATGTGCCCGTTTTACGGCAGAAGAAGTTGTTTCAGTTATTTAATCATAAAAATAATTGGTCTGATCGAAACTCAATACATATTGTAGACGATTTATCGATATGTTAAGCTTCTCTGTTTAACAGGAAATGAACTCTGTTCACGTTTTTAACATAATATTTACACGAATTCTTATATAGGATTGATAAAACATATGTTGACATGAGTAACGGAAATAATAGCATACCAGTATATCAGTTGAAGGGAATCCAGTTGTGACTTATCTGGTTGGACCGAACTCTTGTCCTTCGGAATGTAAAACAAATAATTGAGCATTATTTAAAAGAAGTTGTTGGATTAAGGTGACAGTGTTTTAAGCTTCCCACTTAATCCAGATTTGAAACAAACACTTTTAACGTGGTTAAAACCAGTTTCACTTTTGTACGGTGAAAAATTTGTTGCGAAGGAACCCATCTAAATTCCTCAAGTTACCAACAATTAACCAAGCCATTCCCGACGGAGGGGGTAATGTCTGGAAGGCCGTACGTCGAATGACTTAGGCGATCCATACTTAATCAAAACCCGAAGGAACTGGTGCAACGCGCGTCGTCCCATAAATTTCAAGAATAACACAAGAGCAAACCCCAACTGGTATGAACATACAAAGCATAAAGAGATACTACACTTACATCGCAATGATATAAGATTGACGTATATTTGAAAAAAAAAAATGTTTTTAATTTTTTCTGATTTGTTGTAATTTGTAATTAACATACAAAGTAACTCATCTCTTACTAAGTATTTAATTATTTAATACCAATAAATAAATGAATTAATTGATAAATAAAATAAACAAATAAATAAAATTAATTAATTAAAATAATGAATAAAAAATAAAATTCATAAATAAAAAAATTAATAAAGTTTAAATAAATAAAATGAATAAATACATAATAAATAAATAAATGATAAAATTCATAAATAATACAATTTAATGAAATTTAAATAAATAAAATAAATAACTTAATTAAAAAATAAATAAATGATAAAATTTAATAAAATTTAAATAGATAAAATAAATAAATAAATAAATAAATAATAAATAAATAAATAATAAAATTGATGAATAATTAAGTTTAATAAAATTATAATAAATAAAATAATTTAAATAATTAATATGAGAAACATTCTATTAAATTTAATAAAATTTATAATAAATCAAATAAATGAGTCAATTAAAATTATAAATAAATAATTTAATCTACAAATAATAAAATTCAATACAATTTAAATAAGTTAAATAAATAAATAAATTAAAAGAATAAATAAATAATAAAATGTAATAAAATTTAAATAAATAAAATAAAAAAATAAATCAAAATTATGAATAAATAATACAATTTAATAAAATTCAAATAAGTAAAATAAATAAATGAATTAAAATAATTAATAAATAATAAAATTTAATTAAATTTAAATAAATGCAATAAATAAATTAATAAATAATACATAATAAAATTCATAAATAATAAAATTTAATAAAATTTGAGTAAATAAAATGTTTTTATGTATTATCTTAGTATTAGTTGGTAATAATTTAACACCAGAAACCCGACAAATCGCTCGCCGCGTTGAGAAATTAACAAAAAAGATAATGAAGAGAGAAAACTCCGTGGTCTTTAACGACACTTATATGAGAACTGACTTGCTGCCGAAATATATATATATATATATATATATATATATATATATATATATATATATATATATGTAGAAGGATGAAAAGGAATTAGAAAAGCAAAAGTCAAATACGATTTAACTTTTGCTTTTCTAATTCCTTTTCATCCTTCTACATATGTATCTGCTCTAACCTGGATATTGAGCTGTATACTTTTCACAATAGGTTTTACCTTTCCTAAAAGTTCGCTTTTAGTTCACCACTTTATATATATATATATATATATATATATATATATATATATATATATATATATATATATGTATTTTGATTTTATTCCATTAGTTGCGACAAAACAAGTTTTGTTTCATTGGTGCTAATAGCGACCAACTCATCGGGCCGGCGAAAGGAATTCAAATGGCATAAAATTTTAACTTCACTTTAACGGGAGATTGAAAATTGAAAATACATTGGAGGGGGAGGGGGGCAGAGTTGGGGCTTTGTCTATAACGGCGACATGGGACATGAGAGGGGAGGGGGGAGGACCCCAACAAGTCGTGTTTCAAATTATTACGTGGGAGGTTTTTCACGTGTCTGTGCTGTCATGATCTCAATCTCGACCGGGGTGGGATGGGATGGGAGGAGGGAGATGGAGCGACGGCCAGAGTGAGTTAAATTTAAAATGAGAATAAAATTATGATTACAACCGTCATTTTTATTTTATTTTAATTCTAATAAGTAATTATCATGTGGATAAAAATGTTTGATAATTTTAATTTAGGGTATTAATTGCTACTTTTGCATTTTATTTTAATGTTTTGTTTATTATTTGTAGTGAATTTTGTTGTGATTATATTTTTTAAATTGTGATTATATTATACCGAGATCAATACTAGTGGAATCATTTTATAAGAGAAGTTTTCTGGTGTTACCAGTTTTATCATTAACAAAACCTATTATGACAATGGTAACGCCTGCCAATCATACCTACGATAGTCGCAGTGATAACAGCCTTATATAAAAGCCTTAATAAAAATAAAATTAAAGATAAATATAAATAAAATTAGAATAAAAATAGAAATAGAAATAACAATTTTATTCTCATTTTAAATTTAACTCACTCTGGCCGTCGCTCCATCTCACTCCTCCCATCCCATCCCACCCCGGCCGAGATTGAGATCATGACAGCACAGACACGTGAAAAACCTCCCACGTAATAATTTGAAACACGACTTGTTGGGGTCCTCCCCCCTCCCCTCTCATGT
Organism: Sepiola atlantica; assembly: GCA_963556195.1. Lineage (NCBI taxonomy): Eukaryota > Metazoa > Mollusca > Cephalopoda > Sepiida > Sepiolidae > Sepiola > Sepiola atlantica. The sequence goes on from OY744546.1 coordinate 50,651,413, forward strand.
CCCATGTCGCCGTTATAGACAAAGCCCCAACTCTGTCCCCCTCCCCCTCCAATGTATTTTCAATTTTCAATCTCCCGTTAAAGTGAAGTTAAAATTTTATGCCATTTGAATTCCTTTCGCCGGCCCGATGAGTTGGTCGCTATTAGCACCAATGAAACAAAACTTGTTTTGTCGCAACTAATGGAATAAAATCAAAAAATATATATTTTGCTCTGAATTTTCATTGAGCACTCTCATAAACCCGGTTTCAACTTCCTTCGGATTCATACCCCCTGGATATTTGTAACAAGTTAATTATATATATATATATATATATATATATATATATATATATATATATATATATATATATATATATATATATAAGTATAAAGTTTTATTTATACAAACATTACTGGTTACATATGTGCATACATGTTTCGGTTGCACTTTTCCCAGAAAGTCAACCTCATCAAAACAAGAAATTTCGAGAAATGGATCCATTTCTCGAAAATTCTTGGTCTGATTAGGTTGACTTTCTGGGAAAAGTGCAACCGAAACATGTATGCACATATGTAACCAATAATGTTTGTATAAATAAAACTTTATACTTATAAACAGCTCTACTTGTTATTGAGCACTTTTTATAAACACTTGAGTTTCTACGGATTTACATTTACAGAAACTAATACAATACATGTACTATATATATATATATATATATATATATATATATATATATATATATATATATATATTGGTACTAAAAAAAAATATATATATATATATATATATATATATATATTGGTACTAAAAAAATTAGTACAACATTCGTACCGTTGGTTTCAAGCACGAAAAGTCTTAGCCATCCGGCTCTCTTCAGCTTCTGTTGTCATCTGTTTGGGAAATGTGAAGTCACGTGACTCTCTCTCTCTCTCTCTCTCTCTCTCTCTCTCTATATATATATATATATATATATATATATATATATATATATATATATATATATATGTATGTAAGGTATAAAAAGGACAGCATAGGAAGGAAAGTTGATGGAATAAAACGTGCTCGATACCGAAAGCTTTATACACCGTATACTGTTATTAGGTGGCATCGTAATCAATGCAACAACGTGCTTCTAGAGCTTTATAACGTAGTAGATTTTTTGAAACATCACCGTTTTCGGTATTCAACTCCGAAGCGAATTGCTCGCTACCGGAACTTCATTATGTAGTATACTTTTCTCCATCCACATCATTTTTATTCCGATCACTATCGCTCAATTATCTTAGCCTCTCAAATGCTAAAGCGCGAACGAGAACTTCTATTAGACTCGCCTTTTATAAATGGCAAAGAACTCAGGTAACACATAAATACTCTTGTTCCAATGTGCACTTGTTCTTTCTCAAATTTACGTCTTGCACGCCAGTCAAGGACGAGCCTCTTTGTGACGCCAATAAGGTGTGTTAAGACTAGACTATTTCTATCCGTCGATTGTGGCTCATCACATAGCCCACAATTCTTTTAGTTTAGTCTTGTTTCTAGTTTGTATCCCTATTTTTGTATTAATTTTCTTCTAAATGTCTCTCCTTTTCGCTTTTTACACATTTATTCTTCATTATCAGACAATTAGCGATACACTAACCCCTTCTCACAAAAAAAGGGGAAGCCTAGACGGGTGGACCTCCCGAGACTAAACAGGACCATACCTCAATCCGACAGTAACATCCCCACTGGCGGACCGATTGCCGATAACAAATCCCCAACTGGTACAAACCAAATTAAGCTGGCCAATTTATGAGCGTCTCTAGGTATAAATAGATAGTCCACTGTTTGATTTTTAACCTGGGCCAATTGTTATTTGAATTTTGAGACATATTAGATTATACATTGTCATTCAAATACAATTGTTTCGCCGCATAACAGTTCTTCAGTGTGGCTAGACATAGCAAGTGTTTTACCCTGAAATTCGAAAACCTATCTCTGGGTTACTTTAAACTGTGATTAGCAGTACGCCATTTTAACATTATTATTTCATCCTTTTCTTCTTTCTTTCATTCACTTTGTAATGTTTTCTTTTTCTGTCTTCTTCATTCCTTTTATTATATTTATAATTTGCTTTTTGTTTCTTTGTATTCTTTTTCGTCTTTTATTCTTCTCCTATATTTCGATTTATAATCTCTTTTTCTCCCCCTTTCGGTAAAAATATATATCTTTTTTTTCATGTGACCGTATCTTTACCCCCTCACGTGTTGTACTTCTCTTTCTGCATATCTTTCTTCTTAGTCTTCTCCATCACCTTCTTCTACTTCTTCTTCTTCTTCTTCTTCTTCTTCTTCTTCTTCTTCTTCTTCTTCTTCTTCTTCTTCTTCTATTTGGTCTTTTTTTCTTCTCTTCCCCTTCCTTTTTCTTTTTCTTCTTCATTTTCATCTCCTCCTCATCCTCTTCCTCCTCCTCATCTTTCTACTTCTACTTTTTCTTCAATTTGCGCTACATTTTCACCTTCATCTCTGTATTCTTCTTACTGTTAATCTCAAACTTCAAACTCTACTCAAGCTTCGATTTTTCTTCTTCTTCTTCTTCTATTTGGTCTTTCTTTCTTCTATTCCCTTTTTTTTCTTTTTCTTCTTCATATTTATCTCCTCCTGTCGCATAGCCTTTAATAAGTCATACCTTCGTTTTGTCTCGGTTTGCTCTGTCGTCTAGTGGTTGAGTACTTTCTTCGCCTCTGCACTGTAGTGGCCATCTCCGTGAGTTGTCTGTAACAAAAGACCTTTCTCACCCGCTTCATGAGACAACAATCTATTCATTTTAATTACTTTTTATTCGGCGTCAGTTTTTATTGCCCGTGGAGATGTTTTGCTATCGTTGAGAGAGAGAGAGATTTACGAATATCGTGGTTAATTCTTAGCTAGCTTATTGTCTAATCAGTCCTTTGTTATTTGAGGAGACATCGGGGACAAGGACATCTTTTACGCCAGTATTGTTGCTTAGGGAAAAACATTTCCCGTTCTGACTTGGCTACATCTTAATTCCTTCGTCCGACTTCTGCGCCCCCTAAGTCCGAACTGGTTTAAAAACTCCAATTTTCTCACATATCAAAACTGTGACGTAATATCACGTAGCCACCACACAGGTGCACGATGACCTTTTGAACCAGGGTCATCCATTGTCTCGTCACTTGTCACGTTTCAATTCCCGGAAACAGCATCGCACTCTATGCACTCGGCGGCACGCACTAATCGCACAAGCCAAACCAACGACCCAACACCCGTTCTCCACCACATACGTCCATTATCATATAACATTCTCATAAATGTTTTTATAATCCCACATGTTACGTCCATCATTATATAACACTCCTCCTCCTCCTCCTTCTCCTCCTCCTCATCGTTCTACTTCTTCTTCAATTTGCGCTACATTTTAATCTTTATCTCTGTGTTCTTCTTAATCTCAAACTTCTAACTCTACTCCAGCTCCGTTTTTCTTCTATTCTTCTTCTTCTCCTTCTTCTTCTTCTTCTTCTTCTTCTTCTTCTTCTTCTGTATTTACTTCCACTTTTTCCTCAGCTTTATTTCCAGGCTATTTACTATTCTATCCATTGTCATGTGTTTCTCCATTCGCCTACGCGAGGCAACCATTAAACATTCCACAACACTAATGATAACAATAACAATAGAAATAATAATAATAATAATAATAATAATAATAAAAACAACAACAACAACAACAACAACAACAACAACAACAATAATAATAATAATAATAATAATAATAATAATAATAATAATAATAATAATAATAATAATAATAATAACAATACCTTTTATGAAATCTTTTCGTTCGTTTTTCCAGAGTTTCCTTACTTTACTTATTCAGATAAATTTTCCCTGTCAAAATCAATTGTACTCATTTTTCATTTCGTTGACATTTTCATATTTTGTTTGGCGGGAATTTTGTTGTACTTTTTTTTCTTTTTCATTTGTTACAATTCACATGATTTAGATATTTTTTTTTACAATTTTAATTTTTATTTTATTTAGTGTAAATGTAATGTTTTTTTTACAATTGTTTTGTTCCGTTTTTATATTGACGGTTTTCCTTTCCATTTTTTTGTAAATAATGAATTTCTTCATTTCATATTCATTTCGTCACATCTTTTTTGTCTTCTATACTTTGCACGCTTCTAACACATTTCTTTTAAATTGCCATTTTTCATCTGTTTATCTGTCAAGTCGACTGCTTCATTTTGTTTTACAGATATTCTTCTTTTTTCATTATTTATATATATTTATATAGATATAAGTATATGCATATGAATATGTATATATACATATAAATATAATATATATATATATATAGTATACATATATATATATCATATATATTATACATATATATATAATATATATATATATATATATATTATACATATATATAATATATATATATATATTATACACATATATATATATATATATATATATATATATATTATACATATATATATTATACATATAGCTAATGTTATCCATCTATCTATCTATATATATATATATATATATATATATATATATATATATATATATATATATATATAAGCACAGCTGCTTTTCCGTATACGACTCACTACTCTCGATATATGTAGCGAGTGTATCCACACTGAGATTTGAAAGCTGAACGACCGGTCATGTTCAAATGTGATCAGTAGCCAAGCAACGTATATGTTAAACTTACAGATCCGCTACTACATAGAATAAATTATAAAGCTATGTATGTATGTATATATATATATTAATTTTATAAGTACATTTGAATGTGTTTAATTAATATATATATATATGTGTGTGCGTGTGTGTGTGGGTATGTGTGCGTATGTGGATGTGGGTGTGTGTGTGTGTGTGTGTGTGTGTGTGTGCGAGTATAAAATACACGATATATCACCGTGAAGACAGGATGTGTTAAAAGGACACAAGGAAAAACAAATAAAATACATGAATACATCATCAAAATACGAGAGAGAAAGAAAGACACCTCTCGACAAGCCAGTGTAAGCGTTTTTTTGTATATGTTTATATTAATAAAAATAATTATATAAATAGCTCTATTTACTATTTAGTACTTATTTATAAGACCGGTTTTACTTCTGTGAATTTTTATCCTGTGGATGTCTACTTTACCTGGATAATTGTAGATATATATATATATATATATATTGGAGTTACTTCATTTTTTAAACGCTTTTTCATGCTGCCTTAACGAAAACCCTTCTTCTACATCTAAATCTCCTTTCATTGGACACTTTACCAACGGACAATTACCAACTGGACAAACCCCATATTTTTGTTACACGAACTTTTTTTTCACTCTCCATTTCTTAATATTTTTTCAAATGTGGAATTTTGGCTTTTCCACTGCCAACTTATCTATCTATGTTATTCCTCTGATGATAAGATTTTGATCTTTGAAAAGCCTTGGCTTAAAGAAAGAATAATAAACATAATTTTCTTACCGAATATACCTTGCATTGAACAATCGAAGTTTGAAATAAATCTGGACATTCGTACATGTTTATCACTTTTCTTTCATCTATCTTTATATATATATATATATATATATATATATATATATATATATATATATATATATATACACACATAGTGTGTGTGTGTGCATTTAGGCGCCATTTTCTCATTTATTCAAGCATTATTAACAATAACAGAATTTGTCTGTTTAATTATACCTTTTTTATTTTTTAAATTTTTATGATCTTTTTTGTATTAAAATCAAAAAAAATAATAAATGATCCACAGGTTTCACGAACGTTTTCGATTCTTCGTTTAATCATTCTCAGGTGTCAAAAGCAAATGAACAAAAAAGCTGGAGAAAAAAGATACTTTTAAAAAGACGGTGGAGAAACGCGCATAGAACGTTTTCCGCATTGTCCGAGGAGTTAACAACATCACCTATAAAACAAGTGGAAACATTTTAAAATCTTTAACGTAATGTGATTTTGTTCTGTGATGCTCTCCAGCGTTGCTGAATTCAAAATCGCCAGCGACTTCCTTATTTTAATAATGTTTGCATATATATATATATATATATATATATATATATATATATATATATATATATATATATTTGTTATTGTTTATTATCTATGTACGTATAAGTTTCGTCCTTTTTTAATCGGGACTCATCAGCATAGAGATATGACTATTCACTACCGGTCATGCGATTCGAAACCCCGGATTACAAGTATTTTGCAACTCAAATCCAACGCCTTAACAACACACTTTATCGGCGGGCTTAACATCTAGAGCGTTCTACTTCTTTAGTGGAAAGAAACGATCCATTTTAAAGCTAGTGACGTCATGCTTTGTTAATACTACCATTACAGTGCTCTACTTTTTCGAGGAGCGACAAATAATAAATATTTGTTTTTGTTTATGATCTATCTACGTATAAGTTTCGTCCTTTTTTAATCGGGACTCATCAGCATAGAGATATGACTATTCACTACCGGTCATGCGATAGTTCCCGCCTGTTCGTTTGTTTACTTACTGCTCCTGAAGTTTTGGAGACAGACCGCCATAACCATGAGTATTCTATAACTACATTATCTTAAATAGTTGGCTTAGTATATTTCATTTTGATGTACCCGTTAAAACATTACTACGTGTGTGTTATTTCAAATCTCTATGTCTATCTATTTCGCAAGCTATATCAGCTCTTTCTGTCGCTCTCTCTCTCCCTCTTTCACTTCCTTAACAATGCCACTCTTCTCTCTCTCTCTCTCTCTCACTTCCTTAACAATGCCACTCTTCTCTCTCTCTCTCTCTCTCTCTCACTTCCTTAACAATGTCACTCTTCTCTCTCTCTCTCTCGCTCACTTCCTTAACAATGCCACTCTTCTCTCTCTCTCACTTCCTTAACAATGCCACTCTTCTCTCTCTCTCTCTCACTTCCTTAACAATGCCACTCTTCTCTCTCTCTCTCACTTTTTTAACAATGCCACACTTCTCTCTCTTTCTTTCTCTCTCTCTCACTTCCTTAACGATGCCAGTCTTATCTCTCTCTCTATCTCTCTCTCACTTCCTTAACAATGCCACTCTTCTCTCTCTCTCTCTCTCTCTCTCTCTCACACACACTTCCTTAACAATGCCACTCTTCTCTCTCTATCTCTCTCTCTCTCTCTCTCTCTACCTCTCTCACTTCCTTAACAATGCCACTCTTCTCTCTCTCTCTCTCTCTATCTCTCTCTCACTTCCTTAACAATGCCACTCTTCTCTCTCTCTATCTCTCTCTCTCTCTCCCTCTCTCACTTCCTTAACAATGCCACTCTTCTCTCTCTCTATCTCTCTCTCTCCCTATCTCTCTCTCTCCCTCCCTCTCTCACTTCCTTAACAATGCCACTCTTCTCTCTCACTCAGCTTCTCTCTCGTTTACCTTTCATCTCCCATCTATTTCTCCCTTCGCTGTCGGCTTTTAAGTGATTCCTTGAGAATCCTTTGCAACCCTTCCACCCACTTGCCCGATTTTATTCAACCTCTTTGCACCTCTCTTCCCAGGGCTGCATCCCTCATCTCTCTGCATCTTTATACTCCTTCTTCATCGCCTTTTACGATTCGGTGTTCTTTTATTGCTTGTTTGTTTTTCCGTGTTTCTTTGCTACGTTTTTAATTCCCCAAATGGCTCGAAACAAACTTCTCTCGCGACCTCTATCGGCCGTCAAATAAATAAAGATACGCCGGCTTGATATGTCTTAATCGTGCGCTTATCATCGACTGACAGAAGGGAAGAAGAGGTCGTCGACAATCGAGCAGGCGCGCTCGGCAAGGTCACCCGCATTGAATCCAGGCGACCAAACACGTGCGTTCAGAAGAAGCTATGACCGCCCGGAAGAAGCACAGTTGAAACAAATTTGTTGGTTATTCCAACCGTTTCTCCGGTTTTTTTAAAAACTTTTAATCTTAAAATTATTGTTTTTACTGGTGTATATCTTTTCTAAAATTAGTCTTTACTTTCGGCATATCTATTGTGTTATTTGATGGCGTGATGACTATCATATTCTACGCTACATATATACATCCTGTTTTCACGGTATTCAAATTTAGGATATAACGTGCATTTTATCCTCATATATATATATATATATATATATATATATATATATATATATATATAAGTATAAATTTTTTTTATACAAACATTATTGGTTACATATGTGCATACATGTTTCGGTTGCACTTTTCCCAGAAAGTCAACCTCATCAGACCAAGAATTTCAGAGAATATATATGAGTTCTCTGAAATTCTTGGTCTGATGAGGTTGACTTTCTGGGAAAAGAGCAACCGAAACATGTATGCACATATGTAACCAATAATGTTTGCATAAATAAAAATGTATACTTATAAACAGCTCTAATTGTTATTGAGCACTTTTTATAAATACTTGAGTTTCTATATTTACAGAAACTAATACAATACATGTACGATATATATATATATATATATATATATATATATATATATATATATATATATATATATATATGTATATATATATATATATTAAGTTCAAATATTGACAAAATGAACAAAACCAATACTTTTCAAAAGTGTTCAATATATATGAGAGCTTTTTATATTAAAATAAACATAGTTTGAGTATCCAACAATTGTTTCAGAACCCCTTCGGCTCCTACTCAGGTATATACTGATGAGCAATGATTTGTCTGTTTGTTTTTTTTGTCTTTTGTTTTTTGTTTTTCTTGTGATTGTGTATTGGCGGATCTAATATTTGCTCATCAGTATATCCCTGACGAGGAGCCGAAAGGTTCTGAAACAATTGTCGGATACTCAAACTTTGTTTATTTGAATATATATATATATATATATATATATATATATATATATATATATATATATATATATATATATATATATATATTCGTAAAGAATATGTAACATATTTCATTGGAGCTACCTGAGTCCAGATGGTACAGTTATATAAGCCACACCTATCATTCTAATTGGACATGAAACATATGTCTGTAAATAATAGATACTTAGTTTCGATTAGTAATTATTACAGCTCCGTTTAAGTCTATTAAAAGTGTCTAATAACGCAATAGTGCGAGTTTTCTCTACCTTCTACTATCGAACACTCCATGAGACTTATCATGTTCGTAAAAAAAATATAGGGTGTATTTCTCGCACAGTTAATGACTTTCACGGTCGCCGAATGGTTAAGAATGTTTTATTTAAGTTACCCGATTCAAGGTATTTCGGTCTACCGGTAGTAAAGTTACACAAGTCATACTTATCATTGTTAGTGAACATGAAACATATATGTCTATGGATGATAAATTAATAATTATGTAAAAATTATTATATATTATATATAGATCCAGGTAAAAGCGTTTTTTAAAGATGCAAAAGGGACACACACACACACACACACACATATATATATATATATATATAGATATATATATATAATCACTCTCTCTCCCTATGTATATATATATATATATATATATATATATATATATATATATATATGGTTATTACTATTTTATGTATCCACATAACATTTTATAAGGATATATTACTTTTTTATGTATCAATCTTCAGTATTTACTTCAACAGTGCTCGATACGTAAGTAGAACTAGGTAGTAAGCTATGAAAATATATTTATGTCAATTAAGCTACACAGAGGCTCCCGCGTTTCATCCCCGGGGGTAATCGTCAGGCTAAAATGAAGATTCCCCCGGGCATGAAACGCGGGAGCCTCTGTGTACCTTAATTGCCTTAAATATATTTTCATAGCTTACTATATATATAGATAGATAGATAGATAGATAGATAGATAGATAGATAGATAGATAGATAGATTTCGAATAGATTAAACAATGGTGTTGAGCAAAACTTTTAATTTCAATGACCGTTCCATCATTAAAACCTATACATCAAACACGGTTTGAAGGTTAAGATCCTAAAAAATACGTAGGAAAAAAAATAGATTCATATAAACATAACTTTTCCTACACAAGCCGAATAATCGACGGGCATATCTTTTATCCGTCATTACCTCCATGTATATTCTATATAGTAAACCGGGAAATATAAATTAAATTTATGTAAATCAAAATGATTCCCGAATGTATAGAATTTCACTTACAAAAAAACAAGCCTTTCAGATCAAATAATAGCGTATACATATAAATGTATTTCAAAATTTATTATGATTTAATTGTATTAAATTGGTCAAATTTCAACCTTTGTCTATGCATGAATTAGGGGAATATTTTGGATTTTCTATTTAATAATTTGTAAATTGGATTCAAGCCATCAGATTCGCAAAGTAGGTTCATTTTTCATCCAGGTTTATATCATTGAGTGTTCTGAAGAATCGACCATCCAATATTATGCAGTAATGGCCTCCATTTTATGGATGTTTAACTCAACATATGAGAGTTATTTCCCTTGCATCGTTTCTAAGCAAATGCTTTAATTTTCGTATTTCTATCTTTTCTATTTTCGGAACTCTTCAATGTTTGGCATATAAGTGAATGGTAACCAATTTTTACATCTTTGACTTGTTGACATCGCATTGGTATATTTTCGCCCTGCTGATTTTTTTTGACTATTTTTTTTCTAAGCATTGTTAACCTTTCTTGGAGTGATCAAGAAATAATATTTTTATTCTACTTACTTATTTCTCCGTTTCGCGATGTAATGTTCATTTCCTTGCATGGAGCAGAAAAAATATTGTTTATCATACAGATGTTTTTAAAACAATCTAAATTGGTTTGCGTATGAATTATTATAAAATGATATGATAATAAATGTTGAAATATATATATATATATATATATATATATATATATATATATATATATATATATATATATATATGTGTGTGTGTATGTATGTATGTATGTATGTATATATATATATTCTGTGTATTCAGGCAGCATACTTTCATTTATGCAAACATAGTTAAATATAACAAAATTCTGCTGCTTGACTATGCTTTTTTTATTTAAAATCTTTTTTCTAATGATAATTTTTGTGCACGGAGCAAATTATTTTAGTTTTTTATATAGATGTTTTGAAACAATTCTTAACAAGATTACGTAGTTTGCGTATGAATTATTATAAAATGATATGATAATAAATTTTGAAATATATGTATAGTGTGTGTATTCAGCCAGCATTCTCTCATTTATACAAACATTGTTAAATATAACAGAATTCTACTGCTTGACTGTTTTTTTATTTTTTTTCCTATTGATTATTATTGTGTCAAAATCTTTAAAAAAAACAATAATATATGTTCCATATGTATCACGAACGTTTTCAATTCTTCGTCGAATCATCTTCAGGTGGCAAAAACAAATGAACAAATAAGCTGGAAAGAAGAAGAGAATTTTAATAAGCAGCTGAGAAAGCGGACGTAAAGGTGGTTAGACATCAAAAGAACGGACCAGTGCAGATCCAGGAGAGACGTACACAATGTAGATACGTAATACAAGTCATCCTGTGACGCTAATTCTGGCGTTATTTATGTCACTTCTCAAAATAATTTTTTTTTTCTAATTAAAAATGTTAGAGCTTTGGTAGTCCTCCACATACTTCACTAATTAATTAAATTCAGTTTTGCTAAATACATTAACGAATGTCCTTCTTGGGATAACAATTTTTCACTATTGGCTTCTTTGCCATAATAAATTCTAATCTATCAGAAGTTTGTTGTTATTCACTGACAAGATGAATTCAAGCTCACAAGATTACACATCAAAGAAGGTTATTTTCGAATAACAGAAATAATAATCGCAAGGAATCTCTTTCAAATACAGTGGCGACAAATAATTTGTTGGGCTGGGCAATTTGAGAGCTCTTGATAAAATTCAGAAGGCAATTCGGTTGTCACCACCGATTTGCTCTTCTCTGCACCCGTTCTTTCACAGGCGTTATGTTGCTAGTTTACTTTTATTATTTAAGTACTATTATGGCATGTGTCCTTGTCCTAACAAAACAGAATAGTTATTTCCCTTGAATTAAAAGAAAGAGTTATCGTCCTTGGATAAAAGAAGTCGTCTGCCATGACAGTTGAAAAGTAAACAGAACGGCCATCACGATCATATTAAGCATCTCGCGTTACGTAGTTTCTACATTTCATTTAATCGGTGTTTTTTGATAAATACATGTTTGCGTCGTACCTTCATTTTTTAGTTGTTATTAAATCGATAACAACGTGTAAACATCAAACGTAACAGTTCTTCAGAATTTTGCGCTTTATTCCATGCTTACTTTATTTATGTTTATTTGGCTCTTTTGTATAGTTGTCTACATCAATTCGGTGTTAACTTACCTCGTTGTGGAATATGAACTATTCTCTTTCCTGCCGCCTCTATAGTACAGAAAATCTATTGCTAGCCTTTTTCTATTGTATTCGTATGTGCATGCTCGACTGAGCTCTAATGTCTGGATTCCCCTGTAAAACATTAACAGTAAAATAAACTTGCAGAGCTATAACCACAACAAAGAACTTTCCCCCCTCTCTCTCTATATATATATATATCCATATATCTATCTATCTATCTATCTATCTATCTATCTATCTATTTCTCTTTCTCTTTCTCTTTCTCTTTCTCTTTCTCTTTCTCTTTCTCTTTCTCTTTCTCTCTATCTCTATCTATCTATCTATCTCTTTCTCTTTCTTTTTCTCTCTCTCTCTATCTCTATCTCTATCTATCTATCTGTCTCTTTCTCTTTCTCTTTCTCTTTCTATCTATCTATCTCATGTTATCGTTATCTTCCTCTCTCTCTCTCTCTCTCTATCCATCTATCTCTCTATCCATCTATCTCTCTATCTATCTATCTATCTTCATCTTTCTCTTTCTCTCTCTCTCTCTCTCTTTCTCTCTCTCTCTATCTATCTATCTCTTTCTCTTTCTCTTTCTCTTTCTCTTTCTCTTTCTCTTTCTCTCTAGCTATCTATCTCTATCTATCTATCTATCTATCTATATATCTCTTTTTATCGTTCTCTTCCTCCCTCTCTCTCTATCTATCTATATATATATATATATATATATATATATTTCTCTCTCTCTCTCTCTCTCTCTCTCTCTCTCTCTCTCTATATATATATATATATATATATATATATATATATATATATATCAATCTCTATATCTCTATGTATCTCTCTCTTTCTCTCTCTCTCTCTCTCTCTCTCTCTTTGTATAAAAAACAAACGAAACTTCTATGGACAAGTTTTTTTTTCTTAAAACATCCGATCTGTGGAACAAGAATTCAACGAGGCTGCTTCTCAACCGACTACAACATGGTTGTATTCAAGTCTAATATAAATAAATACTTGTTGAGCCGTCCTCGTGGATAATCAATTCCTCTGAAGTAACTATATACTCATTTCACCCATTGTTTTCAATCCTCTCGCGATAATTTAAAAACTGACGATCTCTTTAACCCTTATCTTCGAATAGCCTCAAGACATTGATTAGTGGTAACACATTATCATGAAAAATAAATCTTCCTATTCTCGTAGCTTATTTCCAAGAACGTCCGGCTTGTTGAATTATCTTCCTGCTGATTGTTTTCCTCCTACCTATAGCCCCTGTCTTTTAAAGACCAAGGCCAATAGGCATCTCCTCTTTGCGTTAATCATATTTCGTTCGTTTTAGCTCTTCACATCAAGTGGCTTCATGCCTTGTCTCGAGCGACTTTAATTGAAACATTCAGTTTTTATTCATTTCATTCATAATTTTCAATCATCTCATGATATTCATCATCATTCAATTAGAAATCCATCACTCATTAACACTTGTCTTCAAGTAGTTTTCGGACGTGATCAATTTTGACTCATTCGTAAAAAAGCACCGGAACTAACATATGTTGAATCTAAAATCTACATAAAAAAGAGCGTGTAGTTGACTCATTCGTATATCTTGCCAAAACGGATCTTAGAATAAAAAATGTCTAACAATGCATCCATTCATACAGCAAATTATTAATCCTATATTTAAATGTATAAAGATGTATCGGATAATAAGTTTCTGACGACCGGGTCTACCGTGTACGCACAGTAAAGTGTTAAGATAACTGCCTTAAATCTACAATCTATCAATCTCAGTAACCCTTATCTTCGAGTGAATTTTGGCCCTGACAAGAGCTGACTTATTATTTAAAATATCGCGGGAAAATATAGAGAGCATCATTTTTTATATACGTGTGTCTATGTCTTTTTTGTTTATGTATGAAATTTGATCGTGTATTTCTTATACGTACGTGAATATTATATTTATAGCAATGCGTGCTACTCTGAGAAATGGATACCTTGGCCTTTTGGCTAAGATCAAAGTGTAGTATCTGTTCCGATGGATAATGCACCCCATAGACTGGTATTGTCTTGGCCTTCAGGGCTTGATTTACGCCGGTCTATGGTTCTGTCTCGTGCAGTTCTAGGAGGTCTACCCTCCCAGGCTTCGCTTCCCCTCTTTGGGGAGGAGTAAGTTTATTGCTTACTGCCTGAGGCGCCCCTACCGGGGAATGCCAACGGGGCTGCCCAGGCAATTTTTAAATCCCACTTTCCCGAACCGACCTTGGGTAACATCTTACTTGTGGGAGTAAGATAAAAACTGGCCTTGTGCCTAACTCCTGGAGAGGAGTAAATCAATACCATGAGAAATACAACGACTAAACTTGACAAAATTGGTTTGTTACCACAAGGAAAAAAAGCGTTTCTTTCTCCCCGCGTCACTAGCGTCGAGCGGAAAATGAGCAAACTGAGCTTCTTTGCAAGGGATTCCTATTTGTGGAACATATTACCGTGCGATTGCTTCCCTACAGGATACAACATAGTCGTTTTCAAATCCATTGTCAATAGATCCATATGATGAACCGACGTCACTTCAAGTTTGGTCCATCATATCAATATGTGCCAATCTGTTCATAAGATTCCTCATCTCTCAACTGGGAGGTGACTGTGGCTAAGTGGCTAACGACGCGGGCGACAACCTGGGTGTGTCACGCTCGAATCCAGTTCGTTCTACAGAAACACTTAAACTTAAGATGTTGCCAACCTTCACGTGGCCCCTCCTGTCAGTACCCGGTGTCTTTCTAGAAAGAATTCTAACTAGAAATATATCGGGTAAATTAATGCTAACAATAGAATCATCTTATTCATACAAAATGAATGACCCTTCAACTGACAATAATTCCATCTCAATAATTTTTATCCTCGAGTTGCATTTAGCCCTTATAAGTAGTAATTTTCTTAATAAATAAATATCCATATATATAATGAAGCCCAAGATAGATGATTCTTACTTTTCCGCCATTTTTTTTTGCCTTTAATTTTCATTTCCTGTTTCCCCTCGTTTTATCTGTTTACATGAAATGGAGAAAGCGCTTGAAAGTAAAATGCAAACAAGACTATCGTTTGAAAAGTAATGTTTTAAATGGACAAACGACAAAAAGAGAAAAGTGATGATCGGAAATTGAATAAACTGACATTTCTCTACACCAGCATATAAGCTACGAAATTTGGAAAAAGTTAAGGGGATGGGAACGGTTGGAAATCAGTTGATAGCAGAGGTTAAATGCGCTGTGGATGTTAAATTGGATAAAAACAATTCAAGAATTGAAATTACAATAAGATCAAGTAGTTGAGAATCAAGGGTTTGGAGAAGATGGAAGGCCGGAGTTGAGAGAGTATGGAGAGCGGCAGTTTAGAGAGGATGGATAGCGTGAGTTGAGAAAGGGTGAAGAGCGTGAGTTTAGAGAGGATGGAGAGCGTGAGTTTAGAGAGGATGGAGAGCGTGAGTTGAGAGAGGATGGAGAGCGTGAGTTGAGAGAGGATGGAGAGCGGGAGTTGAGAGAGGATGGAGAGCGGGAGTTGAGAGAGGATGGAGAGCGTGAGTTGAGAGAGGATGGAGAGCGGGAGTTGAGAGAGGATGGAGAGCGTGAGTTTAGAGAGGATGGAGAGCGGGAGTTGAGAGAGGACGGAGAGCGTGAGTTTAGAGAGGATGGAGAGCGTGAGTTAAGAGAGGATGGAGAGCGGGAGTTGAGAGAGGATGGAGAGCGTGAGTTGAGAGAGGATGGAGAGCGAGAGTTGAGAGAGGATGGAGAGCGGGAGTTGAGAGAGGATGGAGAGCGTGAGTTGAGAGAGGATGGAGAGCGGGAGTTGAGAGAGGATGGAGAGCCGGAGTTGAGAGAGTATGGAGAGCGGCAGTTTAGAGAGGATGGATAGCGTGAGTTGAGAAAGGGTGAAGAGCGTGAGTTTAGAGAGGATGGAGAGCGTGAGTTTAGAGAGGATGGAGAGCGGGAGTTGAGAGAGGATGGAGAGCGGGAGTTGAGAGAGGATGGAGAGCGGGAGTTGAGAGAGGATGGAGAGCGGGAGTTGAGAGAGGATGGAGAGCGGCAGTTTAGAGAGGATGGAGAGGGGGAGTTGAGAGAGGATGGAGAGCGTGAGTTTAGAGAGGATGGAGAGCGTGATTTGAGAGAGGATGGAGAGCGTGAGTTGAGAGAGGATGGAGAGCAGGAGTTGAGAAAGGATGGAGAGCGTGAGTTGAGAGAGGATGGAGAGCGGCAGTTTAGAGAGGATGGAGAGGGGGAGTTGAGAGAGGATAGAGAGCGTGAGTTTAGAGAGGATGGAGAGCGTGATTTGAGAGAGGATGGAGAGCGTGAGTTGAGAGAGGATGGAGAGCAGGAGTTGAGAAAGGATGGAGAGCGTGAGTTGAGAGAGGATGGAGAGCGTGAGTTTAGAGAGGATGGAGAGCGGGAGTTGAGCGAGGATGGAGAGCGGGAGTTGAGAGAGGATGGAGAGCAGGAGTTGAGAAAGGATGGAGAGCGTGATTTGAGAGAGGATGGAGAGCGTGAGTTTAGAGAGGATGGAGAGCGGGAGTTGAGAGAGGATGGAGAGCGTGAGTTGAGAGAGGATAGAGAGCGTGAGTTGAGAGAGGATGGAGAGCGGGAGTTGAGAGAGGATGGAGAGCCGGAGTTGAGAGAGGATGGAGAGCGTGAGTTGAGAGAGGATGGAGAGCGGGAGTTGAGAGAGGATGGAGAGCGTGAGTTTAGAGAGGATGGAGAGCGTGAGTTGAGAGAGGATGGAGAGCGTGAGTTGAGAGAGGATGGAGAGCGGGAGTTGAGCGAGGATGGAGAGCGGGAGTTGAGAGAGGATGGAGAGCGGGAGTTGAGAGAGGATGGAGAGCGTGAGTTGAGAGAGGATGGAGAGCGGGAGTTGAGAGAGGATGGAGAGCCGGAGTTGAGAGAGTATGGAGAGCGGCAGTTTAGAGAGGATGGATAGCGTGAGTTGAGAAAGGGTGAAGAGCGTGAGTTTAGAGAGGATGGAGAGCGTGAGTTTAGAGAGGATGGAGAGCGTGAGTTGAGAGAGGATGGAGAGCGGGAGTTGAGAAAGGATTGCGAGCGAGAGTTGAGAGAGGATGGAGAGCCGGAGTTGAGAGAGTATGGAGAGCGGCAGTTTAGAGAGGATGGATAGCGTGAGTTGAGAAAGGGTGAAGAGCGTGAGTTGAGAGAGGATGGAGAGCGTGAGTTTAGAGAGGATGGAGAGCGTGAGTTGAGAGAGGATGGAGAGCGGGAGTTGAGAAAGGATTGCGAGCGAGAGTTGAGAGAGGATGGAGAGCAGGAGTTGAGAAAGGATGGCGAGCGTGAGTTGAGAGAGGCAATGTACTTAGGGAAATGGAGATAATTCAAAGGAGAAGAAAGAACAAAGAATCAGAAGAGGCAGAATAAGAAAGTTAATAAAATAAGAAAAACGAGACGAAGCAGAGAGAGAAGAAGAAAATTAATGAAAATAAAAAATAGAAGAAGAAAATGAAGAAGGAGATAAAAAAAAAATTTTAATAAAAAGAATAATAAGAAGACGAAGAAGATAAACAAGTAAAATTACTAAAAATAATATAAGGGGGAAGTGAAGAAGAAGAAGCTTTAAAAAATTAGAAAATGGAGAAAGAGCTGAGGTAAGGGAGAGTAGAAGGACGAAGAAGCAGAAAAAGGAGATAATTAATTTTAAAAAAAAGAAAAAAAGAAGAAAATTGATGAAAATAAGAAATAAAAGAATAAGAAAGGAAAGGAAAGAAAGAGAAGAAAAAAAATAAAATAAAAAATAAAAAAATAATGAAAAATAAATAAAAATAAAATATAATAAAGGAAAGAAAGAAGGAGAAGAAAATCCATAAAAACAGAAAATGAGAAAAAGAAGAAGAAGAAAAAGAGCATTAATAATAAAAATAAGAAAAGGGAAAATAAGAAGAAATTAAAGACGAGAAGAAAAAGTAGTGACGAAGACAAGAACTATTTAGAAAAAAAACATGAAAATAAAAAAGACGAATATGAATGAGACGAAGTGTTAGAACGAAAATCATTATTAATTAAAAAAAAATATAATTTTAAAATTAAAAATTTTTTTTTTAATGTTTTCAATAAAAAATTTAAAAAAAATAAAAAATAAATAAAAATAAAAAAGACAAAAATGAATGAGAGGAAGTGTAGAACAAAAATCATTATTAATTAAAAAAATTTGTTTAAATGTTCAATAACAAATTTAAAAATTAAAAATAAATAAAAATAAAAAAGATGAATATGAATGAGACAAAGGTTAGAACGAAAATTATTATTAATTAAAACAAATTATACAATTAAAATTTTTTTTTAAATTTTTTAAAAAATATTTCAAAAAAAATGTTGTTAAATAAAAGATAAATGAAAATAAAATAGACAAATATGAATGAGACAGATTGTTAGAACGAAAATCATTATCAATTTAAAAAATTTTAAAAATAGCAAAAAGATAAAGATGTAGAAAAAAGAAAAAGACGAAGCGATATAAGAAAGAAAAACGTAAAAAAAAGTAGGAAGTAAAAGTGAAAACGAAAACGAAGTGTTAGAAGGCAATAATTTTGCTAAAAAATAAATATAAAAATAGAAGGACAAATAAGTAGAATAAGACATTATCTATGAATTAAGCGAAGTTTACAAAATCGACAGAGAAAAAAAGAAAGAAAACAATTAACCAACGAAGAAGAAAATGAAGAAATACGGTTAGAAGAAGGTAAATGATGTTAATAAAAATAAAAAGAAGAAGAAGAAGAAGAAGAAGAAGAAGAAGAAGAAACAAAAGTAAAGGAAAAATAAGAAAAAGAAGAAATATGAGCAAGATGGAAAAGTAGAAATATTTCAAATGTATGGAAAGGTATAGAAGAAAATGAAGAAGAGAAAAAAATAATTATATAAAGAGTAGACATAAAGAAAAAAAATCAAAGAAAAAATAGAAGGAAAAATAGGCATAAATGAGAAGTGCTCGAAGAATACAAGAAATAGAAATTAAAGAAAAACGGGGCACAAAGAAAAATAATAAAATATAAATAACAAGGAAATGAAGATAGTATGTTTTACTTAACAGATTTCCTTCTAATTTATATGCATAAAAGCTGTATTTTATATAAATTTGAAGTGTCATTTATATTTATTATCATGTGTGTGTATATATATATTTATATATATATATATATATATATATATATATATATATATATATATATATATATATATATAATTATTTATACTAGAGATGAAAGATGAGAATAAATAATTGTAAAGATAGAATATTTATTAAAACATCAGAAGTTCAGAGCAAGGAGTTTATAATTTTTTATATTAATACAGACATGTACAAAACACCGCTACAGTGGCATGCCAATGTCATCGATCAATAGTTATTAGAAACTAAGATCTCAGCAGGCGGATAAAAAGTCTGATCCTGAAGTCCGATGTTCATATTTTATCTGGTTTACTATATATATATATATATATATATACATATATATATATATATATATACATATATATATATATATATACATATATATATATATATATATATATATATATATATACATATATATATATATACATATATATATATATATATATACATATATATATGTGTGTGCGTGTGTGTGTGTATGTGGGGTTGTGCGTGAGTGTATGCATTCTTTACAGATATATTCGTATATAAAATGCACATGTATATAACCATTTTTCTCTGTGCTTTCATAGGACTTCGTATAATACTTTAATTTATATATATTTATCCGTGCATGTACATATATATATATATATATATATATATATATATATATATATATATATATATATATATATATAGTTATATTTATATATATATATATATATATATATATATATATATATATATATATATATATATATCAAGGATTGAATTTTAGAATATATTTTTTTGAATTTTGAATTTAAACATTAGAGTGATGTAATATATCAATTTACAAACAATCAATCTAAAACACATTAGAGGATATTTGAAAAATAGTTAAATGAATATAATATTTAAGAAAAAAGTTTAACTATAATCATTTTACGATTTAAATAAATTTAATTTTATTAATTTGCTGCTGGTCACGTGAACATTTACTGTGGTATAACAATAAAAACAACATTACCAGTTTACACTAGGTTTAAGAGATTTTAATCGCCCACCATTTGATAAATAGGTTTTTATCTCAAAATATATCATGAACACGGTAACACACATTAGATCCCTGTGTAGAAGTTTTGACTAAACATGTCAAATTCTCTGTAAAAAATATTTAAAAAGTACCACTGCGTTTTCGTCTACTTTCTAAACACCGACATATTTCTATTTCTATTGCAATAACCTTCTAAAACTCTGCTCTCTTTCTCTCTCTCTCTCTCTCTCTCTCTATATATATATATATATATACATATATATATATATATATATATATATATATATATATCTGAATCTTAATAAGTGTGTTTGCACATAACTAAATATTTGTAAATATTTACATATAATTTTACTTAGGCATATGTAATTATAAACTAATAGTTAATGCATATATTTACATAGATATAGGTATGCAAATATATATAAATATACATATATTATAAATATGTATTATATTTACAACCATTTTCATATATGCATGTATACATGTCCACATATGTATATTATATCTGTGTATGCAATACATAAATGATATATATCTATATCTATATATATATATATATATATATATATATATATATATATATATATATATATATATATATATAATAGTTCTTTGTAATATAGCAGGAAAAATCCCAGCAGAGATCTCAATTAATTAAGAATTAAAGTTAAAAATTAAAAATTTAGGGCATAATATTTATTTATTTATTTTGGTACAGAAAAATTAGTACAACATTCGTACCGTCGGTTTCAAGCACGGAAGGACTTAGCCATCCGGCTCTCTCCAGCTTCTGTTGCCATCTGTTTTCACATTTCCGAAACAGATGACAACATAAGCTGAAGAAAGCCGGATGGCTAAGTACTTCCGTGCTTGAAACCGACGATACGAATGTTGTACTATTTTTCTGTACAAAAATAAATAAATATATATATATATGTATATATATATATGTATATATATATATATATATATTTATATATATATATATATATATATTGATATATATATATATTGATATCTATATATATATGTATAAATATATATTCCTTATACATATGTAATATATGTGCGTTGTATAGTCTACAGTGATATATAAATATATTTGTAAATATATCTATTTGTACATATATTGAAATGTAAATGCACACACACCCCTATGTGTATAGATGCTAACTTAGCATTATCAGATGAATCGTAAAAAAACTGCGCAGATTTACTAACATGAAACAATCGTTGGCACTTAGACACACACATCGCGCCCTACATGTTCGAACATCCGCATACCACTTACTCGATGGATTCTAAATGGTTTCCAGCAACAGAATATGATAGATGAGAAACAACTGCATTTAGGCATTACGTCTTTCCTTAATTGAAGTTAAGTTTCAACGCGAGGCAATTCGAATAGGCAGCGTCACTCTAAGTTGGCGGTTTCTGACGACACCATCTTGAATAAGAGACGATAAAAACAAAGCTTTTATAGTTATTCGCCAAAAGAAAATGCCCGCTTATAACTGACAGCGCATATCTATCATTATTATAATGGGGACATTGTGTCTGTACATTTGTAAGAAAAACTCGGAATCGGTCGTAAATCTACGATCATCGGTATTTGGTACCTCTCAACATCACATCTTTTAGACAAACTTACATTTTAAAATATTTAATTGAAATTTAAAAAGCTCTACTTCAAGTGATAAAGTTCAATTTAAAGTTGCTTAAAAGCTCTACTTCAAGTGATAAAGTTCAATTTAAAGTTGCTTAAAAGCTCTACTTCAAGTGATAAAGTTCAATTTAAAGTTGCTTAAAAAGCTCTACTTCAAGTGATGAAGTTCAATTTAAAGTTGCTTAAAAAGCTCAACTTCAAGTGATTAAGTTCAATTTTAAGTTGCTTAAAAAGCTCTACTTCAAGTGATGAAGTTCAATTTAAAGTTGCTTAAAAAGCTCTACTTCAAGTGATGAAGTTCAATTTAAAGTTGCTTAAAAAGCTCTACTTCAAGTGATAAAGTTCAATTTAAAGATGCTTAAAAAGCTCTACTTCAAGTGATGAAGTTCAATTTAAAGTTGCTTAAAGTTCAACAAAATGAAAAAGTATCAACTTCAAATTTAAAAGTTCACCTGCAAGTTAACAACCTGAACTTCAAATGTAAAAGATTTAAATTCTAATTAAAACCAGTAAAATTCAATTTTTTAAAGTCTTACTAAAAATTAAAATAACTCTATCAAATTTTAAAAGTTCAAAAAAATATGTTTAAAATCGTTGTCAAATTCTCAAAGCTTAATTTCAAATTAAAAGAGTTTATCTCAAAATAAAAAGCAAAACTGAAACTTAAAAATGTTTAACGTAAAAAAGCTTAATTTCAAATAGACAAGCTTCACTTACAAAGTAAAAGAGCTAAAGTTAAAACTTAAAAGTTCAACTTCAGATAAAAAAGCTTAAATGAAATGTAAAAGGGCTTGACTTTAAATCCAAAAACGCTTAACGTCAAATATAAAAAAGCATGATTTGAACGCTGAAAAGCCTCACTAAAAATGAGAAAATTCTTAATTTCAATTTTTTTTAAATTTACAATTTAAAAAGAGTAACTTTAAAGTAAAAAAGTTTAACTTTAAATCATAACGTTAAAGTTTAAATATAAAAAGTAAACTTTAAATGAAAAAAGTGTAACTCTGAAGTGAAAAAGGTTAACATCAAATAGAAAAAGTCCAACTTCAAATTTTAAAATCTTTATTTTTAAAATGAATTACTAGACATTTTATTTAATTAACACAGTAAAACTTCAAAGTAAAAAGCACAACTTCAAATAAAGAAAAAGCTTAACTTCAACGTAAAAAACTGAACTTCAAATTAAAATCCTTTTTTCCAATAAAAAACCTCGCTTAAAATTCAAAACAAAAATTATTAAAAAGGCAAGTAAAATAAAAATTACAAGGTATCTTCAAATTAAAAACAATGCATCTTAAATTCAATGTCGCAACTTGATATTACAAAGCGTAAGTTCAAATAAACAACTTTAAATTCAAATTTTAAAAAACTTTACATTTAAAATATAATTTTTCAATTAAAAATAAAATTATATAAAAACGATCGACTTTAAATTGTAAAAGATAAACGGTATAAACTAGATCAACCTAAAAATATAGGCGATTCAAATTTAAAAGTTCAATTCTTAATTATACGGCTCAACTTGAAAATAAAGAAACTTTATTTCAAATTAAAAACAATAAATTCAATGTGTAAATGCTGAAAATCAAAGTGAACTCATCAGCTTTAAAAGATCAAAGTGAAACTGATCATCTTTAAAAGAATAAAGAAATACTGATCAGCCTCAAATGATAAAAGTGAAACTTATGAGCTTCATAAGATCAAGGTAAAACTGATCTACTTTAAAAGATCACTGTAAATCTGATCGGCTACAAAAGATCAAAGAAAAACTTGTCAGCTGTGAAAGATCAATATGAAACTGATCAGCTTCAAAAGATCAATATGAAACTGATCGAGGTCAAAAGATCAATATGAAACTGATCAGCTTCAAAAGATCAAAGAAAAACTGATCAGCTTCTAAAGAGAAAAGCTAAACTGATCAGCTTCAAAAGATCAACATGAAACTTATCAGATTCAAAAGATCAATATGAAACTGATCACGGTCAAAAGATCAATATGAAACTGATCAGCTTCAAAAGATCAATATGAAACTGATCACGGTCAAAAGATCAATATGAAACTGATCAGCTTCAAAAGATAAAAGAATAACTGATCAGCTTCTAAAGAGCAAAGCTAAACTGATCAGCTTCAAAAGAGCAAAGTAAAATTGATCACGGTCAAAAGATCAATATGAAACAGATCAGATGCAAAAAGATCAAGGAAAAACTGATCAACTTCAAACCATAAAAGTCTAAATTGACTAGCTTCTAAAGATCAAAAAAAAACTGACAAGCTTCAAATGATCCAAAGTGAAATTGATCAGCTTTACAAGCTCAAAGAAAAACTGATCAGTTTGCAAAGATAAAACATATTGATTAGCTTCATAAGATCAAAGTAATAGATTAATTTAAATTATCACTTTAAATTATACAAGTATAAATTCAAATTGAAATAAATCAACTCTAAATTTTAAAAAGTAAACTTTATATTTATGTCAAATGAAAATATATCAGCTTCAAATTGTTTAAGTTTAATCAAGAATTTAAAAAGCTACATTTGATTAATAACGTCCACTTCAAATTATACAAGTGTATATTCAAATTTTAAATAATCAACCTTAATTTTTTAAAGACTGACTTCATATTTTCAAGATAAATTTCAAATTAAAAAGTGACAGCTTTAAATTTAAAAAAAAGTCAATCTACCGAAAAAATAACAAAAATTCCCTTAAACGTAATAGTTTATCATATGGTGATTTACACATCGATTTTGTTAGTTTGTTATTTTTATTTGAAGTTCAGCTTCTTTAATTTGAACGTGGACTTTTTTATTTTGAGATTAATCTTTTTTAATTGAATTTAAGTTTTTTCTAATTCGACGTTGATTTTTGTTTTTAATTTGACGTTCAACTTTTTTATTTCAGGATAAAGAGAAATACACTTTTTTTCTTTTTGTAAATGTAGTATTCGTTCTGTTATCCCACTAGTTTCAGCCGTGATTTAACTTTAAGAAGAAGACTTGTCGAAAATCTCTTTTGATGATAGCGTCCATTTTTAGCAGATAGAAGCGCTAAAGAGATCAAAGGGCGAAGGGCACGTGTGTGTGAAGGGTAAAAGATAACATAGAAAATAAGTAAAACAAAGAAAACTCATTCAGACAAAAACACTGATTTTCCAAACCCCTAACCCAAAAGTAAAGGAGCGAATGAACAAAAAATAACAAAATAAACATGGCTATATAATCCGCATCATGTCCGTTGTCTGACAAGATTTAAATCATCCAGCTAAATCGGTGGCAGCACGATGAAATTAAATTTTATCAGAATAATATCAATAAAGCTCTCCTGTAGTGTGGAATTTCTTCATTCGTCTGAATCTGGAAGGGTTAAGGGAGAAGTCGAATATGGATACACAAAAAATAGGAAGAGAGATGGAGAAAAATATGGTTAGCTTTAAGAGAATTCCGGGTTATAAGAACGAATAAAGATGTAGAAAGAGAATTCCGGTTTATAAGACAGAATAAAGATGTAGAAAGAGAATTCCGGTTTATAAGACAGAATAAAGATGTAGAAAGGGAATTCCGGTTTATAAGACAGAATAAAGATGTAGAAAGAGAATTCCGGTTTATTAGACAGAATAAAGATGTATAAAGAGAATTCCGGTTTATAAGACAGAATAAAGATGTAGAAAGAGAATTTCAGTTTATAAGACAGAATAAAGATGTAGAAAGAGAATTCCAGTTTATATGATAGAATAAAAATGTAGAAAGAGAATTCCGGTTTATAAGACAGAATTAAGATGTAGATAGAGAATTCCGGTTTATAAGACAGAATACAGATTAGAAAGAGAATTTCAGTTTATAAGACAGAATAAAGATGTAGAAAGAGAATTCTGGTTTATAAGACAGAATGAAGATGTAGAAAGAGAATTTCGGTTTATAAGACAGAATAAAGATGCAGAAAGAGAATTTCGGTTTATAAGACAGAATAAAGATGTAGAAAGAGAATTTCAGTTTATAAGACAGAATAAAGATTAGAAAGAGAATTCCGGTTTATAAGACAGAATAAAGATGTAGAAAGAGAATTCCGGTTAATAAGACAGAATAAAGATTAGAAAGAGAATTTCAGTTTATAAGACAGAATAAAGATTAGAAAGAGAATTCCGGTTTATAAGACCAAATAAAGATGTAGAAAGAGAATTCCGGTTTATAAGACAGAATAAAGATGTAGAAAGAGAATTTCAGTTCATAAGACAGAATAAAGATTAGAAAGAGAATTCCGGTTTATAAGACAGAATAAAGATGTAGAAAGAGAATTCCGGTTAATAAGACAGAACAAAGATGTAGAAAAAGAATTTCAGTTTATTAGAGACAGAATAAAGATTAGAAAGAGAATTCCGGTTTATAAGACAGAATAAAGATGTAGAAAGAGAATTTCGGTTAATAAGACAGAATAAAGATGTAGAAAGAGAATTTCAGTTTATAAGACAGAATAAAGATGTAGAAAGAGAATTCTGGTGTATAAGACGGAATAAAGATGTAGAAAGAGAATTTCGGTTTATAAGACAGAATAAAGATGTAGAAAGAGAATTCCGGTTTAGATGACAGAATAAAGATGTAGAAAGAGAATTCCGGTTTATAAGACAAAATTAAGATGTAGATAGAGAGTTCCGGTTTATAAGAAAGAATAAGGATTAGAAAGAGAATTTCAGTTTATAAGACAGAATAAAGATGTAGAAAGAGAATTCCGGTTTATAAGACAGAATTAAGATGTAGAAAGAGAATTCCGGTTTATAAGACAGAATAAAGATGTAGAAAGAGAATTTCAGTTTATAAGACAGAATAAAGATGTAGAAAGAGAATTCCGGTTTATAAGACAGAATAAAGATGTAGAAAGCGAATTCCGGTTTATAAGGCAGAATAAAGATGTAGAAAGAGAATTTCAGTTTATAAGACAGAATAAAGATGTAGAAAGGGAATTCTGGTTTATAAGAAAGAATAAAGATGTAGAAAGAGAATTCCGGTTTATATGACAGAATAAAGATGTAGAAAGAGAATTCCGGTTTATAAGACAGAATTAAGATGTAGATAGAGAATTCCGGTTATAAGACAGAATAAAGATTAGAAAGAGAATTTCAGTTTATAAGACAGAATAAAGATGTAGAAAGAGAATTCCGGTTTATAAGACAGAATAAAGATGTAGAAAGAGAATTTCGGTTTATAAGACAGAATAAAGATGTAGAAAGAGAATTTCGGTTTATAAGACAGAATAAAGATGTAGAAAGAGAATTCCGGTTTATATGACAGAATAAAGATGTAGAAAGAGAATTCCGGTTTATAAGACAGAATTAAGATGTAGATAGAGAGTTCCGGTTTATAAGACAGAATAAAGATTAGAAAGAGAATTTCAGTTTATAAGACAGAATAAAGATGTAGAAAGAGAATTCCGGTTTATAAGACAGAATTAAGATGTAGAAAGAGATTCCGGTTTATAAGACAGAATAAAGATGTAGAAAGAGAATTTCAGTTTATAAGACAGAATAAAGATGTAGAAAGAGAATTCCGGTTTATAAGACAGAATAAAGATGTAGAAAGAGAATTCTGGGTTATAAGAAAGAATAAAGATGTAGAAAGAGAATTCCGGTTTATAAGACAGAATAAGGATGTAGAAAGAGAATTCCGGTTTATAAGACAGAATAAAGATGTAGAAAGAGAATTCCGGTTTATAAGACAGAATAAAGATGTAGAAAGAGAATTCCGGTTTATTAGACAGAATAAAGATGTAGAAAAAGAATTCCGGTTTATAAGACAGAATAAAGATGTAGAAAGAGAATTCCGGTTTATAAGACAGAATAAAGATGTAGAAAGAGAAAATGAACGAAAATATCCCAAAAGCGCTAAGGACTTGCAAAGGAACCTTCGACCTTCTAGCTGGGATCAAGGTGCGGTATCAGTTTAATTTTCGGTTAGTGAAGTGGAAAACTTGTCGACTAAGGTAAATTTTGTTGTCTTAATCCAAAATGCTACTTTGGGGGTGGAGCTGAACTTTCCCTACACAAACTTACGTGCGCCTTAGTCTATCCTCGTGATGAATCAAGTAAACAGGGCCTCACTTGTCAACTATCCGAATAGAGGTCGATTTTAGATAAATATATATCTAAAAAATAGATTACTTGTGCTTAATGTAGCATATCTTTCTTTAATCGGGCCGGGGTAGACAGCTCTCATTCTGCATTCCGTTACTTTTAGATATCGTAGTTGACTATTTGTTTGTTCCTTTACTAGGGATTGAACTTAGGACTGCTGCTGCTCGGTTTATTAAAAATTGCTCGCTTTCAAATCCAATGTCAAAAACTTCTTGTCATAAGCTGGTCGATAAGTGATCTCACGCAGTTCATAATTTTGATGAAGGTTAGTACTTCCATAGTATATTTCATCTCTTGGTTGTCTATCATTTCATCTCATTAACTCTTATCCTCGAGTTACTTTTGGATTTGATGAATGGTGTACCCAGAATTATATATACTAGCGGGACCGTGTGGAAATTCCACAGTGTTTTCTACATCAATCTGTATAATTTACTGTTAATAATATTATCCGGTGGCTAGAAATATGCACATATTTTACTGACCAAAATTTTGCGTGACGGGATGGAAGTATATTTATTTATATTACTCGGTTGTGTCTCTTCAGCAGTCACCATCGGTCGCGACTCCCCTCTAACTCGCCCCCCCTGCCCCTGCCCTCTCCCTACCCCCCCCCCCCCCTGTTGTCAGAGGCAAAAGTAAATACTAAATCTTAAATAGGAGTGTCAGATCGTGACACACAAAATAAATAACACACCCTATCGTATTAATATATAAATAATAATAATAATAATAATAATAATAATAATAATAATAATAATAAGAAGAAGAAGAAGAAGAAGAAGAAGAAGAAGAAGAAGAAGAAGAAGCTGTCCAATTTATTTGTTGCTTATTTATTGAATTTCTTTAGGAGCGTGACACACGTACGTACACCTTAGCGTATTAATATATAGATATATATATATATATATATATATATATATATATATAATTATTAATGACAATATATGTATTAGCATATACCATCCGTTCCTTTTACTTTGTAGTCTCCTTAAAAGATTCAGCTCCATGTTTGTCAATTACTGATGACAGAGCAAAATATAAGTCAGTTCATATTATATTCCAATAACCATGGTTTTATATTATTATTTTTTCACATTTTCAAAAAATATAAAATTTCTGTGAGATATATTTTTTACGGTCCGATTCATTTGCACAACTTTTAGGATGTACTAGCTTTGAACGAAAAATTCAAAATGGCGTATTACTGGGCTCTCCCACGTGTGGGTTTTTGCTCTCTCTTTTTGTTGGTTTTTGTTTGTTTTCACCCTAAAATGAACTACTGTATAGTGTAGGTTTTTTCAAGACACTGTAATCCAAGAACTTTTTACTCTTTGTGAATTTCTTTCTGATAATTTTGTAGTGTTTCAGAGACGATATTGACATAAAAATGTTGTTTGGCACAAGACAAATGAAACGGACCGTAAAAAATATATCTCAAAGAAATGTTAT
Organism: Sepiola atlantica; assembly: GCA_963556195.1. Classification (NCBI taxonomy): domain Eukaryota; kingdom Metazoa; phylum Mollusca; class Cephalopoda; order Sepiida; family Sepiolidae; genus Sepiola; species Sepiola atlantica. The sequence goes on from OY744546.1 coordinate 50,681,193, forward strand.
ATATTTTGGAAATGGGAAAAAATAAAAATAATAAAATAAAACCATGGTTATTGGAATATAATATGAACTGACTAGGTCGGACATAAAAAAATATGTCTCCTGTGTGTTTATAAAAGGAAGGACGACAAAAATGACGAGTTAACTTTTAACTTTATATTATTTTACTTAACTATATATTATTTAACCTTTAACTATATATTATTTAACCTTTAACTATATATTATTTAACCTTTAAGTATATATTATTTAACCTTTAACTATATATCACTTAACCTTTAACTATATATTATTTAACCTTTAACTATATATTACTTAACCTTTAACTATATATTATTTAATCTTTACTATATATTATTTAAACTTTTTAAATTGAGAAACCAGATAACTTGACGCGATATTTTTTCAAATAAATAAAATATTAATTTAATCATTTTTTTTATCCTGATTTTCGGTTGTATAAACCCTAATCATGGTAATACAGCCAAAATGTTTCTTTCTTTTTTCTTTTCTTTTTTTTCACGTCGTCGAGGTTTTACGGTGCAGCCGAAGATCGACGTAGCCGAAGTTTGACGTAGCCGGAGATCGGCGATTTCTTCGTGTGTTGTTGAAGAGATTTATTTTTATAATGGTGTTTATAAAACCGAAAATTTGGATATAAAAAAAAATGATTTAATAAATATTTCATTTATTTGAAAAAAAACTCTCGCGTCAAGTTATGTGGTTTCTCAATTTAAAAAGTTTATCATTTCAACAACGTTTCTAACTGTAGTAACACCCCTCTCATTATTGTACACACGCGCGCCAGCGCTTTTCACTATAGATATCGGGCATTAAAAAAAATCTTTACAACAACACCCGAAAAAAATCGACGATCTTCAGCTGCGCCGTAAAACCTTGACGATGAGCAAAAGGAGAAAAGAAGAAAAAAAGAAAAATAGTGCCTGTGTTACCATGATTAAGGTTTATAGAAACGAAAATTTGGATTAACAGAAAGTGATTAAATAAATATTTCATGAACTTGAACACAAATCTCGCGTCAAGTTATCTATCTATTTCGTTTTTATATGGGGTCATATTTGAGCCTAAGTTTGTAGCGTTAATCCTTGTTTTGATAGGGTATAGACGATAGTCGCGTCTTTCTGTTAAATTGTAATAGGTATGTTTCTAGCGTATATATGACGATTTGGGTTACCAAGGCGGAGTTGACACTTACACAGGATACTGGGGTCATTGGGTCAGCGACTATATAATAAAATGTCACTTTAATCCGGTAGCGAGAAGCGAACATGACGTCACATGGCTCAAAGGGGAGTGGGAGTGAGAGAGGTAGGAACTAAACAAAAGCCATCTCACACTTCTGAACTTGGATGCAACGCGTTGATCTCTGCTGACCTTTCGACTGTCACATTTTCTGTTATTCTTTACTTTTCGGATATTTTCAACTAACTAAATTATATACTAGTTGATATTCTCTGTCCAATAGTAAACACTTACAGATCAGATATTAAAAAGACTAAACTCGAAACATATCTGATGGAAGAGAGAAACCATTTTATTCTGAAACGATATTCGTCTAACTTTTAGACCAGTGGTGGAGACGGGTGAGACAGATGAAGACAACGAGAGAGAGAAAGAGAGAGAGAGAGAGACATCACAATCCCTAATTCGTTATATCTTGTCAGCCCATCCAGTTATGCGTCCACGCTCTTACATGCTTCCAAACGTACGGACTGCTTGTTATCACCCTCTCAAAGAGAAGGTAATGCCTGGGAGGGTGGACCTCCTAGAACTGTACAATACAATACCTCTGACCGGCGGAATCAAGGGCCAAATGTGAATACGGTACCTGTCTACAGAGTGTAGCATCCATCGGAACAGATACTACACTATGATCGTAGCGAAAAGGCCAAATACAACACAATTAGTTTTATTTATCTTCCTCCTACAAGGTAAGATGTGACACAAGGTCGGGAAAGTGGGATTTGAAAAACCAGCGCTAGAGAATTTGAGCGCTCTGGTCATTTAAAAATTGCCTGGACAGCCCCGTCGGCATATTCCGGTAGGGGCGGCTCAGGCGATTAGCAATAAACTAACCATCTCTCAAAGGGTGAGAAGGCAAAGCCTGTAAGGGTGCACCTACTAGAACTGCACAGGACGGACAACCGATAGACCGGCGTAAATCCAGACCCGATGGCCCAGACAGGTGTCTCATCAAATTAACACGTGATCGTGTTCGACCAATCGCAGGAGTGCATCGCTCTCTCCTCTCTACTACATTATAGCAATATGAAAGCAATTGCAATAATGACTGCGAATTAGTATAAATTATATTTATTAAAATTAACCAACCTTCTGTTAATAATAAGATATGAATAATAATTAGGCATACTAGAAGGCATATTATTCTAATACTTTATCGCATCATATCATCTTTAATAGTATGAGCATACCGCGTCAGCAATGAGCAGCTGTGAGCGGCTACCATGGTGGCGGGCGTGGTCGATTTAGTGGGCGTCGGAGAAGAGGGTTTCTCACCTTGTCCGAAGGATGGACGACGGATGGACGGAGGCGGGAAGTTAAAGCCTGATAGTATCCATTCCTCACCCTACCCCCCCCCCCCAAAAAAAAATAGTAATGCCTAGTGGATGGTACAGTATAGCATATGTTAGTTCTTCATTATACCATTCTCCCAGGATTACCTTCTCTTTTTTAGCAGCGAAAGTAGATGACGCAATGTACTTTTTCAGTTGTCATGGTATCATCCTCCCGTGCATTATCACCTCCTTTTTGGAGTAGGGGCGAGAAGTTTAGTAGATGTTCGTTTGTCATGATACACTTATCTCAGTCATTATCTCATATTTTCTTCGTCAGTGTAGTATATGTTCGTTCGTCATGATACCATCCTCCCAGGCTAGCAAAAATATCCGACCGTAGGGAGGATATTATTGCCAGTAAAGATATAAAGGAAGAAAAACATTGCTGCTGTTATGCACATCATACGTATGCATATTAACATTTTTACTAATGCGTTATAACTTATCAAGTCCTAAGGTTACTCGTGGATAAGGGTTAATGAAATCGATTACTTGTCAGTTGAATGAAGAATATCGTGAGGAATAAAATGAACAAAGCTTGATTACTCATTTAGGACAGTTTATGTTAATTATTTGTTGACTTTGGAGTTGACGACGACCATGGAGTTATCTGCAGGGAAGCAGATTCGTGATAAATTGTTCCACGGATGGCAAGTTTGTGGAGTTTGGGGAGTTTAGAGAGTTTGGGGAAATAAACTGTATTCATAAAACTTCCGCCACATATGGAGAGACAAAGAAAAGTTATTTTCAACTGTGGTAGTAGGAAGAGTTATTTGTGTGTATATCTGTCAAGGCGCGACCAGATCAATGGAGCTCAGTCGAGCACCTCACATGGAAATAACGATAGAGTAGAGAGCAAAACTAAAACGTCTCGTCTGTAAGAAAGGGTCTGTAAGAAAGGGTCTGTAAGAAAGGGTCTGTAGGAAAGGAACTGTAAGAAGGGGTCTGTAGGAAAGGGACTGTAAGAAGGTGTCTGTAAGAAAGGGTCTGTGAGAAGGGGTCTGTAGGAAAGGGACTGTAAGAAGGGGTCTGTAGGAAAGGGACTGTAAGAAGGGGTCTGTAAGAAAGGGTCTGTTAGAAGGGGTCTGTAAGAAAGGGTCTGTGAGAAGAGGTCTGTAGGAAAGGGACTGTAAGAAGAGGTCTGTAGGAAAGGGACTGTAAGAAGGGGTCTGTAAGAAAGGGTATGTGAGAAGGAGTCTGTAGGAAAGGGACTGTGAGAAGGGGTCTGTAGGAAAGGGACTGTAAGAAGGGGTCTGTAAGAAAGGGTCTGTGAGAAGGGGTCTGTAAGAAAGGGTCTGTGAGAAGGGGTCTGTAGAAAAGGGACTGTAAGAAGGGGTCTGTAAGAAAGGGTCTGTAAGAAGGGGTCTATAAGAAAGGGACTGTAAGAAAGGGTCTGTAAGAAAGGGTCTGTAAGAAGGGGTCTGTAAGAAAGGGTCTGTAAGAAGGGGTCTGTAAGAAAGGGACTGCTATGAACATAAGAGCTGATCCCTTACAAGATTTAAATGTTTTACTCCCTGCACGAAAGAGTTTTCTGGGTGGCAACCCGTTTAAAACACACATTGACGTAACTGTCACTTTCACGCAAACAAATTCACAAGACGTGCCACATGAACGAGGACTTATGCAAACACAATCATAATATCATAATTATCTTAAATACAAAGTTCTATGACATTCCTTAACGGGTTAATTTCGTAAATTGATGGAATGTAACATAGAAACTCGAGATTAACCCGCTTTCTCTTTGATTCGGGAAACTGGGATTGGTTTTCATTTAAGACTGAACAGAACGTTAAAAATATAAAAATAATTTTAAAAATTCAATATTAAATAATTACAATCTTTAATGATCTCCAGTTAGACTCATCTTCCATCTGAAACTCGCCAATTTGTCTTAACAGATAATTGCAATTTATTTATGACGACATTTTTGGTGGAACTCACCAACGAGTAAATGGTTGGAAGGTGCGGCGGGATTTATTTTATCCGATATGTTTTAATTAATCAGAGAGTTTATTTGATTCATAATTTTTTTTAAAATTACTTCCAAAATTAAATATTTTGAACAATAATAAATACATATATTAAATTAATAAACGAATATAGATAAATAAATAAAATCATCAAATAAAGTGTAATGAAAATGAGTGTAACATACGTATATATATATATATATATATATATATATATATATATATATATATATATATATATAAGAATGGTAATAATCCAGGTAAAAAATATCCACAGGGTGGTAATCCAGAGAATTTTAACCGGGTTTATAAAAAGTGCTCAATATCAAAATAGAGCTTTATATATGATAATTTTATTTAAACAGACGTACAAAATCTGCGACACTGGCATGTCGATGTTATCGATCAACAGTTACTATAAACTGAGATCTCATCAGGCAGAGTTAGAATCCGATCTTAACCTCATATCATATTTGGAGAGAATGAAATGGAGATAGAGAAAGAGAAGAAGAAAAGAAATTTAACATTTCAAAAATTGAGGCCGTTAAAAAATTAAAAATTTTAAATCTAAAAAGTCTAAAAAACAAAAACAAAAAATCTAAAATCTAAAATCTGAAACAAACAGGGCAAATAAATTAATAAATAAAAATTAAAAATATAAGGTGGAAAGAGGGGCATATAATGAAGGGAGGGGTGATGGGACGGTAGCCACATAAAGGAAAAGAAAGAGAACGTCTGTTGATTCAGATCGAGAGAAAAGAGATAGGAAATATAAAAATATAAAAATTTTTAGAATGTTAAATTACTTTTCTTTTTCTTATCTTTCTCTATCCCTCCATTTCATTCTCTCCAAATATGATCTGAGGTTAAGATCGGATTCTAACTCTGCCTGATGAGATCTCAGTTTATAGTAACTGTTGATCGATAACATCGACATGCCAGTGTCGCAGATTTTGTACATGTCTGTGTAAATGAAATTATCATATATATATATATATATATATATATATATATATATATGTATATATATATATATATATATATATATATATAATGAGAGAGAGAGGGGAACAAAGAGATGGACAAAGTGAGCGAAAGAGCGAGGGAGATAGATTATTCGTCGCGTTTAGTGAAAGGAAATGGATGTTTTTTTCGCGAAAATATTCAATCGTAAGTCGTTTTTTTCTGTAAAGCTGAAGATTCATCTGTCTATAAGAGTAATACTGGTAATTACCAATGCTTTGAGTGTGTATCTATGAAAACAGCTGTTATTTCTTAAATAAAAACTTTGATACGAGATCTTGTTTTGTCCCCTAACCGTGACGCGACAAACACTAAAATAACATTAAATAATAATTTGTTTTTAATTTGTTGTCAGTGTTGATTATTTAAAAGTAACAGCCACAGGCTAGATAGATATTGTCATTATTGTCGTCCATGTAGCAACCCCATCGAAGTGCCGGGGTTCCGAAACCGAGCAACTAGACGATAACAATGATATACAACAATGTTTTCAGAAGGTTCTTCTGGTGTGTTAAAAGGGAAAGAGGATAGAATTTCCTAGTGCTTTTATAGTTCTATAATATATATCAGCTAAAACCCAATGGGGACTATTTCTACTTGGGTTAATGTAATACTTTAAAAAGTTGTATTTCATGTCTCGTGGCTGAGTTTTATTTAAACCGTGCTAATGCTGTTTTATCTTTGTTTTCGTCCAGAAACTATCACGGAGGCGACTGTCTTATGAAAGGACTTGCCTTGCCATATACTTATTAAGAATATGTTTTTAATTTCAAATATATCTGATAATATTAAATGTGAGTTCATCAAGTCATTTTCCTATATACTATAATAACACAAAATAAATGCTAAAACAGACCTTAGTTCTGGAATTGAGTTGTGTTCGGGATCATAAAGCCTGAAAATACTGGTATATAATAATAAAGAATATTAATGTTTGTATGCTATAATAAAAAAGAAGAATTCTATAATAATATAATTCTATAATAATATAATAATAATTATTATAATAATTGTAAATAATAATTTAAAAAATACAACTAAAATAAATAATAATACTTGTATATAACAATAATAATAAGGAATAATAGTACAAATATATAATATTAATAATAAATAATAATAATACAAGTATATAATAATAATGATAATAATAATAATCATCATAATAATGATAAAAATAATGATGATAATAATAATAATAACAATGATGATAATAATAATAATGATAATAATAATGATAATAATAATAATAATAACAATGATGATAATAATAATAATGATAATAATAAAATGATAATAATAATTATAATAATAATAATGATAATAATAATAATGATAATAATAATAATGATGAGAAGACCGAGGAGGGACAACACAAACCAGACCTCCACTGGAAAAGTGCAGAGTGTGCTGAGATCTTGGGGAGGCTTGTTGCCACCCAAATCCCAGGACCAATTGTCCTTACCGGCGAGAAATCAATGGTAAGAGACTGTTGCGATACCGCATCGTTATCGAAAAGAGGTGAAGAACACTGGAAGTCTGGGGAGACTTGTTGTCACTCAGACTCCAGGAAATACCACTGGTTGTTGTCAATGAGAAATCACTGTCGATGATCTGTGTGAGAACTCCTAGTGAGTACAAATAATAATAATAATAATAATAATAATAATAATAACAACAACAACAACAACAACAACAACAACAACAACAACAACAACAATAATAATAATAATAATAATAATAATAATAATAATAATAATAATATAAAACTAAAGTTGCGTATAATGTTTAGTTGTATAAGAAAAACTGTTTAAGAGATTTGTCACAGTTTATTAATTTTCGGATGAATGTTATGTATCTACCCCTCGCAGCGGTAAGATGTGACACAAGGTCGGGAAAGTGGGATTTGATAAACCAGAACTCGAGAAGATGAGCACTCTAGCCATTAAAAATTGCCTGGGCAGCCCCGTCGGCATTCCCCGGTAGGGGCACCTCGGACAGTAAGCAATAAACTTACTTCTCCCCAAAGGGGGGACGCCAATCCTGGGAGGGTGAACTTCCTAAACCTGCACAGGACCAACCGACAGACCGGCGCAAATCAAGCTCCTAAAGGCAAGACAACACCAGTCTATGGGGTGCAGTATCCATCGGAACAGATACTACACTTTGATCCCGGCTATTTAAAGGAGAATAACTAGTTGCAGTTGTTGTGCCGCAGCGGGTCACAAGTACTTCTACTCCTTTTTTGGCTAAGATCAAAGTGTAGTATCTGTTCCGATGGATACTGCACCCCATAGACTGGTATTGTCTTGGCCTTCGGGGCTTGATTTACGCCGGTCTATGGGTCTTTCCTGTGCAGTTCTAGGAGGTCCACCCTCCCAGGCTTCGCCTCCCCTCATTGGGGAGGAGTAAATTAATTGCTTTCTGCCTGAGGCGCCCCTACCGGGGAATGTCGACGGGGCTGCCCACGCAATTTTTTAGACCCCACTTTCCCGACCCGACCTTGGGTCACATCTTACTTGTGGGAGTAAGATAAAAACTGGCCTTGTGCCTAACTCCTGGAGAGGAGTAAATCAATACTCCTTTTTATATAATTCGATAAATCATTCATAATGATAATGATTTACATATTTCGACGGATGAGTGATGTCTTTGAAGATCATTTCAAGCTTTGAAATGAAAAGGTGTTACATAGAACGCCCACAGTCGGACACGGTCTCCTTGACGACGCTTGGTTACGAGCCGTGCAAATATGCGTTGGTCTTGCTTTTCTTCTTTGTCACTACTTGATAAATAGCTTGGATAGATTTATGTCATTAATAAACAGACACATTAATGTCTCTAAAAATACATTTATTATACAAATAAATTGTCAGGTAAAATATACACGGGTTAACCACCCATCACCACGGGTTTAGATTTACCTATGTGCTGAACCGGCTGGATGCTCGAACTTTACAGTGTACAGGACCCCCAGTAAATGGTGTGTAATTGTTTTGTTGTATATTTATAATTATTGTAGTAGTAGTAGTAGTAGTAGTAGTAGTAGTAGTAGTAGTAGTACTAACGACGCTCATTCTAGTCGAGTTCTGCCGGCTTATTCCACCGTCTACACAAGATCTCGGACAATGGCACATCACGCACGATCGTCTTGAGTCGAGTCGCACAGGATATATACCCAATCGCGATTCCACCATCGAAAACTGACGACTTGTGTAGTTTTTAAGCTAAGCTAAATCCTTCCTTAAAGTTGTCCCAATTTACTACCCCCACTTTACGAGGGCAGCGTTTTTTTATCACTAATAAGCTACCACTTATCAAGGCCCAAGGCCACTTGAGGATAAGGGTTAACGAGTTTGTCAAGTGTACGTTGAGACAGAACCGTGATTGTCGGTAATGATAGTTGAAACCGGAAAAATTTGATTATTTAAGAGGACGGCTCAACAAGAATTTGTTTACATTGGATTTGAAAACTGGGAAGCAGCTCCGCAGTATTGTGTTCCGCAGACGGGTAGTTCTGGGGAAGAGACTTTGCTCGTGGAAGCTTTATTCCGTTTAAGGTAAGAACAGCAGACCGTGTTTGGCCTACTGTAAATAGAGTTCAACCTCTGGAAGGTTGTAACATAGACCCCTAATGTTGAAAAAGCAGACCTAATAGTAGGGGTCTACGTTAGAAGTTACGGTTCTTGATTTACGCTTTTGTTTTGTTGCGTGACTTATTATGTTTGGATTTGAAGATTTGAGGAAGAGGTCAGCAGAAGATGTTTAGAGCAAAACGCGTTAGACACGCAGTCATTTTTTTAAATGCCGATAAAATTCAGCGCTTCACAAAAGAACACTCTAGATTGTGACAAAAAAGGGGAAATGCTTCTAGACTGATCTAGAAGGATTTCGCCTTAACTGACCAATGACAGAAAATGTAAAATAAGGTTTCAAAAATTACTACATTTGATCCTAGTTAAAAAGGTAATGAGTCTGTCTCCCCAGTCCTCAACTGTCCTCTTCCCGATACTCTTGCGCCAATAATGTAGAAAAGTAGTTAGTATTATGTCTTGAATTTATTCCCCCGCTTGGGCAACTAGCTGGATGCCTGAACCATCGAAAAATGATTTTTGAAGTGAAAACGACGCAATATACAGGGTGCGAAGGCTATTTGAGAACATTTTAGTGTGTTAAATGAACAAAAATATTTTAGGCCATTTTAGTAGTATAAACGGCGCTCAGTCTGGTCAAGCTGAGTCGGCTTATCCCATGGTCTGGACTGCATCCCGTACTATGGGGGCTCACGCACGGCCGTCCTGAGTAGGAGCGTACGACATGGATATCTAATCGCAATTCCCCTATCGGTAACTGACTAATTGTGGGTTTGAGAGCTAAGTCAAATTCACCGTTATAGTGGACCCACTAACGATAACTATTTGAGGTCATTTTTAGTATGTTAAAGAAATAACAATATTTTAAGTCATTTTAGTCGTGAAAATGGCGCTCGTTGAGCTGGCTGATCCCATAGTCTAGACTACATCCAAAAACATGGCGGCTCACGCACGGCCGTCATGAGTAGCACAGGTCAGATACTTAATCACGATTCCACTATTGCAAACTGACTAATTGTGGGTTTGAGAGCTCAGCCAAATTACCCTATATAGTTGTCTTAATAACGACGGCAATTTGTGGTTAGTTTTAGTATGTTGAATACACAACATTTTATTTTAAAAATGTATATATTTAAAACAAATTGACACAAATAACCTTGATGATACTTCTTTTTTTATACTATGAATCCAACTTTTGATGACTGCTTCTATTCGGGCTCGAAACTGTTCACAAGCTAAAATTAAGTAGTCCCTATCCATTTCGAACAATGGCGGCCTTAAATGAAGCTATGGTACAATACAGATGTCGATTAGTCCTCCTTCAAATAATGCCTGACAAGTAATAGTCCATAGGATTTACGTCTGGCGGGTCATATAATCATAAAAATTCTCGGATAACCAGTTCTGGGTTATAATGGCTTTGTGAGAAAGTATAGCATCTAGTGGAAAGACATACAGCCTTCCATTGAATAATTTATCAATAAATAGCTTATTAACCGTTTTAAGCACATCAATATATCCAGCAACATTGACCCTACAACCATTTAGAAAACTGTAAGATTGCATGACGTGGCCTTCACTGCTCACAACTCGTAAAACCATAAGAATAGCCAGATATTTAGTGTGCATCACTCTTGGTACTTTAGAAGAAGATACACATAGCCACCTAAGGGGAAACGTTGATATACCTCTAGCTCCGACCGAACCTTATGCACAAATGATGCGGCAAAATGTAAAATGTTACTGATTTCTAAATCACTATGTTTTGTAGCAAAAGCAACTATGGCTGCATGTCTTTTCATTTCATGTTCGATCTTTAACTGTTTTATATTGATGGTTTGGCCTTTTAGCTAATGTAAAATTATTGTTCGGGTATTCTTAAAAAATTTAAAAGACCGACTGGGAAAAGAATTGTCTAGCGAGGTCAGATGGTCAAATGTGACAAAAAAAAACATCGGAATAGGAAAAGGGAAGAGAGAAAATTGTAAATAAAGTAAGGAGTGACGTCATCGAAGAAGTCAGAAAGCGATGGGAAGCGAGTCACAGTAAATGTAATAAAATGAGCGATTAAAACACACTACCGTTTTCTCTGCCCCCCCCTATTTGGTCGAAAGATAATAAAGTAAAGACTGTCAATTTGTAAATCATCTCAGAATTAACGACATTCTGTTTTGTTTTTTTTTGTCCTTTCATTTCTTTTATATTTCAGCTTTTCCAAATTATAGGCAAGAAAACCTTTTTATTATTTGTTTAAAGTCCGATTTTGAACGTGTACAGTCCTACTACATTTCAACCACACCCACTAGACGATCTATCGCCAACGACGCGAGTATAGTACATAAAACATCGAAACTTTCAACGATAATATGTGAGAAAATTGAAAGCTTTTAATGGTCCCAAAAGAGAAATAACAATAAATAGTCGCTGCTGAATTGAGTACAAATCTCTGGTTTTGTCAGTAATACATTCACAGCAAGAACTCGTCTAGCTATCACCATTACATAAATCTCTCTTCTCTTCCTCACATTACGTAAAACCAAACGGAACCTCCAATTTATACACTTTCTTTCCAGGAATGTTCCCGTCTGTTAAACACAGTATAACAAGATTGCTTCCCTGCTTATTACGACATGGTCGTCTTCAAGTGCAATGCCCACAAACACTTATCAGACAGTTCTCTTAAATAATCAATTTTTTTTTATTTCTACCCATCGCTTCTAATCCTCACATAGCTGGCGCTACTCCAAAATGGGAACAGCACGTGTAAGCCGGCTGCTGTGGGGCATACCCCTTTCTTTCTCTCTTCCCTCACCCCTCTTTCTCTCTCTCTTTATATATATATATATATATATATATATATATATATATATATATATATATACATATACACACACACACACATATATATATATATATATATATATATATATATATATATACCTATCTATCTATCTCCTACACGCATTCGAAGTTTCTGCTTCTGTCTTTTTTTGTATACATTGTATAAACTAAAACAACGAGTACCGTCGTGCGTTTTATCAACAGCTTGGGTTCACAAAGACGATGGTGGATTGCGGCGAGACGACGTATAAAGGATGTATACACCCATCGGTAAGATGTAATGTACCATAAGTAGCTCCCACAGGCGGCACTCTTTCCTGCCTTGACAGTGTACAAGATCGACTTCGAAATTGAGTGGGAGGTGATCTCTTGTCTTCCCTACAACTTTTTTCTCACAGAAGAGATGTTGCTAGTCTCTCAATTCTCTATTGTTATTTCCATATTTGCCTTCTCGTTTCGTTATTAAAACAGTTTGTCTTTTTTCTATCCACATGCCTGGTGTCAAGTGGAATTTCCATGGACATGGTTTTTTATAAGGGATTTCCGCCCGTGTAACACGTTAACGTAAGACTGATTCCCTGATGATTACAACTGGCTTATCTTTAAATCCAATGTCAACATATTCTGTCATAAACCGCCTCATATATAATAATCATTTCACACCAGTGATCAATATTGGTACTCCAATAAAGTTCCTCATCTTTCGGCTGCCAATCATTTCCGTCTCATTAACACTTATCATTGAGTGGTTCTTAGCCTTGATAAGTGTTGACCCAATAATAATAATCAAAACAAAGGTTCAGTTCGAAATTCCGTTTAGGTTCCCGAGTTCAATATATAGATTTCAGATGTACGAAATGATGCACCTGAAGAGGGTCGGAGGTTACATCTGTTTAAACGTTGTCAAACAACCACCATAAGAACAGTGGTCCGGATAGTATAAATAATAAAAATAATGTATTCTATACCTAACTATCTCTTAATTTGTCTGAGATAAGTATTTTTTTTACTAATAAATCACAAGTTACTAAGGCCAAAAACCACTCAATAATATATGTTCATTAGTTGCAATGATTGTCAGTTGAGAGAAGAAAAACCTCTGTAGAGAAAAGCTTCGTATTTTATTTCTTTTTGTAAGGCAAATCTTCAAATTTGATTTCTTTATTTATGGTACATATTTATATTTATTACTTTTGTCAGGCAGATCTTCAAATTTGATTTCTTTATTTATGGTACATATTTCTATTTATTACTTTTGTAAGGCAAATCTTCATTTTGATTTCTTTATTTATGGTACATATTTATATTTAATAATTTTGTTAGGCAGATCTTCAAATTTGATTTCTTTATTTATGGTACATATTTCTATTTATTACTTTTGTCAGGCAGATCTTCAAATTTGATTTCTTTATTTATGGTACATATTTATATTTATTACATTTGTCAGGCAGATCTTCATTTTGATTTCTTTATTTATGGTACATATTTATATTTATTACTTTTGTCAGGCAAATCTTCAAATTTGATTTCTTTATTTATGGTACATATTTATATTTATTACTTTTGTCAGGCAGATCTTCATTTTGATTTCTTTATTTATGGTACATATTTATATTTATTACTTTTGTCAGACAGATCTTCATTTTGATTTCTTTATTTATGGTACATATTTATATTTATTACTTTTGTCAGGAAGATCTTCATTTTTGATTTCTTTATTTATGGTACATATTTATATTTATTACTTTTGTCAGGCAGATCTTCAAATTTGATTTCTTTATTTATGGTACATATTTATATTTATTTCTTTTGTCAGGCAGATCTTCATTTTGATTTCTTTATTTATGGTACATATTTATATTTATTACTTTTGTCATGGAGATCTTCATTTTGATTTCTTTATTTATGGTACATATTTATATTTATTACTTTTGTCATGCAGATCTTCATTTTGATTTCTTTATTTATGGTACGTATTTATATTTATTACTTTTGTAAGGCAAATCTTCAAATTTGATTTCTTTATTTATGGTACATATTTATATTTATTACTTCAAATTTGATTTCTTTATTTTTGGTACATATTTATATTTATTTCTTTAGTAAGGCAAATCTTCAAATTTGATTTCTTTTATTTATGGTACGTATTTATATTTATTACTTTTGTCAAGCAGATCTTCATTTTGATTTCTTTATTTATGGTACATATTTATATTTATTACTTTTGTCAGGCAGATCTTCAAATTTGATTTCTTTATTTATGGTACATATTTATATTTATTACTTTTGTCAGGCAGATCTTCAAATTTGATTTCTTTATTTATGGTACATATTTATATTTATTACTTTTGTCAGGCAGATCTTCAAATTTGATTTCTTTATTTATGGTACATATTTATATTTATTACTTTTGTCAGGCAGATCTTCATTTTGATTTCTTTATTTATGGTACATATTTATATTTATTACTTTTGTCAGACAGATCTTCATTTTGATTTCTTTATTTATGGTACATATTTATATTTATTACTTTTGTCAGGAAGATCTTCATTTTTGATTTCTTTATTTATGGTACATATTTATATTTATTACTTTTGTCAGGCAGATCTTCAAATTTGATTTCTTTATTTATGGTACATATTTATATTTATTTCTTTTGTCAGGCAGATCTTCATTTTGATTTCTTTATTTATGGTACATATTTATATTTATTACTTTTGTCATGGAGATCTTCATTTTGATTTCTTTATTTATGGTACATATTTATATTTATTACTTTTGTCATGCAGATCTTCATTTTGATTTCTTTATTTATGGTACGTATTTATATTTATTACTTTTGTAAGGCAAATCTTCAAATTTGATTTCTTTATTTATGGTACATATTTATATTTATTACTTCAAATTTGATTTCTTTATTTTTGGTACATATTTATATTTATTTCTTTAGTAAGGCAAATCTTCAAATTTGATTTCTTTTATTTATGGTACGTATTTATATTTATTACTTTTGTCAGGCAGATCTTCATTTTGATTTCTTTATTTATGGTACATATTTATATTTATTACTTTTGTCAGGCAGATCTTCAAATTTGATTTCTTTATTTATGGTACATATTTATATTTATTACTTTTGTCAGGCAGATCTTCATTTTGATTTCTTTATTTATGGTACATATTTATATTTATTACTTTTGTCAGGCAGATCTTCAAATTTGATTTCTTTATTTATGGTACATATTTATATTTATTACTTTTGTCAGGCAAATCTTCAAATTTGATTTCTTTATTTATGGTACATATTTATATTTATTACTTTTGTCAGGCAAATCTTCAAATTTGATTTCTTTATTCATGGTACATATTTATATTTATTACTTTGTCAGGCAGATCTTCATTTTGATTTCTTTCTGTGAGAGAAATGTTCGTATTTATTTTCTTTCCATTAGGCAAATTCTTATATTGGGTTATTTTTTAGGCAAATCTATGATGCTAGACAAAATAAACAATATGCATAAGAGAAAATTATATTTACATTTTTTTTAAATTTACACGCCTACGCCAGGTATCAAATCAAGAACACGAGACTTGACATACGCCGGTGATATATAAACAACAGAAAGAAAATAGAAAAAAGAAAAAGACAAACAATTCTGAGAGTCGTCTAATATTGCGGAAATGAGGAATTTAAATACCAAAGTGCAAGTTGATGGATATAGCGATTAATATAAGATGGAAAAATATAACAAGATGGCTAGAAGTGATTCCGGTCCAAAACATCTGACAGCACAGAATTATTTGGATCATAGGATTATGATGACAAAACATACGCACCTGTTTATAGCGAATATTTCCTTGCATTTCTTTATGATTTTGTGGGGTAGGAGGTCTTAAGAATGCCGATAAACTCAATGAATATTAAACTTCATTCCTCTTTCGGGGTAGGCTATGTTCATAAAAGATATACAGATAATTATAGCGAAAATGTGCTGGGATTCTGTTGTGGTTGCAAGGTTGAACAATAATTAGTGAGGAATACAATGAAGACGCAAACAACAAGGAGAATGCAATAATAAGTGTATTAAAGAAAAGGTATAGTTACAGTATGTACAAATGAAGGTGTCGAGTCAGAGAGTCTTGGTGGGAGGACATGTACGCTCTTCGGCGTCACTTCCGGTGGCATTTAGGTAACACACACTAAGGCCAACCTAGGCTTGCCATTTATAGTGTAACGTTATTCGTATATGCAAATGAGTGGTTGCCACCACAACAGATTCATTCATGCTTTTCGGGGTCAGAGGTCATAAATAACTAAGAGACAACTGATAAAATATAAACCCAATTACTTTGTCAGAGTGGGCTTGCTTGCTTGCTTGCTTGTTTGTTTGTTTGTTTGTTAAGCGAGTTGGCCTAGAGCTCACGAAGATCGTGCCTCAGGGTCGTCTGGTCTGCATGAAGTCCTTCTCGTAGATCACGGCTATTCGGTCAGTTGCCAGATAGCAGGTTTCATCCCATGACACTAACAACAGCATGGTTCAGCGGTTGCATGTAAAATCGTTGAAGGTTTAATCCCAGAGCACACAAAGGAACACACATAAGCATCGCTCTAACAATCACTCAATTGATTTGTGATGCCGCGCCTGACATATCTTTATTTGCCACCCGCCGATGTAGAGACAAGAGGACGACGGATCCTGACGCCGACCTCTCCTGGGTGTTTACCAGGTATCTGTTAGCCGGAAGGCTCTGTGACTATAGCGTTGCCACTCTCCCTACAACCGCGAGGAAGGGTTTGATTTAAAGGGGGCGATTGCTGGTATGAACCAAGTTCAAATACTTACAGGGACGGTCAGCCTATTATAAATATACTGAAGGATTTATTTGCTTATAGATTGTTTCCTTATGCGTTTTTATATGAGATGGATTTTTATCTGAAAAAAAAAACGTGCCATAGGATACAAATTGATGTCCACAGACCCCGTCACAGATGCTATGGGAATTTAAACCACTGACAGACCTAAGAAATTTGAGAGAAAATTGAAGGGCTAGTGATTAGACACGGGTATGGTCGGGATGAGGGAAGGTCAAAGATGGAGAGGGGAATGTATCTGTGTAGCGTGGGAGGGGAAACCTGCCGAAGATTTCTTTGGAGGGTAGGGGATTTGGGCAAGGGGCAAGGTAAAAAGAAGGGTTGTTTAATAGGGTTGTTAGGCCGTCGTCGACGATGATTCGTAAATGAGGGTTCAGTCGGTGCGGTGTCACAAGTGACATGTTCAACGAACCGGGGATCACGTGACTCGACTTGTCAGTGGCATTGTCGATCTGACACGCCGATGCAAAGGCATTTCTCTCTCTCTCTCTCGCCAATGACAATATTTTCTATAACTTTCAAAATAAAAATATACTCCTTTATCCCGATCTCTTAATTCATTCATACATTTTTATCTGTTCATTCAGTCTGTCTTTTCTTCTTTCCTTCATCCATTAATAAGTTTAATCTTGGGACGGGCAGTGAAAGTGAAGTTTTTTTTTAAAAATTATTATAAGCAGAAATTACTTTCGGTCCTATAATTTAAAGGCTTCAAAATCACTTTCGAATTTCCAAATCTACGACGTAAACATCGTATCAGTTTTTTGTTCCTTCTCAATATTACATCTACTTTAAAAACTCTATGAAACACTATTTAGTGTGTATGTGTGTCTCTCGCCTATACGTAACTTTGATAAATACAAAATACACATTGACTTACTGAGTTAAGTACTATTAATCCAATATCTATTTACACCAGAAATAAAATAAGAGACAATTGAAACGAATTTTAAAAATCCTATTTTAAAAAAATGTAGACAAAACTACATTTTGAATTATTATTTTCTAACCCTCTCACCCATTTTTCACTCGGGTAAAACCTTGTAAATACAGGTTTATATATATATATATATATATATAGTTTTTCTTTCTTCTTTTAGATGAGTTATGCTATTTTTCGAATATTTTATTTAGAAGAGCTAAATAGGGTGAGATAACTATGTTTTCGATTTTCTGAAATCCAATATGGCGTCGGCCTTAATATGAGTACACGTGTTTGTGGAAAATCGATCTAATCAATAGATAAACATTCACTAAAAATCAGAAATTTTTCCGATCTGAATGAAATTTTGGTTTTAGTCAGCATAAAATTTTAAACAGAACAAAAAATAATGATAAAAAAATATTCAACAAATAACTGTTACCATACACAATAAAAGATACTTTTCAAGCTAACCCGATCATTTTTTTGTTTTAAATATTTTAAAATGATTTTTATTGCATGTTAAAATATAAATCCGAATACCAACTTTTGAACTTGTTGAGAAGATATTAATAACGTAAGTCATTCACCTCTCTATTATATGATATATAACGGAATGTGAATCGCCTAATCTTTAAGTGAAGGGTTTTTTTTCTTAACGTATTACGTTAATACTGTCGCAGCAATGATAAGAACTAAAATAGGTGAATGTCTAACGTGAAAAGCAGAACACAAACGTTGTATTACCTGAAGGAAACGAAGGGTGATAAGGGGAATTGGTCTAGTTGATTAAACGGAGAGATTCTGGCAGCCGTGTCTTAAACTGTATTCGCGAGATGCGGCTGAGAGTAAAAGATTGCGTAAGTGTAATTGGCGGAAGTGACGTAGTCAGATGAAATGAAGGGAGCGTCTGTTATATTTTCTGTGCAACGTATGCTACTATGTGTGAAGGTGAAGGCATACGAACCGTAAATAATAAGTGTAAATAGTGTAAAAGTATCCGTTGTTTAGTTGTTCCCGGTGTAGATGGGGAGTTTGGGAGTAGTAAAATGTTAGAGAGAAATGTTATTGCTATGGTGTTTGTTGTGGGGAGAGGGAATGGTGGAGGAACAAAAGTAATAATTTGCCCGAGGTGTATAAAAGAGTCTAGAGTTTGCTAAGAACACGCTCGAGCGAATAAGCGTGATATTGTGGTGAGTTTTGTAACCTGTTGTGTTCGAGGTTATTTTCCTATTCGACGGGAAGGTACAGGGGGAAAAAACGTCTCTACTTTATATATAAGATAACATTTAAAATATCTGAAAAACGAACCAGTTACGAAACCTGGTCCAGTTGACTCACAAATAATGTATATATGTTTTTAATTTTAGATATATTCATCCAACGCAACGCGGATAAAGAATATACCAACTTATGGATGTTTTTTTTGATAGTTTTTAACTTTTAGCTGGACATAAACACACACTAACAAATTCTGTTCATAAAATATAATGAAATTTCGATTTAACATTAATACCGGCGGTTTTAGGAGAGATAGGAAATCCGGGTCGTTCGCCTCGACATAACGAATGAGCCTCGCTCAACAGTCAGGAAAAATCAATGAACTTTTCATAGAAAAAAAAATTCAAAAGAGATGAAAATGTTGATAAAAATTTTAAAAATAAATCTATGAAAACAATAAATTATAATAATATAACTAACACAAATTAAAATAGAAAAATAAATATGTTTTTAAAAAAATTAACGTTATTAAATTAAGGTATAAAACATAAATATAAATTATAACGAAATGAAAGTTTAAAAATAAAAATAAAAATCGAACAATAACTTCACCCATGAATCCATCTATGAGTGTGCATACTCCGGGGAGATTCGCTACATGCTTGAAAACACAACGTTCAACGCGAGGTCGTATTTTTTCTGTTGTGTTAACACACGTGTCGTCTAGCAGGTTATACTGAAGTACTTGGTAAAGGCATCACGTGAGAAAATAATATAAAATTACTAATTAAAAAGCAATAACAAATAATTAAATGATTAGAAAAATTAATGAGTAAATAAAAATATGATTTCAGTTTTACTTGGAAGAAAATATTCTATATTGCTGTTGTATTAAGTATGGATCATGCCGTACTTTTTAATAAAAAATGTTGACATAAAAGAGACATGATCTAAAGTATAATGTTTGTCATGCATAAAGTAAGATCAGTTTGTAAGGATCCTATATTCACTAGTTATTAGAAATATCAATTATTAAATAAATAAACAAATGATACAAATAAAATAAATTACAAGGAATTACAATTGAATTGATTCAAGTAAAATTAATTTAATTAAATAAATAACTTATTAAAATTAAGTAAATATTGGAACAAATATTAGAAATTCCCAGACACCAATAAAGAAATTAAAAAAATTAAATACTAAAATAAACACATTTAAAGTAAATGAAACTAAAAAAAAGGAATATTAATGAATAAATTAGATGTATAATGATCTCCATCGATTAGTGTGAGAGTTTGTTTATCATTCGATCTGGTGCTGGCATTATACACTTTCATTTTGTTTAGTTTTGGGAATAGTTTAATTAAGATTCTGTTCTGGTATAGTTGAGTATGTTTGTTTAAATGCGTACTTACTTGTGAGAGCATGACGTATGTTTCATTAGTTTAGTAATGATTGTTTCATAATTTGTATCATTTATATTATTCGTGCTTCTGTTCTCTATGGTCTGTAATTCTCACAACAATTCGAGTGTAAAGATTTCCGCGTTCGACATGAAGATTCGCGAGTTCAGCAAGACGCTACTACTGTACGTCGAAAGTTATATCGGACCAAATGTTTTGAGAAAAACATCTAAGATGCAGACAGTAGCTCAAATAAGCCGAGAAATAAAACTTGCAAGAGACGTGTTGAGAAGTGTTCACTTATAACAGCTCAGTGGTACACCCCACATAGTCAGATACACAGAAAAGAGGGAAGTGCAATCCTCAACATAAAAAAATTCGTTATGTTCGTTGCAAAAATAGAGAAGGGTAGATAATGAAAATAAAATCAATTAAATGCCAATTCTACACAAAATATTTTAATTTCATCAAAATATGTCGTTAATTAATGGAGAGCATGTGGATACATTCGTATCTCTCTCTCTCTCTCTCTCTATATATATATATATATATATATATATATATACATATATATATATGTATGTATATATATGCATATACATATATATATATATATATATATATATACATCATGCATGTGTTCAAATATATAAAAATATATGATATATCATAAAATATATAGTAGTCATATTGTATATCAAAACATGTAAATATATATATATATATACATTATGCAATAATTAAATATATAATATATATATATATATAATATATATGGTAATATATATTTATATATAGTCTTATCTATATAAACATATTGTATATATAAATATATATTAACCAACCATGCACATCTATATAACATATACACAAGTGCATTTCGAACATATATATATATACATATATATACATATAAATTATATATATATATATATATATATATATATATATATGATAACATCATATATCACAAGATATATATACATATAATCAAGTGTATATAAAATCAGGAGGCGTATTTAAATGATACTATATATATAAACACACACACACACACACACACATATATATATATATATATATATATATATATATATATATATATATATATATATATATATATATATACATACACTCACGTTTATATTGTATAAACCCCTTGTAAATTGTCGCGTTTTACACTTGTCGTTTCGTTTTGGTCACGGCTTGTCAGGCAGTTATCCGCCGACACGGTTTCGAGCGCCACTGACAGCTGACAGAACCAGATGCCGTCACAGGCCACTGATTTAGGAAGCATCTTATATCAACCGTGATTGTCTTGCCTTGACATTAATGCTCGAATCAACACGTGCCATGGAGAACGTGTCATGGAGGAGAACATTTGTTAGCAGTTGGGCCTCTTTAGACACCAATCAACTAAACATATATGCCGTCCACCCAGATTCACTCGCGTGTTTGCTTTCCCTCGACAGATTTTTAATCTTGTTTATATATATATACATATATATATATATATATATATATATATATATATATATATATATATATATATATATATATATATATATATATATATTTCATGTATCCACATAAAATTTTATAAGGAGATATAATTTTTTATGTATCAATTTTCAGTATTTACTTCAACAGTGCTCGATACGTAAGTAGAGCTTGCCTGAAGATTTCCCCCGGGGATGAAACGCGGGAGACTCTGTGTAGCTTAATTGCCATAAATATTTTTCATAGCTTACTATATATATATATATATATATATATATATATATATATATATATATATATATATATATATATATTAAATTCCCGAAAAAGTGTGTCATGGTAAACAACTGATGATCACTTCAATAATGTTAAGACTAGCGTAAATTCTTGGAAGCAAACTCATATAGTAACTATAAAAAGTAAATTGACTTACAAGAAAAGTGAGCTTCTATTGAACGACTTGGGACTAAAATGTTTTTTTTGTTTTTTCATACAGTTTTAATGCGTGAAAAACCTCCGAGACTATATATATATATATATATATATATATATATATATATATATATATATATACATATATATATATATATATATATATATATATATATATATATATATATATATATATATATATATATAAGGTGAGTCAATGAAAAATAGTTAGACCTGTAAATGGAAACAGATCAATATCTTCAGTTGTTCAGAAAAAGGAGCATTTAGTAAATAAAACTATTCATTCTTCTCTTTCAATTGCATTCCTTAAGCACGGCTTTTCAAAGATTCAAATCTTATCATCAGAGGAAGTAGAGATTGATAAGTTGACAGATAAGAACAGTCAATATTCAAAATTTGGAAAAAGGTTTTTTTTAAAAGTGCTTTTTAAAAGGTTTTAAAAGTTCAAACGGGTGTGTTTCAATGCAAATGAAAGTCACCAAATACGGAGATCCAAGTTCAAATGTAATTGGTAAATCCAGAAGAATCTGCATTAAAATCCAACGGCGAAGATTCCACCCAAGTCCTTTATCCTTAGAGGGAGGATCAGACAAAATTAGCCATATTGAGAAAACGCATTTCTTCCTGTTTTCAAGTAAACAGATCCAAAGGCTAAGGAACAACGGAAGATATTGATCTGTTTCCATTTACAGGTCTAACTATTTTTCATTGACTCACCTTGTTTTTGCTCTATCCAGTATATTGAGCTTTCCTCATCTCATAATAGGTCTAATTATCTAAAGGTTATCTTTTAGTTATAAACCTTCATATATATATACATATATATATATATATATATATATATATATATATATATATATATATATATATATGGGTGTGTTTTATTTAAACACTATATTTAAGTGTCCTTTAAATGATACCCGTATTTCTTGTCTATGTATCTACTCGCATCATTTAAAAAATGAACCAGAATTGGTAACTGATATACCGTATTTTTTTAAGCACGCCATTGGATTCAGGGTACACTGCAATAGCTTCATATCCAGTATGTAGGGATAGTATATATGGTTATGATTGATGTAAAGTCCATATTCGAGTGACGTGTTTTATATAAACTATTTTTGGAGTTGGTCACATTTTAATTTAGGCAGGGTTATATAATTTCGGATGTTTAATTAAAGATATTATCGTTAGCTTTTATAATAGTTAAAGCCTTAGCTATGCAGAGAGTACACCATCTTAGCGATATCATCTGATTTTTTTCTATTAAAATAGCCATTCAAAAATGTATGTCTCTAGTTGCTTATTAAAAGTATTATGGTGATAAGCGATTATATTCTTAATAAGATTTTAAGCGGAGAATTTAAAAATAATATCGGAATTATTAGTAGTCTTTGATATTTACATTGATATCATTAGCAATGTTGTTAGTAATTACTGCTATAATTTTTCATATATTCCAACACTTTCAAAGTAAAAGTTCGATGAGGGTTGTCATATAACAACAGAGCATATATAAATAAATAAACACAAACTTTTGCTACATGCTAAAGACCAATATGTTAGTTATCTTACCAATACCATTTTTTTTAAATATTGG
>OY744546.1:50707688-50712688 GCA_963556195.1 Sepiola atlantica
TGTCCGTCGATTGCGTATGCTTAGTTTTAAAACCGTAATTTTCATAGCTACTTAATCGATCACAGTGTGAAACTTATGGATATTACAGAGTAAATCTCTGCGCGTGTGACCATAAAGATATTATGTCAAACTTAATTAACTGACGTGTCAAGTAACCGGCTAACTAACCAACGAACAGATTCTCTTATGGATTTGCATTAAATGGCCGGATATAAAAATAGTATTTAAATATTAAGCTTGAGAAACGCGCGAGAATTACGGTTTTAAAACTAAGCATAATCGAAACATTGTTTCGTTTTCTTATGGTCTTACATAAGAGTTCTGCACAGAATTGCTGCGAGTCACTTGTCTTAGTTTATATATATATATATATATATATATATATATATATGATTATTTTTATTTATTTATTATTTTTTTTTAACATAGTTCACCCCAAAGAAGGCAGGCCGCCACTGTAGACGTAAGGGGCTACTGAGAAAAAGAAAAAGGGGAGAAGGTAGGGGGTGGTCAACCTAGATTGGGATCAGTGCAGCGAGGTGTCTGTTTACATTAGTTTTAAATTTCTGCATGTCTGTAGTGTTGGGGAAACAGGGGGCAGGGAGGGAGTTCCAGAGGCCAGCAGTACGAGGAAAGAAGCTATTTGAGTAGAAGGCTCTCCGACATCTGGAGACATCCACAGTGAATGAATGAGATTTAGTTGATTGTCGAGTTAGTCTAGTGAATTTACGTCGAGGGGGCACCAGAGTAGCCAATTCATACGAGCATAATCCATTTACACAGACATGTACAAAATCTGCGACACTGGCATGTCAATGTTATCGCTCAACAGCTATTATAAACTGAAATCTCATCAGGCAGAGTTAGAATCCGATCTTAACCTTACATCATATTTGGTTCTTTCCAAATATGATCTATGGTTAAGATCAGATCCTAACTATTTCTGATGAGATCTCAGTTTATAATAGCTGTTGATCGATAACATCGACATGCGAGTGTCGCAGATTTTGTACATGACTGTGTAAATAAAAATAATCATATACAAAAGCTCTATTTGATATTGAGCACTTTTTATAAACCCGGTTTAAATTCTTTTGGATAACAACCCTTTGGATGTTTTACCTGGATTATATATATATATATATATATATATATATATATATATATATATATATATATATATATATATATATATATATATATATATATGAATCAAAAGTTCCTGTCCAGGTTATCTGTTGAACACTGTTCAGACAGCTGCCTATATTGTACGCTTTATATGACATAAATAGGATATATTTCTCGGCTTAGTGAATAAGTGCATACCTTGGCATTTGCACTTCATTCTTCATCAGATAGCAAATCAGAAAGAAAGTTTCAATAGCTATATTATAAAGACAATGCCTGCTGCAACCCATCATGGAAGCATCAAACTGGAGAAAACTTAATTAAAGTAAATAGGAATCATCATCCATGGCCTATTTCACTCCGTAGCCCACTTCACCCGGGGTACACTATAAAATATACTTGACCGTACAACTATATACATATATATATATATATACAGTGTTTAAAGAAAGCTTTTTAAAACAAAAAATATGAACTTTAAACACTTATACAAATCACGTGTTGCATCACGTTCTTCATATTTGATGATGGGAAACGACACCTTGCCCATTCGGCCGTAAAACAACAAGCCGTTTAGAGATAAAAAAATACAAATCCGATGACATCAGGATATATTTACACACTGTTGATGCCAGGTCTTGGCGAAATATCTGTATCACTAACAAAAAAAATGCTAGTTTTAATAAAAAAAAGAAAACGAAAAAAAAAATCGGTTTCGATTTAATGCTTTTCTTTTTTATGGAAAAAAAAAATTGATATCGCATCTTAATGCTTATAAAGGTATTTGTTTTACCTGTTCCTTCTTATATATATATATATATATATATATATATATATATATATATATATATATATATATATATATATATATATATATAATAGTAGTATTTCATGTATCCAGATAAAATTTTATAAGTAGATATAATTTTTTATGTATCAATTTTCAGTATATAGTTCAACAGTGCTCGATACGTAAGTAGAGCTAGGTAGTAAGCCATGAAAATATACTTATGGCAATTAAGCTACACAGAGGCGCCCGGGAGGAATCTTCAGGCTAAGAAGAGCTTTTTAGCCTGAAGATTTCCCCCGGGGATTAAACGCGGGAGCCTCTGTGTACCTTAATTGCCATACATATATTTTTATAGCTTACCATATATATATATATATATATATATATATATATATATATATATATATATATATCAGTTTACTTTGTAATATTTACTTAGTAAAGGTAACATTTTATTTTTTTCCTATTTCGTATTATTCTTAAAATTATTTACAATAGCGCTATTTTTTATGTTGATTAGGCAATTTACCCTCAAAATAAGACGCTCTTTAAAAAATGCATAATTTTGTCGTAAATTTAATTTTTGAAATCTGTATTGGAAAATACAGATTTCGCAGAGGAAAAGACGCCGCTAGTCCTTCTCAACTTTATCGTTATTTCCATGTAAGGTGATCGACTGAGCTTCGTTCTCTGTCCAACATTCACAACATAAACTCGTCTAGCTGCAACAACTGAAAAGAACTTTCCTTTCTTTCTCTCTGTAATTGAAACGAAATTGAACTTCCATGAACAGAGTTTATTTCCAAGAACTTTCCTTCCGTGGAACACAATTTCAAGAGACTGATGTCCAGCTGACTAAAAGATGTTCGTCTTCAAATATGTATACAGATACATGTTTAGCCGCTTTCTTTAATAATAACATTTTGCTTATCCCACTCATCGTTTCAAATTCTCTTACAGTATTGTTCATAATCTAACCGACAATTCCATAAAGCATTGTCCTCAAGTGGACTTTGGATCTGTTAAGAGATGATTCATGATGATAACCAATTCAAGAAATATAAAATAAGTATATTCCATACATAAAATCGTATCATTTCTTTTTATCTCCAGTAAATGGTTTCTTATCTATCTCTCTAATAAAGTAGTAAAACCTAAAGAGTAAACCTATGTTTATAATTGTGTTTTTTTTTACTATTTTTATTAGTTTACTCATTTTTCTTTTTCGACACATTATTTGTAATATATTATTTTGGAATTTTGACAACAGTTAAACTTTGCTATCCAGTCTTCATTGCAATATTATTATTGAAAATCATTTTCGTTTTTCTTTATATAATTACCAGAAATTGACCCATCCAAGCACGAGTAAAATAATTTTCGAACAGAAGAGTTTACCAACACTTTTCTGTCCCCCCCTGGCCAAGAATAAAAGCACGATGAAATGATATTCAATCTTGTTTCTAGAATCCTTAGTTTAATTCTGATCAAAATTCATAACGTGATTATGATTGCCAAGAAATTAGAATTTAAGGAATCTTGCTTAATTGGTATTTAATGACAATGGATCAAATTTTATACAAACCTGAGATATTTGAATTTTCAAATATGAAGTTGTGACTATTTTATGTCCCTTAAAACTCCTTTATTACACCCCAAATAGACTGAAACTTGAAGAATATTTATCAATTGATGTCCAATGATTGTTGTTAACATTTCACAAACATCCGAGGTATCTGGATTTTCACGAATGACTTCCACCGCCTTTTCCCCCTTTTATTTAAAACTAGATTAAACTAAATATAGCCAATATAACGATCCCTTACGCACAGAAACTGTGTTAGAAAAGAAGTAATTAGTTTAGGAGTAAATCTGTACATAAATATATATATATATATATATATGTATATATCAATATATATATATACACATACCTAATGTGATATTAATAGAGACATTTCAAATATTTTTTATTATTGTCTTTTTTTCGAACTATGTTGTGATAAAAGGGTTGAATTTTCACATTTGTTCATTTCTATAAGTAAATATTATGATAATTATATTGGTGTTTAGAATTATTTACTATAGAAACTATACGCATCATATCATTTATATATGCGTTTGACCTAAATAAAGTGCGTAAGGGTTATCATTATTCAACTAATTCTTCTTTGACGCAATCACGTAGAACTTCCAGAGTTCTGTAAACGTATGCTGACTGAATAAACAGTTATCGGAATTGCATTCTTATACATTGTTTTCCGTCAATGTATTAAGTAATAAAATAATTAAACTAATTCAATAAGACTAATATTATTAGCAGTGAATTAATATTCTGCCATTAATGAGTTGAAGAAAAGCAAGTATCATTATTTCATAGTTTCATTTAATCTCTGTACATGAGTCGATATAATTAATGGGAATCTTACAGTTTATATACATGTTTATGTATATACATATATATATATATTCTGACAAAATATGTATATATATATATAAATATATATATATATATATGTATGTATATATATATATATATATATATATATATATATTCTTCAAAAGCAATGTAACATTAAGAACAAAGCGACAGTATTACATCGATAGTTATAGTTAATACAATAATAATGATCGGTAATTGAGACGTCCGTAAATATAGAAAAGCAATGACGCTGAGATATATTTGAATATATATATATATATATATATATATATATATATATATATATATATATATATATATAGAGAGAGAGAGAGAGAGAGAGAGAGAGAAAGAGAAAGAGACAGAGAGATAGAGACAGAGAGAGAGACAGATAGTTGAATAGAGAAAGAGATAGAGAGAGAATAGGGTAGTGCAACATCAGTACAGTTCCAACGAGAGAAAAATATATATTCAAAGAAGTGAAGTTACCAACCTTTGTAAATAACATTTTTCAACAATTGGTTATTATTTTATTTTATCACTTCATCATTCTATAATTTTATGATTTTATAACGCGATTCAAGCATCTATGCTCTCTTCAGTTATTCCTTCCATTGGTAGAATAATAAAATAATAAACAATTGTTGAAAAATGTTTTAT
>OY744546.1:50717688-50745188 GCA_963556195.1 Sepiola atlantica
AAAGTTAAAAATTAAGAGCATAATATTTATTTATTCTGGTACAGAACAATTAGTACAACATTCGTACCGTCGGTTTCAAGCACGGAAGGTCTTACCCATCCGGCTCTCTTCAGCTTCTGTTGTCATCTGTTTTGGAAATATGAGGTCACATGACACTCTTGTTGGGACGCGTTATTTGCTCAGTGTGTTGTGTGTGTTTGTTTAAATTTAAATTTAGTGTAATAAGACCGTTGAGATTTAAAACACGAGGGAATTCAAGATTAAAGGGAATAAAAAAGGGGGATAAAAATTAAAAAATATATATGAAAAAATATATATATAAATAAATATAAAAAAACATATATATATAAAAAAACATTTCAATACTAAGAATAAAAGAATAAAAAAAGAGAAAGAGTATAAAAATAGAAAGAGTATAAAAAAGTATAAAAAAGAATAAAAAAGGAATTAAAAAAAATAATAATAAAAAATATAGAGAATAAAAAATGTAGAGAATAAAAAAGAGTGAGAGAGAAAGAAAGAATAAAAATAGAAAGAATAAAAATATAATGAATAAAAATAAATTAAAAATAAATTTAAAGATTAAAAAATAATAATAATAAAAAATAAAATTAAAAATTAAAAATTAAAAATTAAAAATTAAAAATTTAAAGATTAAAAACAAAAATAAAGAAAGGGTTTCTCTGAAATTCCCGTGAGCCAAATTATGAATTTGTATCATTAGCCGTTATATTTTTGAAGGTATGCGTTCTAAAAAACCGTTAATGTGTAAAAATCTTTTTCCCAGATTGGAGTGATTTTAATGAAGAAATTCGGATCTAAGGGAGGTAACTTAGTTGGAAATATGAAATATTTGAGTTTGTTAAAATGGGTTTGTAAATTAATCTAGTGGCTGATAAATAAATTAAATATTTTTGATCCGAATACAGCCTGTTTAAATTTCCGCGATGAAATATTTAGGGGGTGTATCCACAAGAGACAAGCATTGCTTATAAACTGGTCTGACCGATTCACATAATGTCTAACTACCCCCCCCCTCTACTAATATAAACACAATAAAAACGAACAAATACCTCATCAACCTATATCCACTTAAACTTCAAGAGCAA
Organism: Sepiola atlantica; assembly: GCA_963556195.1. Classification (NCBI taxonomy): domain Eukaryota; kingdom Metazoa; phylum Mollusca; class Cephalopoda; order Sepiida; family Sepiolidae; genus Sepiola; species Sepiola atlantica. The sequence goes on from OY744546.1 coordinate 50,718,798, forward strand.
AAACTCCGACCTTCACAAAAATACAAAAATATTTAATTTATTTATCAGTCACTAGATTACTCTACAAATCCATTTAAACAAACTATATCCACATAAATTCCAAGAGCAAAAACTTCGACTTTCACCAAAATACAAAAATGCAAAAATATTTAATTTATTTATCAGCCACTAGATTAATCTACAAACCCATTTTAACAAACTCAAATATTTCATATTTCCAACTAAGTTACCTCCCTTAGATCCGAATTTCTTCATTAAAATCACTCCAATCTGGGAAAAAGATGTTTACACATTAACGGTTTTTTAGAACGCATACCTTCAAAAATATAACGGCTAATGATACAAATTCATAATTTGGCTCACGGGAATTTCAGAGAAACCCTTTCTTTATTTTTGTTTTTAATCTTTAAATTTTTAATTTTTAATTTTTAATTTTTAATTTTTAATTTTATTTTTTATTATTATTATTTTTTAATCTTTAAATTTATTTTTAATTTATTTTTATTCATTATATTTTTATTCTTTCTATTTTTATTCTTTCTTTCTCTCTCACTCTTTTTTATTCTCTACATTTTTTATTCTCTGTATTTTTTTATTATTATTTTTTTTAATTCCTTTTTTTATTCTTTTTTATACTTTTTTATACTCTTTCTATTTTTATACTCTTTCTCTTTTTTTATTCTTTTATTCTTAGTATTGAAATGTTTTTTTATATATATATGTTTTTTTATATTTATTTATATATATATTTTTTCATATATATTTTTTTATTTTTTATCCCCCTTTTTTATTCCCTTTAATCTTGAATTCCCTCGTGTTTTAAATCTCAACGGTCTTATTACACTAAATTTAAATTTAAACAAACACACACAACACACTGAGCAAATAACGCGTCCCAACAAGAGTGTCATGTGACCTCACATTTCCAAAACAGATGACAACAGAAGCTGAAGAGAGCCGGATGGGTAAGACCTTCCGTGCTTGAAACCGACGGTACGAATGTTGTACTAATTTTTCTGTACCAGAATAAATATATATATATATATATATATATATATATATATATATATATATGTGTGTGTGTGTGTGTGTATGTGTGTGTGTGTGTGTGTGTATTTAGGCAGCATATTTTCATTTAGGCAAACATTATTAAATAACACGTAGTGGTTTTGTTTGATGCGACTTTTTTTTTAATTTTTTCGATTTTCCGAATTGTCCATCTAATGTTTCGGTCAAATTGATGTAAATATGATCCATGGGTGTTTTGTTCCATTCTTTTTTCTTTCTTGCAAGCACCTTCGATTTGAATTGTCAAATCATCTTCAGGCGGTATATGTCTCAGTGTCTTCACAAACTACGACTCTACTGCTGTGCTCATTCTTGAATTATAACGGCAAGCAGTTTATAACTTGAAAAAGCGTCTGTAAAGCCGAAATGTACATGAGAGCGCGACGGCGTTCCACACATACCGCCTGAAGATGATTTGACGATTCAAATCGAGGGTGCTTGCAAGAAAGAAAAAAGAATGGAACAAGAAACCCATGGATCTTATTTGCATCAATTTGACCGAAACATTAGATGGACAATTCGGAAAATTGAAAAAATGAAAAAAAGTCGCATCAAACAAAACCACTCCGTGTTATTTAATAATGTTTGCCTAAATATATATATATATATATATATATATATATATATATATATATATATATATATATATAAATTCCCGAAACAGTTTTTCATGTAAACAACTGATGACCCCTTAAATAATGTTAGTAGCAAACTAATATAATAACTGAAAAAGTAAAAATTTACTTACATGAGTGATTTTCCACTGAACGACTTGGGACTTAAGGTTTTTTTGGGTTTTTTTTTAATATAGTTTTAATGGTTGAGAAACTTCCAAGACTATATATATACATGCCTAGCTTTATATATATGCACTCAATACATGTTAACATTTTTAAAAGAAAAATAATGTGTCCATATTATCACCGTGTTGCCTAAAATATATATTCAAAATTCGTAATGATTTGTTCATTAGTTTAAGAGAGTATACTACACATAAAAGGATATATGTGTATAGATAAATGTAAACATAAAAGTATATATATCGTATTCAGCAAATACTTATCTCGTGTTGTCAAACATGATTACGTAATTACATTATTTTACCCAGTTCAACGATTTGCAACCAGGATGATGACCGGCTGCTCCACGCTTACTTGCGGCTCAAATAATAAATTTGTTCTCACTTGATGCGAGAGTATTTTATTCTGTCCGACAAAATTATCAACTCGTATTCATGTGTACCAGTAAAGGAGATTCCCACTCCAGCGCAGAGTAGTGTTTTCCGTCGACATTTGCAAAAAATGTATGATCGTCGCTTTTGTTGTAAGATAAGCTAAACAACATTCTGTGTTTCTGCATCGTAGAACGGTTGACCAGTTGAGATTATGACGTTTGTCTTTTAAACAATATACTTTATTTTACTTTAACTAATGCACTGGTTCCATTATAGTTGATAGCTATGAAGCCTTTAGTTTGCAACGCGTGCCCTTTCATATTGAAACCAGCTAACAAACTGATTCTCTACGCAGAAAGGATCTTTCATTTAGAAATGTCTACCTCTTTCACGATCTTTCGACACTTGACAAGCAACCGAGGGATGAAACATGTTTAAGTTTTGAAAATCTACCGTTCAGAAAACAATATTTGGGCGATATTTCAATATCGGACATGTCAAGAAGTTGTAAATTGATTATGCAATGAATTCATCCGACTTAATATTCACATACGGCCCATTTTGGTTGATCACTGACTATTACATTGATAAAATTATCAACTAAGGACCACCCCCTGTGTTGGGCTAATAGCAATTAGTCTGTCCAATGAATGTTTCATCATGTGTGTTCTGTTTCTACAGTAACATCTGAGTAAGATAGATCCTTGTGCCAGGAGTATTTACTCCATTCGCATTGCAGAAAAGTTAAATATGAAGTCAGTTTAATATGGAGGGGCAAGCCCCTCTCCCGCGAGGAGACTCCCCAGAAGAGTAAAAAGATTACTGAGAACGCACTCTTCAGCATTCTCCGGTAGGGCGCCAACAGTAAGCGACAATAAATCAGCCCACCCCTATCGAAATGCATGGGAGATAGATCCTAGGCTCAACACGGACCATACTTTATACCGGCAAAGAATGAACTAATCGTGCAGGACACACACTAGGTACGCAGACTGATGTCAAGGCGAATCTTGGCTAGTATTATTTACTCCTCTCCAGGAGTTAGGCACAAGGCCAGTTTTATCCTACTCCCACAAGTAAGATGTGACCCAAGGTCGGGTCGGAAAGTGGGGGTTGAAAAGCCAGCGCCCGAGAGGTGAGCACTCTGACCATTAAAAATTGCCTGGGCAGCCCCGTCGGCATTCCCCGGTAGGGGCGCCTCAGGCAGTAAGCAATAAACTTACTCCTCCCCAAAGAGGGAAGGCGAAGCCTGGGAGGGTGGACCTCCTAGAACTGCACAGGACAGACCCATAGACCGGCGTAAATCAAGCCCCGAAGGCCAAGACAATTTATTTAGATGGATGCATCCTGGAAAACATTAACTCCTAGAGTTAAGATTACATTCCCAGAATGCATACCACCTTAGGCATAAAAGCCCACTGTGGAAGGGGGGAAGGTGGGGGTCGGGGGTCATTGTGACATTTAAAAAAACAACAGTTTGACATTTTTTATTTCAAACAAAGACAAAAAAAGACATTTTTTATTTGACAAAAAGCAAAGAAAATGCACAATGACAAAAACCTACTCTACCCTAAGCTAGACATTCACACTAAAAAATTCACAGTCACTCTATGGCTTAACCCTACTTAAAATATCCCCAAAATGATACATGAAACCATGAAATAACGTGGGATTGGGATACACATTAAAAACACCCAAAAAGAAAGAAAAATAAAGAACCAAATAAAATGATAAGGGGTGGTTAGTAGGACCCTTCCCTACCCTCTTGCTAAGTGCGGACCGCCCACTGTTTTCCGGCTCAAAGCCGAAAACAAGCAGGTCGACCCCTAAATGGGAGTGGGAATAAAGCGGGGCGTTCTGAAAATAAATTAATCGGGATCTGGGTACGGGAATGGATGGCGTCTTCCAAGATAATATTGCCAAGGGTTTCATCAGCCGGGGACAAAATAAATATGTGGAGTGGGCATCTTTGGAAGCTCTCTAGTGCCTGCAGAAAAAACAAAGTTGGGACAGGACATCATTTACTCCTACTAGCTTATAGTTCGACTAGGCTAATAAAAAATAATTTTGTTTTATACTGGGCTGGGTTCCGTAGGACCCAGTACCGTCTGCGCCATGCTAAGGCGGGAAAACGTATTCAAACCTGGACCCTCGTCGAATGCACAAACTAGTGTTGTGCACCCATCTTCTATTGAACTCCATGCGATGTAGTCGTTTCCAATCGCATCTGATTTTCACTTTAAGCTGATGCTTAAAGTAAACAACCAGATCACGATCCGAAACAGACCCAACCCCATGAACCTCATCTAGACGTGTAACCCACGTCACTAACCTAGCTACGGCCAGGATCACAAGAAACACCATTCGCTTCTCTCTAGACCACGACGGCGCTACGTTGTTGATGACGAATGCTACATCCAGGACCAGCGGCTGCTCGGCGTCGATGCGAGCCGTTACCTCTCTGACATACTCCCAGAGAAGACGTAATTTTCTGCAAGTGAAGAAGGCGTGCTCGACCGTTTCTTCCTCATTGTCCTCACAGCGCGGGCACAAGGGGACGTCCCTTATGCCATCCCTGCATAATCTGCCATAGAGGGGCAGTGCGTTCCGAACAAGTCGCCAGGTCAGAGAGTACTCAGAATTGTTGAGATAACTCTGGCCTGGCGCCCAACTCCACTGGGAGCGAGCCTCCTCCGTCGACAATCCAAGCCGTCTCCCAAGTGGATCCGAAGCGGACCCCTCCACTAGATCCCGATACAGTCTCTTCCTAGACCGGGCAAGGTCACTGGACCCCGGCAACGCCTTAAGCGCGGCTCGGCATTCGGTGACGAACAGCGACTCTCCTCTTGGCCTACGTCGACCTTCGACCGAGTGGTCGGGTATGAGGTTGGGAAAGGCGTCCTCAACCGCAGGGACCCACGGAGCGTCTTCCGTCAAAGTACGACTCAGGAAAGCCAGTCTCTCAGCATGTCTATGACTTGCCAAGTCAGGCATCCCCAAGCCTCCATCACACTGACGTTGCGTACAGACCTGTCTGTGGACGTATGCTTTCCGCCCATTCCACAGAAGTGAAAAGAGCAAGCGCGTGAAAGCAAGAAGGCGGTCCGCAGGCAGCGGGAGTACAGACAGTCGGTAAAGGATGAGAGGAAAGACGTAAGTGGCGCACGCCTCCGCTCTCCCCTTCAAGGAAAGTTTCCTTCGAATCCAAGTCCTCACAGACGATTCGACCTTTGCCTGTACTTCCGACCAATTCTTCTCCAGCTGGAGACCCGGTCCGAACCAAACGCCAAGGATCCGAACCGGGCCATCGGTCCAGTTGAAGTCACCTGGAAGTGCGGTCTCTCCGCTCCAGGCAGCCAACCGCAGGCCATTGGACTTGCTGTGGTTGACAATGGCCCCTGTCACTTCTTCGTACCGAGCGAGCGCCTTAATCACCGCTTCTATGTCTTCACGGCTGGACACAAAAACGGTGATATCATCGGCATACGCTGAAACCCTGGCTCGCGCATAGTGAGGAGGGATAGCGATTCCGCGCAGGACTGGTGTTGCCGCCCCGTCCCTTAATTTGCGAAGGAAGGGCTGCCCCGAAGGCCAAGACAATACCAGTCCATGGGGTGTAGTATCCATCGGAACAGATACTACACTTTGATCTTAGCCAAAAGGCCCCTTGGCTAGTTTTAGAACTAGTTTTAACCTGTTCTTATGATAACAGACCGGCGTGATTGTGTCTGTTTGGTTATATTAAGAGTTTCAGTTAGTCCAATAAAAAGATTGAACATATAGCTTGTGTACAATTTAACAAAAGTAAAATTTATTTTTAAAATAATGTTTTCAATTATTCTTTTTTTCTTTACAAACGAGTTACAACTAATGAAGCCCCGAAGACCACTGAAGCATAAGGGTTATTAAGTTTACTAGGTGGGATGTGACGGTGGTTAAGTGGATATTGACACGGACTGAAGACCTGGGTGTTTCACGTTCGAATCCAGTCGGTTCCGCAGTACCACTTTCACTTAGGTGTGTTAGCAACCTTCTTGTGGTCCTTCCCGTAAGTACCCGATGTCTTTCAAGAAGGATTTCTACCTAGAAAAGCATAAGGGTAACTAATGCGTACACCAGAATCATTTGATTCACATATGAAGCAATCCAACAAAAGATATAAGTGTCAACTAATATCTTATAATTAGTGAAACATCCGGATAAAAACTGAAGCTCAATATACTGGATAGAGCATTAAAATTATAATATGAAATGAAGTAATAAAATAAGGTGTCAATCAAATTATATTAGAGTTCAAAGTTCAAGCAAAGTATCCTTAAGTCCTTAGCTCATGAGTTTTCAAAGATAATTCTTCTCTTCAGAGGACCATTACCGCAGTTATACTACTACAAGTAATAAAATTACGCTTTGAAAATATATAAAATTATATACACAAATACATAAAAATACATAACATCAAACATATCAACCCAAAAACATACTTTTTGTTGAATCCATACAGTCCATCCAGGTCATACAAATTGAGAAACATAATCACGAAAGACATTACTCCAAGTTATAAACAGCAGTCCATATACGTGAAATTGAAGGAGCTGACAAAGTTATCAAGTCGCGAAATGTGTCAATATTCAATGTTAATAATCATCTGATTCACACAAGAGAAGTTTAATAGGTAGACGATGAAATACCGAGGGGATTAGTAACGATGGTTGTAACTGTTAAGAAACTGACTATTAAAACGATCAGGTTAACAAGAATGTGTTCATATATGACTTTAAAACGGCAATGATATAGTCAGACGGGAAGCAGCCTCATGGTACAGTGTTCCATAGACGGGATGTTCTAGGAAAGAAACTTTGCTCGTAGAAGTTCCGCTTAGTTCTAGGTACACAGAGAGAGAAAGTGAAATTACTAACAGTAGGTGTAGCTAGTCGTTATATAATTGTGAACTTGCGGGTTAGGGTGCATAGTACTATATATACGCTGTCGTCATTCATTGGTACCTGTGTGAGTTTATGTGTGAACTTGTCCTTGTATGCGTTCATTGCACAGGCCGTGATCTATTATTCGTTTTATTCCTTCGAATTTGGTTCTTGATTTCGACACTAACCGTAATGACATCGTGTGGTCTCTGTCTATAACAAAACGATTTTACTTCCAAAGCAAATTCAAAACTCTTTAAAAAAAAAAAGCTTAAAACAAGTAACGATGTTTTATTATTAGAGGTTACAATTAGTTTTGGGTTATTTAGCTAACGACAGAATCGAAGAGTTCGAATGTAAAACGCGATGAACACCATTTTGAAAATTGCGATGCTATCACTACCAAAAGTGTTGAATTTTAACACTCAGACAAACCAGAAAATAATATTATACATAAAATGATACGGGTATCAGTTTTTTATACTTTCAAATAAAATAAGGTTTTAGTCGATGTTTAGATTTAATCCATTAGTCTCTGTATAGTCTACGACTTACATTAAAAACAAATTGGATTTATTGCGTTTTGCGTTCGAACTCTTCACTTGCAATCAGGATAAACATCTCTTACAAACGAACACAAATAGTCCCTCCGCCTAAGGCCTCAAACGCCTTTGTGTCTCTCAGAACAGAAAAAAACAAATCTGACCTTCTGTGTCCAATTTGCTTATATATATATACATATATATATATATATATATATATATATATATATATATATATATATATATATATATACATATACAGGGTGGGCCAAAATAAGGGTCCTATCTTTAAATTTGAATAACTTGAATTTGAATAACTTCCACAAAATAAAAGTTAAACTCACCAAACTTTATGTTTGTGTAGACTGACCCTTCCGAGATTTTTTGAAATAAACAAAACAAATTTTAGCCGAAAAACACTTCTTAAAACTTACAAAAACTAAAGTATTGTTTTTTACACTGTTTTGAGTTTTTTAAGCAAAAATAATGTTTTCTAAATGAGGGTACGTTACTTAGGGCTAATACGGCTCATGCTTGCTTCGGAAGGGGTCCTTTACTTATTCTAAAAAAAAAATTTTTTAAATCAATAAATAAAAAAGTTATGAATTTTTAAAAATAGAACCCTTATTTTTGCCCACCCTGTATATATATATATATATATATATACATATATATATACATATATATATGTATATATATATATACATATATATATGTATATATATATATACATATATATATGTATATATATATATATATATATATATATATATAACGTTGTAACTTTTTTTATACCAAACAAGGCTACTTGAAAATAATGGGCTGTTTTATCACTAGAGAGAACAATTTACCGGCGATGGTGTCTAGTATTTTGATTTAACATTAATTCCGTCGGGTTAAAAGTATGGACCCTCGTATCCAACAAGAAATTATTATTTCAAAACAAAAACCAATGTTCTAGGTTGTCTTTTCTCTCAGCTCAAAATTGTCCTATTGCAGGACTGTCGTCTGCATCATACATCTATGCACCAAGTAAACATGCAGTATTGAGCATGTTTACACGCAGTTGACGTAGAATTGGGTCTCATTTATTTAGTTACGTCATCATGCTGACGATTTTCTTCTTATTTATTACACTACCTCATATTTTCATCATTCGTATTCTTGTGTAAAATTCTCTACCATTTTACCTGCTATTACATGTTAATTTATTCATAATCGCAATTGCCTACCTGACACAACAGTCCATCCAAAATAATTTCGTCTTTTCCAAACGTAATTAAATAACGAGCTAAGAGTGTACAATATTACCATCTATTCTACTTGGGCGTTTTGTTGGGAGCAAAGTGTGGTATCTGTTCTGATACTACACTTCAGATTTTCTGTACTCTGTCAGTAAAAGAGAAATCTTTCTAGACTGAGGCAATTGTTATTTATATCCCAATCCAGAATGATCTTTTGGGGGGAGCTAGATTTTCACCATAAATAAAACGACCATGTCTCTTGCTCTTCCCTTGAATAGGGTGGGCAAAAATAAGGGTCCTATTTTTAAAAATTCATAACTTTTTTATTTATTAATTTTTTATTTTTTTTTAGAATAAGTAAAGGACCCCTTTCGAAGCAAGCATGAGCCGTATTAGCCCTAAGGAACGTACCCTCATTTAGAAAACATTATTTTTGCTTAAAAAACTCAAAACAGTGTAAAAAACAATACTTTAGTTTTTGTAAGTTTTAAGAAGTGTTTTTCGGCTAAAATTTGTTTTGTTTATTTCAAAAAATCTCGGAAGGGTCAGTCTACACACACATAAAGTTTGGTGAGTTTAACTTTTATTTTGTGGAAGTTATTCAAATTCAAGTTATTCAAATTTAAAGATAGGACCCTTATTTTGGCCCACCCTGTAGAAATAAATAAATAGAGGCGTACACATTCTATTAATCAATAAACCCTTTTATTTTTCGTATTAATTTTGTTCACCCCAACTGAGGTATCTGCACCTGAAGACTAAAGGGGATATTGTGATAGGGGCCAGATGTACATAGGACAACTGGAATGGGGAGTTAGGCAGCAAGATGTTTGTTAACATTACATTTAAATTGCTGCGTTTTGGTGCGGTCAGGAACCAGGGAGCAGAGAGGGAATTCCAAAGGAAAGCGGTCCAAGGAAAGAAGCTTCAGTCATTACGCATGGACGCCATCGCACACGCATGCATATATTAGTATTGCCACTAACCCTAAAAGGGCTGATATGCCGTAAAATAAAAGCATCTAGAGTGTAATGTGAAGTCCAAACACTCACTGCCCATTTATTAACGTCCGATTCAATGCCCGGGTATCTTCTTCCGATATTCTTCCCTACGCATGCGTCGTATATGAGCTTCGTCTGCAAACGCTTTTATCATCGATTAAGAGAAAAACACTTTTATCAATCACTTCCCTATACTATCTCTTTCTCTTACGCTCTCTCTATATTTCACCCCACCCCCTTCCCCGCTTAGATCAAGTATTTCTCTCTGCGAAGGAGTGAGGAATTTAGAACACTTAGGAAATTGACTCGGACTGAAGACAAGAAGAATTTTAAATGCACACGTATCTCTACACCCACCACCCCTCCCCCTCTCTCTCTCTCTTTCTCTCTCTCCTTCTCTCTCTCTCTTTCTCTATCTCTCTTTCTCTATCTCTCTTTTTCTCTCTCTCTCTACTTACTCCAAAATTGCTTGAATACCACTAAAAGTTTTACATCCTTTTATTTCATTACATCTCACTTTGAGATAGCATGATTGATCTTCTCTTTCCCGTATAAATTGCTTGGCAACAGCAAAAAGGATACAGTGTTCGAATCGAACCAAACGTTCGAATATCAATTGTAATAATAATAACAATAATAACAATAATATTAATTATTATCATAATTATTATTTGTACTCACTAGGAGTTCTCACACAGATCATCGTCAGTGATGGCTCACCGACAACAACCAGTGGTATTTCCTAGAGTCTGAGTGACAACAAGCCTCCCCAGATTTGCAATATTCTTCACCTCTTTTCGATAACGATGCGGTATCGCAACAGCCCCTTACCATTGATTTCTCGCTGGTAAGGACAATTGGTCTTCTCTGGGATTTGGGTGGCGATAAGCCTCCCCAAGGTCCAAGCATTATATGCACTTTTTCAGTGGAGGTCTGGTTTGTACCGTCCCTCCTCGGTCTTCTCACCCTCCTCGACCCTCTACAAATATTTTGTCTGGTGTCAGTTTAGACCGGTACAATTTAAAAAAAAATAATTTCTTTTAATTTTTTTATTTTCCTTAATTTTTACTTTTTAAATTTGTTTTCCCTTCTAATTCTTTAATTTTTGTATATTATTATTATTATTATTATTATTATTATTATTATTATTATTATTATTATTATTATTATTATTTATTTAATAAAGTTAAGTCGATGTTTCACCTATTTCATTGACCATTGTAGTGTTCGAACCAAAAACTTGATATGCTAATCTGTTCCACCGGCCATTAAAGCCAATTCCTGATGCATGTTTTCTAGAAAATATCCCATCCTTTAGTACCCTTAAATAATGTATCGGGTAAGCTGCTTCTCCCAACACACTATTTCACTGAGGAGGGCGCAATCATTTTCACTCTCACGCTTATGTGTAACCCTATAGCCCCAGTGTCACCAGGGAACTATTTTTAATAAGGGGTCTTGTTTGCTAGACTGCATCTATTTCCTCATATTTTTCTTCTCACCATTTTCTATATACTAAACTAGCTTTTAAATCTGAATATTGCTTCCTTTCGTACTCTTACTTCTTACCGTGATTATTATACTATCTTTGTTCGAATCTGATTAATGCAGTTTAAAACTATTTCACATTATCTTCCTCCCACAGAGTAAGATGTGACACAAGGTCAGGAAAGTGGGATTTGAAAAGCCAGCGCCCGAGAAGGTGAGCACTCTGGCCTACAAAAAAAATGCATGGGCAGCCCCGTTGGCATTCCCCGGTAGAGGCGCCTCAGGCAGTAAGCAATAAACTTACTCCTCCCCAAAGAGGGGAGGCGAAGCCTGGGAGGGCGGACCTCCTAGAACTGCACAGAACAAACCCATAGACCGGCATAAATCAAGCCCCGAAAGCCAAGAAGATACCATTCTAAGTATCCATCGGAACAGGTACTACACTTTGATCTTGGCTAAAAGGCGTTATTTAACCCCCATCCACAATAGGAATATGTGACACAAGGTCGGAAAGTGGGATTTGAAAAGCCAGCGCTCGAGAAGGTGAGCACTCTGGCCATTAAAAATTGCCTGGGCAGCTCCGTCGGCATTCCCTGGTAGGGGCGCCTCAGGCAGTAAGCAATTAACTTACTATTCCTAAAAGAGGGGAGGTAAAGCCTGGGAGGGTGGACCTCCTAGAACTGCACATGACAGATCAGACCCATAGACCGGCGGAAATCAAGCCCCGAAGGCCAAGACAATACCGATCTATGAATTGCAGTATCCATCGGAACAGATACTGCACTTTGATCTTAGCCAAAAGGCCAATGCAGTTTCAAACTATATTTGGTTATAGGGGTTTATCTCCAAAATCATTCTATCAGTTTGTGACATATTTCCATTCTATGAACGCCTGACGCGAACGCTGACCCCAGGATATAATTGCAACATCTTTAGACAGAACTGAAACCACACTTTGAATAGTAATCCGAAAAAACAAAATAATAAATACTAACAGGACCCTCGGATATTTCACAGTTGTATTCTTCCTTTTTGTATATTGCTCCCGTGCTTATGAGGCTATTTCCAAAACATTTTTTATAAATTAGGCACAAGGCTATCAAAATGCTCAGTATGAGGGATCTGAAGGCAGTTATGAAGAAAGTAAGATTAGGGATTGAATTTGGGAGTGGATGATGTCCTTCCGAGATAAATACTATTTAGAATAGGATAATGGAAAAATAACTCTGCGGAGTGGGCATCTTGGAGGAGCTCTAATACAAAAAAACAAAACAGAAGCAAGACTCACTCACTCAACTAGCTAAGAGTCTACCTTAACCGGGCTGGTTTTCAAAGAAACCCAGTACCGCGTGCGCCATGCTTAAGCAAGGAACTGCGGATCTTCTAATGTACAAACTAGCAGTGCGTATCCATCTCTTACTAAACTTGATGGAATATAATATTTTCTTACGAGATCTAATTTTAATCTTAAGCTGATGCTTGAAGAATTAAATCAGATCTTGATCAGAAAAAAAGAGTCAACCATATCGACTATCCATAGACGTGTTGTCCACGCCACTAGTCTAGCTACGGCTAGGATCGCAAGAAACATCATTCGTTTCTACCTATCCGACACCAAGTCTACATTATCGATAACGTACGCTTCATATAAGCGAATCAACTACTCGGAATCGATGCGTGCCGTCACCTCGTTGATATACAGCCAGAACTGTCGAAGTTTAGGAAAGGTGAAAAAAAGCGTGCTCAGCCGTTTCGATTCCATCTGCAGCGTGCACAAAAACCTGTATCTGCCCAGTCAGACGTATATCGTCTGCCATTGAGGGGAAACGCTTCTAGAACTAGTCGCCGAATTGTTTTTATATCCCCGGCCTAAATCCTATCTCCACTGAGAATGGATCTCCCCATCGACCATCCCAGCCGCTTAACAAGGGCATTCCTCACTAAATCCCGATACACCGATGCGAGGTCACTGGATCAAGGAAGTTTGTTAAGTGTGGTTCGGAACTCCCTGAAAGAATTACGATACACCTCTTGGCCTACAACGGCCCTCGATCGATGGGATGGCAATAAGACAGGGAAGGGCGCTCTCGACCGCAGAGCCCCACGCAAAAACTACTTTCAAGGTTCGACTAAAAAAGCCAGCATCTCAGCATGTCAATGTCACACGGACATTAAGTAGAGACCTTTCTGCGAACTACGGGTTTTCTTTCTTCCAAAGAAGCGAGAATAGTAAACGTGCAAGCAAGGGAGGTACAGAAAGTCGGCTAAGGATGAAGAGACATACGTAAATGGCGCACGCTTAAGGAATGATTTCTTCGAAGCCAAGTCCTAATAGACGCTTCCACCTTTGTCTGTATTCCCGATAAATTATTTTCAAGCTGGCATCAATGCTTTGAGACCTCAAGACTCGCAAGATACAAAGCTTTGATCATTGAATTGATTCCCTATCCTACACGGGCCTAAAGTGGTCTTGCTTGAAGACGGCACAGGACTGCCCGAGTCTGCCTATCAGCTGTCCGGGCGTTACCCGCTCGTCTCGTTTAACACCTCCAACGTATAACGTGAATGTAAGCTTTAAGCTTATACAACGGGGGGGAACACAAACGGGGACCTTCCCATCATTATGCACTCAGTTCTTGTAGGGAAGGGTTCTACTCGGCTAACAATGTTAAGCCCGGAATCACCCCCTTTGCGGCTTCAACAATTTTCCACAGGGACTTTGTGCGGCTACTCCTGCTGTCCGGCATAATTTAAGCGCGTGTTTTTTTTAAATTTGTGGGTTAGATATTTCTAAATCTCGCTTCTTTGTAAACAGTTACGGCGGTTTGAGGTTTATCCTTTGGCCAGGTGTCAAATCAGGCGTAACATAGTAAGGATCTGCTCTACAGATTCATGTCCCCTAATAAGACGCTAAGCTTATTCGTTCTTTAATGCCGAAGTGGAGGAAGTGATGTGGACTTACATCTCCATTTTTGCTCCGGCTCTTTAGTTTGTCCTTCGTCATAAGACATAGAGCGAAGACAGGATCAGGGTATTAAATAGGGGAGTTTTCTTAAACAGTAATTAACTTAAATAAACACAAATTAACTGAAATTAACTTAAATAAGCAAAAATTAACTTAAATAAACAGAAATTAACTTAAATAAACACAAATTTACTTCAGTAACTTACATAAGCAAAAATTAACTTAAATTAATTTTATTAAACAGAAATTAACTTAAATAAACAGAAATTAACTGAAATTTACTTAAATAAACAGAAATTAACTTAAATGAACACAAATAAACTGAAATTAGCTTAAATAAACAAAAAATTACTTAAATAAACAGAAATTAACTTAAATAAACAGAAATTAACTTAAATTAACTAAAATAAGCAAAAATTAACTTAAATTTATTTAATTAAACTTAAATAAACAGAAATAAACTTAAATTAACTTAATTAAACAGAAATTAACTATTATGGTATAATTTTGAAATCGTTTATTTTCGAGTTAATATGAGTTAATTTCTGTTTATTTAAAACAGAAATTAACTTATATTAACTCGAAAATAAAAGATTTCAAAATTATACCATAATAGAATTCTAAAGAAAAATAGATTTCAAAATTTAAAAAAAACACAATAAGTTCTAAACTTTATGAAAACGGCGGGAAACCAGTTTCTATTAAAAAAATAAATAAAAATAAATTCTTAGCATAAAATCAATGACATTTTATTTTGTGACAACTATGTTAATTTTAAAACTCTTTTCATAGGTGTTGTAAGCTAATGCTGTTTATGGAGTTATCGATAGTCGATTTATTTATTAAATCGACAAAAGAAGCATCGGAATTTGATAAGTATGCATTTAGATAAAATGTCGAAATCATTGAAAATTGCGAATAAGATAAACAAGTCTAAGTGAAGCAATAATCTCAATTGAAAGCCATAAAACTTTTCGGCATTAGCAATCCAAGAATTATTATTTAGTAAAAATGTCGATCGCACAAAACATCAATAAAATCACAATTGGGCATTTGTCATTCGTTATTTTTCTTCCGTCATAAAATGCAAAGACAACAAAGATGTCGCATAAACATCGTTTTTAATTTACGTTCCGGACAAATGTTTGACTTCCTTTTGTCGTTAAAATTTCTATGAAACAACATCTGAGCTTTTTTAAACTGATGCGCTCTCTTGTCATTTTCATACTTTCGATTTGAGCAGCAAGTAAAAGACAGGGAGTTATGTTACCCATTCTTTTTTTTTAGCCCAGAATCAAACCCATTTAAACTTGCGAGGGGAAGTGAGAAAGCAAAGAGCAAGTCATACAACCGCATCACGGATACACAGCCGGCCGAAGTGAGGCTAGAAATACATCTTTATCTGTATAATAAAAAGTCAACGGTCAGTGTATTTTATAGGCGATCAGAAATGATGATGATGATGATGATGATGATGATGATGATGATGATGATGATGATGATGATGATGATGATGATGATGATGATGATGATGATGATGATGATGATTTGTATATAGAAAAAAATGAATTAGTGACGTAATTAAATTATTTCATATAAATAATTTAGTAATATACCTCGATCAACAACCAGTGATACCACTGGCAGACCATCATCTTTTTTCCGTCAGTTTTGACGGAGCGTGTGCATTCTGACTAAAGTATTTTGAGTTACTTGTGAATTTAAATGACTTATATGAGGTAATTATTAATATATAAATAGTTATTTCTTAATAAATATTTTTTTTGATATTAACAAAATTAAGATTAAACTCTCTTTACTCTAATTATTTCCCCTTAATATGACGAAGCTTTTTGAAAAACAAATATGGCGAATTTTCGAGTTTTGTATCTTTATTTTGGATTCGCTAATATGCATTTTGATGTGAAATCAATTCTGAGAATTAATGGTTTAAACCGAGGTATTTTACGATGGATCTTTTCTTGTGATTTTTGTTTTTTTCTGGTAAACTGTGAGGCCTTTTTGGACAGAGATTGTGTATTGTTCTTTTTATGACTAAAAATAAACAGCGCCTTGAAACAGCTGTAAACCATTCTAATACCTTTGTTTAAGCTCTTTATTTGATATTTAATTTGAAAAATGATTAAAATCGTCCAAACAAAAACACACAGAGAATTAATGGTTTAAACCGAGGTATTTTACGATGGATCTTTTCTTGTGATTTTTGTTTTTTCTGGTAAACTATTAGACATTTTTGGACAGAGATTTTGTATTGTTCTTTTTATGACTCAAAATAAACAGCGCCTTGAAACAGCTGTAAACTATTATGATACCTTTGTTTAAGCTCTTTATTTGATATTTGATATTTAATTTGAAAAATGATTAAAATCGTTCAAATAAAAACACACAGATGTGTGCATTTTAGAGGTGCACGTGTGTGTTATCTGTCGCATATGAACAGTGTTCTTTATTTGTGAATTGCCGTCTCATCAGGTTATGAACTATTCCACATGAATTGTATAAATATTTTCCCGGGATGAAGGAGTTCCGACAACTTTGAAGGCTTACAAAAAGTTCAAGTCGAATGAAATAAGATTAGGCGGAAAATAGTAAAACCAGAACGGGAAAGCGACAAGGTGGAAAACGAAATCGAAAATACGAACAAAATCAAGAACAAAGGTTCAGATTAAATGCAAATGTTTCAAGTGGTAAACATGAAATGAAAAATGCAAAGAATTAAAAGGAAAGGCGTAAAATAAAAGAAAATAACAAAAAGCGGAATAGAACAATGAGCAAAAGCGAAAAACGAAGTCGTAAAATACAAATGTCAAAGCCGTAAAAATAATCCATATTTTTTTTTCATAGTTATGGGGTGGGATGAAACGGGTCTGGTTTCAAACTTCGTCAGTTTGACACTCTGTGTCGGCCCTCTTGGTAATGAAGGCGGATGCTGTCAGAATCGTAAAAAAAAAGAAAATTGAAATAAGGAATATATTATATATATATATATATATATATATATATATATAGTTTTAAGCCACTATTGAAGGTTGAAAGTTAGAGATTACGAGATGAAGTCTCAAGGGGCACGATCATAGCGTATATACAGGACACTTTCATAGCTGATGTAAAAAGTTATTGTCATTTGTCTTGTAAAGAGTGATGTCGTTATGGGTCAAAACCAACTACATGAAATGTCGCTCATCACAGATCAAATACGAAAAGAGACACTTTCATGAGACATGTCTACGATCGACTATAGGGCATTCTATAAAAAATCTATCCGTTATATAAAAAAGTACTATTGTTAATTGTCATGTAAAAGGAGCTATTGTTATTTATATTGTAAAAAAGCTACCATCACGAGAGGTCGTTGATTACAAGTTATATACAAATGATGTAACTAATGTGTCATATGATGATTATAGTTAAGACTTTTCTAAAAAGAGCTATTGTAAAATTAGCTATTGTTATTGCTCATGTAAAAACGCGGTTTTAGAATATGGCCTGGAAAAAGAGCTATTACCATTAGTCATGTAAACATTACTATTGTCTCCTGTAAAATGAGCAATTACCATTGTCTAAAGATTCTGGAATTCACGAATCGAATTCTTGTCTCTAGTTCACTCTTGAGTCATGTTTACGATCTACGTGGCTTGCATTCTAATGGGGCATGATGTTTACTTTGATCATGGAAGGCCGCAAGTTTTCAAACAATGTTTCGTCTCAAATCGGCCGCTGGGCGCAAACAAAATATTAGAAAGTATAACCACACATTTTATATGACAATTAATAAGTTTATGTGCGGAAAGTTGATCCTATTCTTACAAAAAAGCTTTACTCGGACACGTGCATTGAACATTATGCTGTTCATTCTATTTATTGAACATTCTATTGAACATATTTATTGAACATATTATTGTTCAATTTATTTATTGAACAATTTATTCAATTTATTCAATTTATTCAATTTAACAATTGAACAATTAACAATTTATTGAATTGAACTGAATTTATTGAATTGAATTGAATTCATGTATTGACTTTTTATTAAAATATTATTGAATTTTATTGAATTATTTTATTGAATTTTATTGAATTTTATTATTTTATTGAATTTTATTGAATTACTATTGAATTTTATTGAATTATTTATTTATTTATTAGATTGAATTTATTGAATTGAATTGAACTGAATTTATTGAATTGAATTGAGCAATTTATTGAATTGAACAATTTATTCAATTTATTTATTGAACGATTTATTTAACATATTTATTGAACATTCTATTGATATGCGGAAAGTTGATCCAATTTGTACAAAACAGCTTTACTCGAACACTGATTGCATGTACATTTAAAATTCTATTGACTGCTTTAATTAGAGAAATCTATTATGTTCTTCACGGTTTATTTCGGAGTCGGTTTTTGAAAGAGGTATATTTAGTGCAGTGTCTGAGTTTAACTGTTTTTTTTTTCTCGTAGCATTGTAGACTCC
Source organism: Sepiola atlantica (assembly GCA_963556195.1). NCBI lineage: Eukaryota > Metazoa > Mollusca > Cephalopoda > Sepiida > Sepiolidae > Sepiola > Sepiola atlantica. The sequence continues at coordinate 50,737,700 of OY744546.1, forward strand.
AGTAGCAGTGGAGAACCGACAAGATGCGAAGATCTCTTCATTATATGGAAATCGGTCCGAACAGGAACGAAGGTCGACGGCGTGGAGGATCATGTAGATTTTCACTCTTAGCCAATCGTCGTTTTCAAGTCCAATGTAAACAAATTCTTGTTGAGTCGTCCTCGCGGATGATAAAATTCTGCCCAATTTCCACCATCATTACCAATCATAACGGTGTTATCGCACAGTCCACCTGACACTTATTAACCCTTATCCTCGAGTGTCTTTGGGTCTTGATAAGCGGGGTGGGGGGGGGGGGGTTAGTAAAAACATACCGCTTTCTTCTTTCTACTTGATTTTCTAAGAAATCGATAAGAAATACGTATTCCAAACGCCTAAAAGTGTACTTTTCTACCTATTCTAAAGAAGAAAATATAACAAAAAAATATAAAACTTCCAACACACTCGGTTAGCGCTTGTCAGCCATTGTTTCCATTCTAACGTTGCATCATTTTACCGTAAATTTTGATTACAAATTTAAAAGAACACGTTTAAAAATACTTTAAAACACCAGAAAAACCTATCCCGGTTGGTAGAAAAGTAACTTTTATTGCCTTTGGTAACATTTATTTGTAGTGTATATGTTTATTTTTAGTAAACTACATGATCGCCAAAGGGAATATTAACGTTGCATCATTTTACCGTAAATGTTGATTAAAAATTTAAAAGAACACATAAAAGGAGATTGTAGTTTGCTTGAAGCATTGCTGGTAAATGTAAGTGCAGATTAGTCGTCCGAGGCTATAGCAATGCGATGTGGTTGCCGTAAGATGGAAAAGTGAAAAGAAATAAACGCAGGGAGAAAGTGAAACTCAAAACGATTTATTAATAATTTCACGAAAACTGATTAAATACCAAATAGTTAATACTGTCCGGTAAGTAACAGATAGGCAAAGGGTAATCTTAAATTTTCGAAAGAAAAACTTTCATTATCAGAAGACAACAATAAAAGAACACGTTTAAAAATACTTTAAAACACCAGAAAAACCTATCCAGGTTTGTAGAAAAGTAACTTTTATTGCCTTTGGTAACATTTATTTGTAGTGTATATGTTAATTTTGAGTAAACTACATGATCGCCAAAGGGAATATTAATGAATGACGAATTAGTGAAAAAATTAGAACTAATTACAAAAAATTAAGAGTGAAGTATGTAATAAATATAAAGAAATAACAAATAATAATTAGACGTCGACCGATTTTAAAAGTCAATTTATTAATTTCCGTTATTTATTTTTTACTTAAAAGTTATAATTTGGTTTCACTTCATTTGACCTCTAACTTACGATGTTTTAGCAGGATGTATCAATCGAAAAGAAGGCGAATTCAATTTTGTCGGACTTGAATGTAATGTGTGTATGATATTGGAAAGGAGCTAAACAGATGTCGGCAAAATCAAGGAGTCAAACTGCGGTTAGGGGAATAAAAGAGACTGAAAATGGAAACGGGCCAATAAATAGACAAACAATACAAACATTTGTTCTCACTCTGTTTCATACACGATAGAAATTCTGGCGCTTTTGCAGAAAACATCAGCGATGCAAGAGAAATAACTCCGTTTGACTAAGAGATTCATCATTTTTTTCAAAAGAGAATTTAGGACGCTGAAACCTATGCAACTTATAAATCATGCACATCAAAAAAATGTTAAAACATAAAAAGAAAGAATGAAAATGCGACGATAGTTGCAGAGGTATTGGAATTTTTATTAAAGAAAACTGCGACAACTGTTTTTTCTCCCCCTTCTCTCCCCTTCTCTCCCCTTCTTACTGTTTTACTCCCCTTTTCTCCTTCTTTATTTACGGCATCTATTTATCTCATGATTTTATTCTCATATTACGCTGCTGCTGCTACTACTACCATCTATTCCCCTCCGCTCACCAGTTCTTGTCTCATTCGACCTTCCTCCCAACAGCTAAAACATTCAATGTCCACTCAACCATACTATATGTATAAATAAATAAATATATATATATATATATATATATATATATATATATATATAGAGAGAGAGAGAGAGAGAGAGAGAGAGAGAGAGAGAGCGAGAGAGAGAGAGATAAGAGAGAGAGAGCGGAGGGAGAGAGAGAGAGATAGGATATGATATGACATGATATGACATGAGAACTTACTAAATTCAAAGCGACCGCAATGTTGGGCTTTGCAAGCGGCTAATTAAAATAGGGAAAACGTGCATGCTCATAGTTTTGTAATTGTTGGTGATTTGAATGCATGGGTAGAGATCCGTTTTACGACGACAGCGAAACAGAACGGAAAATGTGATGGTCATGACTAGACGTTATACAGATAAATAGATGTATATATATATATATATATATATATATATATATATTAGTACTTCATGTATCCACATAAAATATTATAAGGACATATAATTTTTTATGTATCAGTTTTCAGTATTTACTTCAACAGTGCTCGATACGTAAGTAGAGCTAGGTAGTAAGCAGTGAAAATATATTGCCATATATATTTTCAATGCTTACATCATATATATATATATATATATATATATATATATATATATATATATATATATATATGTATATATATATATATATATATATATATATATATATATATACATAGCGCTTCCATGAACTGACCGGAAGACGTTACGTCTTCTGGTAATCTTTGAACTACATTCTTCGATTTGTTTTTATTTCGTGAATCGCTTATGATTTGAATTGGACTCTAATGAACTTTCTCGCAAAAATAAGATCTCGTCTATCTCAATCATACCACGGTACGTCTTTGAAGTATGTAATGTATAGTTTTTAAATAAATAATGTATATATATATATATATATATATATATATATATATGTCTTCATTACTATTATTTGTATTATGAATGACTCCGCTGATTATTTCGTCTATAGAAACTGCCCAATGCGATTGAAATATTTTTTTTTAGTTTTTGAAACGGTAATTTGTTCTCATCGAATCTAACGGTAATAATATTACGTTGAGTAAAATATATTTTTTACTCTGTGAACTGGCAATGAATATTGAGCATTCGTTTCATTGTTTTTATTAAAAAAATTAAAATAAAAAATTGTAATTTATTTCATTCTTGATTTTTTCTTTCTATTTGAAACTCCTGCATTTAACCTACCAATGCGAATAAAAGATTTATTACGTTGTAGTGATATGCCCTCACATCGGTCTGGTGGTGAATTAAGAGCAGAAAGAGTATTGATTTACTCCTCTCCAGGAGTTAGGCACAAGGCCAGTTTTTTTTTTATCTTACTCCTACAAGTAAGATGTGGCCCAAGGTCGGGTCGAGAAAGTGGGGTTTTAAAATTGCCTGGGCAGCCCCGTCGGCATTCCCCGGTAGGGGCGCCTCAGGCAGTAAGCAATAAACTTACTCCTCCCCAAAGAGGGGAGGCAAAGCCTGGGAGGGTGGACCTCCTAGAACTGCACAGGACAGACCCATAGACCGGCGTAAATCAAGCTCTGAAGGCCAATACAATACCAGTCTATGGGGTGCAGTATCCATCGGAACAGATACTACACTTTGATCTTAGCCAAAAGGCCAAGAAAGAGTATTGATTTACTCCTCTCCAGGAGTTAGGCACAAAGCCAGTTTTTATCTTACTCCCACCAGTAAGATGTGACCCAAGGTCAGGTCGGGAAAGTGGGGTTTAAAAATTGCCTGGGCAGCCCCGTCGGCATTCCCCGGTAGGGGCGCCTCAGGCAGTAAGCAATTAACTTACTCCTCCCCAAAGAGGGGAGGCGATGCCTGGGAGGGTGGACCTCCTAGGACTGCACAGGACAGACCCATAGACCGGCGTAAATCAAGCCCCGAAGGCCGAGACAATACCAGTCTATGGGGTGCAGTATCCATCGGAACAGATACTACACTTTGATCTTAGCCAAAAGGCCAAGAAAGAGTAGATATTTACAGAATCTGAAAGAAAGTTTTGCAGATTCTTTCCTTGGAAATTATCGCATGAAAATATGGCAAACAGATACTGATCGGAATCTAGAAAAGAATTGGATGAAGAGGCTTTGCAGTCTGTCATTAAAGATGCAGCCTTTTCACCAAGAAGGTTTAATTAACTTAATCTGGCAATCACGCGCATAAATGAAAAATAACTCCCCGCCAACCGACCCACTACTGAAATCTAAAGAAAACGGATCATAGTTAGAATTAGGAGGAGAGGAACGAATACCATTGAGATGCGTCCATCGAATTTATATGCTTTGTGAAGAAAATACTCTTTAGACCTAAATGATTACAAACCGATATTCTATTCTTTTGGCGTGGTTATTTCATACCAAAATCACACCAGTAGAGTCTTGGTCATTCTTGTATGCCCTTTTCTTTGTCGGTGAAAGGTATGGTCATGTGCAGTTCTAGAAGGTCGTCTTTGAGAAGGGATTTGGTTATTACTAATCGCCTGAGGCGCCCATGCCGAGGAATGCAGACAAAGCTGCCCAGGCAATTTTTGATCGACCAAAGTATCCTTTTTCTTAGAGCGTTGGCTTTTCAAATTCACCTTTCATGACATTGTGTCATATCTTCCCGCCGTGGGAGTAAGATAAATAGACCGACATAAATGCTATTTCCAACTTAAGTGTGAATGAGCCAGGGACAGATATATTCAGATTTGACAGATCGACATGGAGAGGGTATATAAGCGCATCTGGAAACTCTATTTAAAATGTAAAACTTTTGACAACTTCATGAATTCTCTAAAATAAAAATAGATACGTCTTATCTGCGAATTTAACGATAGGAATGCTTTCAACTTTAAACGTGACAGAAACGACAAAAATGATTTTCACAACGTAAGCGTAAGAAACAGACTAACGTTGCTTCGAGGAATTTGAAATAAAATGGGTTCTTTAAATCTGCGCGTTTGGCGATTGAAAACACTATTTCAAACTTAAGCGTTTCAGAGGAGCGAAAATGCTATTTTATTTTTTAACATAGTTCACCCCAAATAAGGCAGGCCGCCACTGTAGACATGAGGGGCTACTGAGAAAGAAAAAAAATTGGAGAAGGGTAGGGGTGTCAGCCTAAATTGGGATCTGCGCAGCGAGATGTCTGTTTACATTAGTTTTAAATTTCTGCATGTCAGTACTGTCGGAGAAACAGGGGACAGGGAGGGAGTTCCAGAGGCCAGCAGCACGAGGAAAGAAGCTATTTGAGTAAAAGGCTCTCCGGTATCTGGTGGCCTCCACAGTGAATGAATTGATTTAGTTGATTGTCGAGTTGGTCTAGTGAATTTACGTCGAGGGGGGCACCAGACACACACTAGAAAGACTGACAAAAATGCATTTCACACGTAAGCGCGACAGACTAACGAACATGCTATTTCAAACCTAAGCCATCTTCTTCTAAAGAATCAGCATATTTCACGCTATATCTGCTAACGCATCACAGACGGACATAACGGACAGAGCTTTTTATAAAGATGCAAGGACGAATCTCTAATAAATAATTTACGACACGACAAACACGCTTTTGGATAGGAGCAAAGTGTAGTATGTGTTCTGACACTACACTTCACCTTTCTTGTCCTCGGTCGGTGAAATATAATTATTTTCTAAACTGAGGCAATTTTTATTTTTGTCCCAATCTAGAGTTCCCCTTTTTGGGTGAGCTGCATTTTCGCGAAATTAAATAAAATAACCTTGTGTCTTACCAATGAAAATGCTCCCTATGCTATTTGTGAATTAAATTTTGAAAGCACAGGAAAAATCCGGGTAGTGCCATGATAGAAATGTGTTTAAACAAAGCCTGTTGGAGATTAAAGAATGAACCTTGGTGGACAAGTCAGACTTATGTTTAGTTGTAATAAATATGGTTCAATGCAGAAAATAGTTATTAAGATTATTAACGATTCAATGGATGGGTGTCATTTTGAAGGTAGGGTTATCTTGTAACTCGAAATATAGATGTAAATAACATATGCAAATACCTAAGTACGTGAGATAAGGAAACAGAAACGAATGGATGAGTGTCTGGTATAAACCAGCAGACGATTGAACGAATATTAACGCTGTGCAGAACAGGACCGAGGAAACAAGACTAGAATAGTTCGATTAGCTTATACGTATTATTATTCTTGGGTTAAAACATTTTTTACTTAATAGACTGGGTTAATGTTTGGGAGAGCTGGAGAAAGGTACAATATTATAGATTAGTAGAGCCTTCTGTAACTAATGAAAAGTCCGAGTAAAATAAATACTATAGATTATTAGGGCCTTTTGTAACTAATGAAAAGTCCGAGTAAAATAAATACTATAGATTATTAGGGCCTTCTGTAACTAATGAAAAGTCCGAGTAAAATAAATACTATAGATTATTAGGGCCTTCTGTAACTAATGAAAAGTCCGAGTAAAATAAATACTATAGATTATTAGGGCCTTTTGTAACTAATGAAAAGTCCGAGTAAAATAAATACTATAGATTATTAGGGCCTTCTGTAACTAATGAAAAGTCCGAGTAAAATAAATACTATAGATTATTAGGGCCTTCTGTAACTAATGAAAAGTCCGAGTAAAATAAATACTATAGATTATTAGGGCCTTCTGTAACTAATGAAAAGTCCGAGTAAAATAAATACTATAGATTATTAGGGACTTCTGTAACTAATGAAAAGTCCGAGTAAAATAAATACTATAGATTATTAGGGCCTTTTGTAACTAATGAAAAGTCCGAGTAAAATAAATACTATAGATTATTAGGGCCTTCTGTAACTAATGAAAAGTCCGAGTAAAATAAATACTATAGATTATTAGGGCCTTCTGTAACTAATGAAAAGTCCGAGTAAAATAAATACTATAGATTATTAGGGCCTTCTGTAACTAATGAAAAGTCCGAGTAAAATAAATACTATAGATTATTAGGGCCTTTTGTAACTAATGAAAAGTCCGAGTAAAATAAATACTATAGATTATTAGGGCCTTCTGTAACTAATGAAAAGTCCGAGTAAAATAAATACTATAGATTATTAGGGCCTTCTGTAACTAATGAAAAGTCCGAGTAAAATAAATACTATAGATTATTAGGGCCTTCTGTAACTAATGAAAAGTCCGAGTAAAATAAATACTATAGATTATTAGGGCCTTCTGTAACTAATGAAAAGTCCGAGTAAAATAAATACTATAGATTATTAGGGCCTTCTGTAACTAATGAAAAGTCCGAGTAAAATAAATACTATAGATTATTAGGGCCTTTTGTAACTAATGAAAAGTCCGAGTAAAATAAATACTATAGATTATTAGGGCCTTCTGTAACTAATGAAAAGTCCGAGTAAAATAAATACTATAGATTATTAGGGCCTTCTGTAACTAATGAAAAGTCCGAGTAAAATAAATACTATAGATTATTAGGGCCTTCTGTAACTAATGAAAAGTCCGAGTAAAATAAATACTATAGATTATTAGGGCCTTCTGTAACTAATGAAAAGTCCGAGTAA
>OY744546.1:50762688-50765188 GCA_963556195.1 Sepiola atlantica
TCCGTTTTTTACAAAGATTTGCTGTATTTTAAAGTGTTCGGACGAATCCATTACACTACTTTTAAGGCGATTTATAGTTTTATGTATTTTTATTCTTTTATTATATTTAGTTTCATATTAAAAGATATTTAAAATTAAAAATATGTATGTATATATATATATATATATATATATATATATATTTAAAAAAAAAAATGAACCTTAAAACACTTATATATATATATATATATATATATATATATATATATATGTATATAATATATATATACATGTATTATTCCACTATATGTGTCATATATATACGTTCATACATATTCTACATTATTTTTATTTAGATAGTTTTGGATTTGCTCTATCAATTTACTTTGATTAATTTGATATTAAGTCATATGTCGAGTAATTGCTTTATTTAATTGTCTAAATAATTTATTTTGATTGTCGTCTTGTTATATATATATATATATATATATATATATATATATATATATATATATATATATATATAAGTTAGGTGTGTGTACGCGTTTATATATTTCTATGTACAGGATTCACTCCTACACTAATGAAACGATCATTATTTTATTTAAATACAGTTTCTCGGCATAAGGTGCATAATGTGGACTATATTTTATTTAATATAGTTCATGTAAAAGGTACAAAGAGTGAGTGAAAGCATTATGTGAAACTTCATGTACCTCCGATTTGAACATAAATTTATAGATATTGCCCTCAGTTTCTTTGGAGTATTTGAAAACAATTTTAGGGGGCATAATATACGAACAACCTCCGATTACAAAATTGTAATATATCAGATCTGCATTGAATTAGATACATAGTTTTTAGAAACCAATTAAGCAAAATTGTTTGAATTTTAATTTTTTTTCTAAACCCCCTTAAACTCAAGTTTTAACATTTAGACATTTACAGAATCAACGTCATGTTATAGATTTTGATTAAAATTGTAATAAATATTCCAGACATAAGGTTTAGTTTTATTAAACTGCCCCAAACGAAAAGATATCAATCTTCTTCATTCGTGTGAAGCAGATGATTCTGGTGTTGGCATTAGTTTCCCCGATGTTTTTCTAGTTAGAAATATTTCTGGAAAGACATCGGGTACTTACGGGAAGGACCACGAGAAGGTTGCCAACATCCATAAGTGACAGTGGTAATGTGGAACCGACTGGATTCGAACTTGGAACAACCAGGTCTTCAGTCTGTGGCTATATCCACTTAACCACCGTCACCTCCCAAGATATCAATAATAAGTCTATACACTAATCAATAAACGTCCAGTTGTCATTAGCTATATAAATTTAGGCATGTTTATATGTTTATATATATCTATGTATAAGATTTGCTTCCAAACTAATTAACCGATCATTATGAATTTTTGAAAATGGCTGTTTGGTGTAACAGGTTCAAATGCGCTCTATATTCCGTTTTTATTTAGTTTATTTTAATTGGCTAAAATAGGAAAGAATCCCTTCATTAAAATCCAGATACCTTCGATTAATGTGATGTTAATCGTTGTTAGGGGGGGGGGGGCATAAAAGTCGTGCAAATTTGTCCTGTCAGGTGAATTAATTTTACTTGTCTTGGGACGAGTATCTTTCTAGTAATAATATTAAATTTCGTATATTTTTAGAAACATTTTCTTTTAGGTGTATACGTTTTAACCGGCATTTTGTCGCAGAACAAAAAAAGTGGTTACGCCTACTATAAAAACCTCAATATATGAAGACCCTAATTAATGGCTTCCACTTTTGTAAAGCCGATGACGAAGAGACACAAAAGCATCTGCAACAGGTCCCATATAAGTGTCCCATTGTCTACGATTTCTGACTTGACAGTAGAGGCGGAAAAATACACGTGATCAGTTCATTGTATCAAGTTTTTTTTTTTAATAAGACGCTATGATAGGATTGTTCATTGTTAACGTAATGCGTCGTGGTCGGCATTTTACTATATAATCTATAGATGTAAATGGTTTTTTTCTCTTTAAATATGCATTACAATGTATGTCAAGTGTACCCGGGTTTCATCGATCTGGTACACTCAACAGATACTGTAATTTAAAGTTTTTAGATGAAGTAAATTATATTAGCTTTTGTAGAACCTACTATTGAGCACTTTAGTGTGTTTGTTTTTATACTAACTTGTAATATTGCCAATCCTTCTCTCTCCCTCTCTCTTTATATATATATATATATATATATATATATATATGGGAAGAGAAGGATGAAAGTAATCCGACGTGATGGGAAAATGAAAAAGGAAAACCAAAAAATGGATGTTTTTTATGTGTACATCAACGTTTCGTCTTTATTTATAAGACTTCATCAGGATGATAAAATAGAGAAAGAATGTCATGCAAGCACAGATATATATATATAACTTTGTTGTAATATAGCAAGAAAAATCCCAGCAGAGTGCTCGATTAATCAAAATTAAAAATGTAAAATTAAGAGCGTAATATTTATTTATTTTGGTACAGAAA
>OY744546.1:50772688-50802688 GCA_963556195.1 Sepiola atlantica
AATAACAAAACTACGTAACTTGATAGGCGATAAGAAATCGTGCATATTTCAGCAAGGCGTTATTGCCGGGTTGTAAAGAATCAGACTATAGATATTTACATCGAGGGTTCGATCCGTCTCAAGGGTAGCCATGCTTATGACAACTGATAACCAGAAACACGTGTCGATGGATTTCTTTTATGTAGTAAGTTATCTAATCTATCTCTCCTTCTCCCTCTCTGTATTTCTCTCTTTCTCTCTCTCTCTCTCTCTATATATATATATATATATATATATATATCTATATATATATATCTATATATATATATCTATATATATATATATATATATATATATATATATATATATATATATATATATATACATATTAGTACTTCATGTATCCACATAAATTATTATAAGGAGATATAATTTTTTATGTATCAGTTTTCAGTATTTACTTCAACAGTGCTCGATACGTAAGTAGAGCTAGGTAGTAAGCAATGAAAATATATATGGCAATCAAGCTACACAGAGGCTCCCGTGTTTCATCCCAGCTAGACGATTCCCCCCGGGGATGAAACACGGGAGCCTCTGTGTAGCTTGATTCCCATATATATTTTCATTGCTTACTATATATATATCTATATATATATATATATATATATATATATATATATATACATATATATTTACAATAAATATATTTAAAAAACGTATATTCCTTATAATATCTTAAATGATTCCAATTGTAAGCTTAATGATCTGGTTTACAAGATTCAGAGCATATATATATCTAATATTTGCATTCCATTGATCATGGGTAATTAATCCAAAACCATGATTGTCATTAGTTTTTAACATTTTCTTTATCAGACTATAGATATTTACATCGAGGGTTCGATCCGTATCAAGGGTAGCCATACTTATGACGACTGATAGCCAGAAACACGTGTCGATGAGTTTTGTTCATGTAGTAAGTTATCTAATATATATATATATATATATATATATATATATATATATATATATATATTTACACATAATATATTTTTAAAAATAAAACGTATATTCCTTATAATATCTTCAATATATCCAATTGTAAGCTCAATGAAGCTGTATTACAGGATTCAGTGCATATATATCTCATATTTGCATTCCATTGACCATCGGTAATTAATATAAAACCATGATTTTCATTAGTTTTTAACATTTTCTTTATTTATGCACTTCGATTAGAGTTTATTTGTTTGTATCATATTACATGCAAAAGTAATTAATTAATTTGTGTCGTCTTGCTTAGTATCTCTATTTTAAATAGATAAAAAAAAGTTAACTGGCGTAATAAATTAAATAAAATAATTTTTTTGTGTTTTTTCTCACTTAAAAATAATTTTCAAAATAAATAATTAGGATGGACCTGTTTTAAGACTTTACTTCCCGGTACTAATGTTTTGTAAGTTGGCAACCAATTGACTGCGTAGCTAGTCACTATCTTAGTAAGCATAAAAACAATAGCGACTTCGTATTTAATTTCTGTTTTGTTAGAAATAATTTCATTGGATATTTTAAAAAGATTTTAGAATAATAATTAATAGTAAATAACAGTTTATAATAATTTAATGATTGATTTGAAGGCTTCTGTTTTTTTACCTTTATTTGTGGAATTTCGATCTAGTCGCAGGATTTATTTAGAAATGGCTTCGTAAATATCAGCTCTGAGGTAATCGTTACGGGAATTGATTCGAATTTTTTTTAATGTGATTATCTTTTCGAAGAGGGGATCTTTTCATTTTGTTCTGTTTTTTCTTTCTATTTTCTGAAGTTGTCGCGTTTTCCCCAGGTTAATGTTTGCATTTTTTATAGTTCAGTTTTGCCAAATTTCTATCAGGACTCAATCTGGAATTTTATCGAACTTTTTAGTCCTGTTTCTTTTATATAATATGCTATTGAACAATTCAAAAATATATAATGCCACTTTCTGATGATAGACAAAATTAGACTAAAAAACATTAACCGTTGTTTCTTCTATGAAATGCGGCTAAGAAATGGATATTAAACTTGAATAAATTACCTTTGTACATAAGATGATGGAAAAATAAACTCTTATCGAAGTAATGAAATAAAGAAATTTTAAAAACTAGTAAAAATTATGGTTTTGGATTAACTACCCATGGTCAATGGAATGCAAATCTAATATATATATATATATATATATATATATATATATATATATATATATATATATATACAGAGAGAGAGGGAGAGAGAGAGAGTGGGGGGGTGCTCCTCACTAAGGGGTAACCTCTAAAGCGTGCGGAGAGTGACAACTAAGAGTTATTATCAGTGATTGCTCACAGATAATAACCGGTGGTGTACCTGTAGTCTGAGTGAAAACAATGCTACCTAGAATTTCAGCACTCTCCACTTCATTCGATAACAGATACAAAGCATTATACCTTATCGCGACAGCCGTATACCATTGATTCTTCGCTGGCAACGACTTTTTAATTTGAATGAAAATAAGCCTCCCCAAGATCCCAGTACTCTCCGCTCCATTCCAGTAGTGGTATAGTTGGTTCTCTTATTCCTCGTTCTTTCTATTCTACTTGACCCTGTTTGCGCGTTACCAGTCAAAGTTTTATGAGGGTGTCTGTTTGTACCGCGATATAATAAAGAATTTTATGATTTTTTAATTTCAAATAATGTTTCCGGTTTCTATCTGTACTATGTGTTTCTGTTCAAAATAAAGATGCTTGCATAGTTCCCAGTGGAATGCCTTTCCCACGCATTATCATGTGCTTTACTGTGTCGTCTCTTTCGACACAGAGTCTTCATTTACATTTTTCCTGTGTTTTGTTTATTTTGGCGTTTATCTGATTTTTTTACAATTTGGGCTAGGATTTGATTTTAGCGGCTAGCAGTGGCGAATCTGTTTCTAGACTGAAGCAATTTAAATATTTGTTCTAATCTAGAGTGCTTCTTTTTAGGTAGCTGGAATATCCGACCTTGTGTCTAACTTTGCCCTTGTAAATAGGAATATCTGTTTCGGAGCATTTTTTTTAATATTGTGTACATTTTTAGCGCCCCAAATTTATTTGTCAAGAAGCCGACATCTATCTATCTATCTATCTATCTATCTATCTATCTATCTATCTATCTATCTATCTATCTATCTCTCTCTCTCTATCTATCTATCTATCTATCTATCTCTATCTATCTATCTATCTATCTATCTATCTATCTATCTATCTATCTCTCTCTCTCTCTCTCTCTCTATATATATATATATATATATGTGTGTGTATATATATGTATATATAAATATATATATATATATGTATATATATGTATATATATATATCTATATATATGTGTGTATATATATGTATATATATCTATATATATGTGTGTATATATATGTATATATATACATATATATAAATATATATATATATATATATACATATATATACATATATGTATATATATATATGTATATATGTATATATATATACATATGTATATATATATCAATATATATATATATATCAATATATATATATCAATATATATATATATATATATATATATATCAATATATATATATATATATATATATATATATACATATATATATAAACATATATAAACATTATACTAACTGTGAATTCATTTTTTTTGTTTCCCGCAGGCTTTTTTCTATATTAAAAACACAAAATACATGCTAAAATATTAATTAGTTCTGAGATTAATCTATTTAAAAATAAATATGTTTTAATTTTTATAATTGGTCGTAATTCATAATTAACTGAACAACTCACTTATCGCCCTCTTAGCTATCAATGTATTTCCCTCGTTCCATCTCACTCTGTGTTGATTCAACAACTCTATGTTTCTTAATGGGAGCATTCCGAAAAAAAGGTATCTCTTTTTGTTTAAGCTAATATTTTTATCTAATTTATCATTGACACGTATGTAAATTAGATGGCAACATAATAATTTAGCTTACTTCTATGACTATTGCTAATGGAGATTTAGTATCTGTCAGGCTGAAGCCGAACTATACTCTTAGTTCTATTAGATGGACTATTGTACTGCGAAGTTAAGTTTACAATACTATTTCCGACACATATACTATCTGTCAATGCTCAAGTGTTGTAATGAGATCACCATCCCAGGTATTACTTCCTCCTTTAGGGGTAGGTAATATTTTTTTCCATAAGACCATCCTCCTAGACATTACTTCCTCATTTTGGGGGATCAGATAGTCTAGTATATCTTCTATCGTTCATCTCCAAGTGATTACCTCCTCCCTTTTCTGTAGTACTGCAGTATCTGTTCTGTTGTCATGATACCACTCTCCCTGGCATTACCTCATTGTTTGTTGTAGGTAGTATAGTATATGTTCTGTTGTCATGTCACTATTCTCTCAAGAATAATCTCCTCCCGTTCTTCAAGGGTAACACTCCATCATCACTATTGTTTGCAATAACCATCATGCTACATAACACTGATTAATTATATATATATATATATATATATATATATATATATATATATATATATATATATATATATATATATATGGGTTTATTTTGAAAATAATATTACTTTATAAATAATTACTCAAAGCTCTCGCAAGATAATGCGCTTTAAGTTAAGTTGACAACAAGCTGTAATTATGGGTAATGCATAACTCTGAGTCCCATCAATTGAGAACTCTCGACTGCTTGCTGGATAGCTGTTGTGCTTGCTATTTAGATTTTAATTTAGTTCCCATTTCTAGACAATGCGTGATGGAGCATTAATACGTGCTCTGGCTAGACAGGGTTTCGAACTGTGTGACCGGCAGAGAGTGTCACCTCCCATGCTGACGATTGTAGGTTCTACGTTATACGCATGTATATATTCGTTTATTTTGAAAAATAATATATATTTATAAATAATTATTCAAAGCTCTCGCAGGATAGAGCACTTTAAGTTAAGTTGACAACAAGCCGTCATTCTGCGTATGGCATAACTCTGGACCCCGCCTATTGAGTTCTCTCTCGACTACTTGCGGAATAGCCGCCGTGTTTGCTATTTATATGTTAATTCACTTCTTATTTCTAGACAATAAATGGTTGAACCATTTGTATGCACTCGGCTATTTAGTCAAACATGACTTTCGTATCGGGTTCGAACCGTATGGCCGGCAAAGATTTCTCCTCCCATACTGACGATTGCAGGTTTTGCATGAAACACATGAGTGTATTTTTCAAATAATTATATATATATATATATATTATGTATATATATATATATATATATATATACATATATATATATATATATATATCACACTTGAGAAAGATACAAAATTATGACATTTATTATTAAGTATAAAAGTTTAAAAAATTCGACATCAACAATATTAATGTTTGTATACGTGATAATGAATATGTAATAAGTTTGTATCTTTCTAAGTTGTTATGTAAAAGCTGAGGTTGACAAAAGTGTTATCCATAGATATGATTTAATACCTGCAGTATTCATTGATAGTTGACGGACTTGATTTAATCACCGTTGATCTATGAAACTTGGAGGTGTTTTTTTTTCTTTGTCTGGTTCAGATATTTTCAAAGTTAAAGTATTTGACTAATATATATATATATATATATATATATATATATATATATATATATATGTGTGTGTGTGTATATATATGTATATATATGTATATATATATATATGTGTGTATATATATGTATATATATGTATATATATATATATATATGTATATATATGTATATATATATATATATATATATATATATATATATATATATATATATATATATATATATATATATATATATATATATAAAATAGATGAAATGGTAAAATAATCCGACGGTATGAAACTAAAATAGAGTAAGCAGAAGACCTAAAAAGGTCAACGTTTCGCCCAAATGGACTTTGTCAAGAAGGAAAGTAAAAATGCATTTTTTGTCATTTTTTGCATCTTTTCGTTCGCTCTTGACAAAGCCCATTTGGGCGAAACGTTGAGCTTTTTAGGTCTTCCGCGTATTTCATTTTAGTTTCATATATATATATATATATATATATATATATATATATATATATATATATATATATATATATATATATATATATGTCGTGATGTCGCATGGCCAGTAGTGAATAGTTATATCTCTATGCTGATGAGTCCTGATTATAAAGGATGAAACGTATACGTGCAAAGATAATAAACAAAAACAAATAGTTTGTACTGCAGAGTTCGAACGCAAAGCGCGATAAACGCCATTTTCAAAATCACGAAACTGTCCCTCCAAAAAGTGTTGCATTTCAACACTCGACGACACCCCAAAACTATGTGTTGCATAATATGATACCCACAATAATTTCTTTTTGATTTCAATTAAAATTATCTTTTATTCGAAGTCTAGATTTAACATATTCGTATTTTTATTGTTTAACGTCTCAATTTAAACAAATTGGATTTATCAATTTTTGCGTTCTAACTTTATACATATATATATATATATATAACTTTATACAACTTTATACATACATATATATATATATATATACACATATATATAATGTATGTATATATATATATTAAAGTATACAAGTATATTTATGAGAATACTTTCCTACTTTACTGTTAAGCTCTACTTGCGTATTGATCACTGTTGTAGTAAATACTAAAATTCTATACACAATTTATTATACCACCTTATAATATTATACGTGCATTCATGAAAAGAAACAACATCTCAATACGGCGCTGCTCTATTGCGACTGACGGATGCCAACAACAACAGTAAATAATAATTAAATATTAACTGAATGTTTCATTTTACTTCAGTTTAAGTTCTCAGAAATCAAGGCGTCCCATCCTGAAGCTAACACTTGTTTTCTATATGAAATACATAGATATTCAAATATTCCAGTGAAGTTTTATTTTACCTCTGGTTGAGTTATTAAAGAAGTAAAGAACATTAATTTTCCGTTCACTAATTGACCAGTGAACTATGTTATTGTATTTGACTAACCAGATTGCAAGACAAGAATTCATCAAGTCTGGTGGTGTATACAGCTAAGTGGTATTACTATAAGCAACATAACTTGAAGAAAGTGTGACATTCCTCGTATAAGTCAATGTGGCTTAGCCATATCTAGAAGAAAGTGTGCCATTCCTCGTATAAGCCAATGGTGCGTAACCATATCTTGAAGAAAGTGTGCCATTCCTCTATAAGCCAATGTGGCTTGGCCATATCCAGAATAACGTGTGCCATTCCTCGTATAAGCCAATGTGGCTTTGCCATATTTAGAAGAAAGTGGGCCATTCTTCGTATAAGCCAATGTGGCGTAGCCATATCTAGAAGAAAGTGTGCCATTCCTCGTATAAGCCAATGTGGCTTAGCCATATCTTGAAGAAAGTGTGCCATTCCTCGTATAAGCCAATGTGGCTTAGCCATATTTAGAAGAAAGTGTGCCATTCCTCGTATAAGCCAATGTGGCGTAGCCATATCTAGAAGAAAGTGTGCCATTCCTCGTATAAGCCAATGTGGCTTGGCCATATCTAGAAGAAAGTGTGACATTCCTCGTATAAGCCAATGTGGCTTAGCCATATCTAGAAGAAAGTGTGGCGTTCCTGTATATACTATGATATTTTGGATGTTTAGGCAAGGTTTACTTGTAGGGGGTAGTACCCTTATGCCAGGCTGTCCGTACAAACTACTTTACAGAGACACCTTAGACACTCGAGGATGGTGTCTAGTAAGCATTCAAGTTCTACATCAGTGTGCGAATCAACACTGACATATGCACTGATGTCTTCTTTAATGGTTGAAAATATGTCCTTGCTATATCTCATGTTAATTATATATGTTTTAATATTTGACAAAATAAGCCAAAGATAATGTCAAAAAAATATTCCTGTACCGGCGAATTAAATACATTTTTATTCTTTTTTGCGCGGCATGATTGTGTGTAGAAAGGGGTAGAATGTGAAATGCGAAGATGAAAAAGAACGGTACCAATATCCTGCCCTGGGGCAACAATTTCACGTACAACAAAAAAATAGTATTAAATATATATATATATATATATATATATATATATTTATATATATATATATATATATATATATATATATATTATATATATATATATATATATATATATATATATATATATATATATATATATATATATATATATATATGAAACAGAAATAAATGATAATCGGCGAGGGACGATTTTCTTCAATTGGAAGCAATATAATCTGGTCAATTAGAAGCATTTGACATATGGACTGGCATCGCACGGGTGACGGGAGCGAGACAATTGCCGTTGGATTGTCTCGTTCTGTCCTTTCTTTTCGCCTTTATTATAAAAGGTCAAATAACGAAGATATGAACATTAAGAAGAGAATCATGAGAAAGAAGGTTTAGAAGTGAGCGAATACATCGAAAAGAAAAAAGAAAATCTTAATGTAAAAAAAACGTGTATAAGCTAATAAGGATAGTCGGTCATAGACTATTTTATATATATATATATATATAAAATAGTCTATGACCGACTATCTATATTTATATATATTATGTGTATATATATATATATATATATATATATATATATATATATATATATATATATATTTATATATATATATATATATAGAGAGAGAGAGAGAGATAGAGAGAGAGAGACAGAGAGGGAGAGAGATATATATATATAGAGAGAGAGAGAATGAAGGAAGAGGGGTCAAATTTGAACCGCAGAGAAATCCTTACGAAGAGTGTTCAATGATAAATAGAGCTTTATAAAAATTGTACAGATTCCTATTTATGCAAATATTATTTGGCTACACATTTGCAGGTATGTTTCAGTTTAAGCTGCAAACCAGCTTAACTTCGTCACTTACAAAGAACTCTGACGAAATTCAGCTGGTTTGTCGCGAGAACTGAAACATACCTGCAAATGTGTAGCCAAATAATATTTGCATAAATAGGAATCTGTACAATTTTTATGTAAAAAAATTGTATATATAAACCTCTCTTTCTCTGTCAATCGGCTGTCTTTCTCTCTCTCTCTCCCCTCTCTCTCGCTCTCTCTCTCTATATATATATAGATAGATAGATAGAGAGATAGATAGATAGATAGATATTTTATGTGATTATTTTTATTGGTGATTGTAGCGTTCGTTGTTATTTTGCTTACTATTATCTCGATTGTCTCACTTTCTTAGTGATTAAGATGCAGAAAATTGCATTATTAGTCGCCCTTAACTTCATAGGACGTATTTTTTCCGTTAATATATATTTTTATTTATTTTATACGTACATAATAGCAATCCATGGACACGTTTTGCTGGCTCACAGCCGTCATCAGCATGGCTAACTTAGACAGAGATCGAACCATCGATATTGATGTCTTTAGTCCAGCGTTCTACCACTGAACCAAGACGCTCCGTCTAAAAATAAGTACGATTTTTATCACCTAAATATTTAATGTATTTTTATGTAATTATTTTTATTGGTGATTCTAGCGTTCGTTGTTATTTTGCTTACTATTATTTAGATTGTCTCACTTTCCTAAGTGATTAAGATTCAGAAAATTGCATTATTAGTCGCCATTGAAAAGTACTTGTAGTCCAGGGTTTCGAATCGCATTATCGGTAGTGAATAGTCATATCTCTATGCTGATGAGTCCCTGTTTAAGGACGAAACGTATACGTACATAGATAATAAACAATAACAAATATTTATATTTGTCGCTTCTCGTAAAAAAGTAGAGCACTGTAATGGTAGTACTAACACAGCATGACGTCACTTGCTTTATAATGCATGATTCCTTCCCTAATAGAAGTAGAATGCCTGGGCGTCAGGCCGCTTTAAAAGTGTTAAAATTACTATTGTTTATCAGCTATTTAAAATTGGCCGAGCGACGTTGGATTCCAGTTGAAAAATACTTGTAGTCCAGGGTTTCGAATCGCATGACCGGTAGTGAATAGTCATATCTCTATGCTCATCAGTCCCGGTTTAAGGACGAAACGTGACGTACATAGATAATAAACAATGATAAATATTATATATATATATATATATATATATATATATATATATATATATATATATATATATATAATTATTTAAAATAATTTGTAAATTAACTCATATACATGTGATGCATGCGAAACCTGTATTAGCAGACAATTTTTGCTGGTCACACTTTTCAAACCCAAATACGAAAGTCATATTAAACTCAGTAGTCGGAGAACATACCGATGTGCCGCATTGTTTGAAAATGAGAGAGTAAATTAACGTCTTAATAAGCAAACCGTCGAGAGCACTAAATAAGCAGGGTATTTAGTGTTCCATTTAAATGGCAGCATATTGTAAACTTACTTAAAAAGAGCTTTGAATTATTATTTAAAAATAATATTTTAAAATAAACCCACATACACATGTGTTTCTAAACCAAACATATATATATATATATTTATTCAAAAATTACTTTCGTACCGGAGTTCCAATCGTTCGACTGCCAGGGATTATCTCCTCCCATTCTGATCATTGCAAGTTTAGCATTAAACACATGTGTATATGGGTCAATTTGAAAATAATATTTATTTAGAAATAATTGTTCAAAGCCTTCTCTATATAGAGCACTTCAAGTAGGTTGACGACAATTAGTAATTTATAGCGTAATGCTATATGCTAGGCCTTGTCTATTTAGTACTTTTCAAGAGCTTGCTGATATGTCCGCTGAATTTAGCATTTTAATGTTAATCTACTCTCCCATTTTCACCGCAATGTCTGTTTCCCGTAACGGTTAGCGCTCCGACTACTGAGTCAAAAATGGCTTTCGTATTGGGGTTCGAATCGTGCGACCGTCAATGATTTATATATATATATATATATATATATATATATATATATATATATAGTAGTAAGTTACACAGAAGCTCCCGCTTTTCATCCCCGGGGAAATCTTCAGGCTAAAGTGCCTACCAAGCTCTACTAACGCATCGAGCACTGTTGAAGTAAATAGTTAAAATTGATACATAGAAAATAAGAAATTATATCTCCTTTTAAATTGTTATGTGGATACATGAAATAGTAATATATACCTATATTTCGAAAGGTAAAAATAATTCTACGAATGGAACAGTTCCGTACCAGTTTTACGTCCCCATATATTAAGATGAAAATATAATGATACTGAACCTTGTTTTAAAATACTTATTCTAATTTTGATCAAAATGCATTATATGATTTTGACACACCAGTTCTCGTTAGATCAGTGAAATTAATGAGATAGGTTAGCATTTGCGAATACTAGGCGTTGTATATCCTATATTCTGATCCTGATGTTCATCGACTGGAGATCGCACTGTGATTTTGATATTTCCTCGTTCGGTTGAAGCCGGATGACGCAAACACCTAACCAGATATTACCGAATATATTATTATTATTATACCGAAATATTCACACATATATGCAGAGTTTGAACGATAAAAATTCAATTTCTTTTAAATTAGAAATTAAAGGATAAAAGGATGAACATATAAAATCTAGACCTTGAATAAAAGCTTCTTTTTTTAAAGCAAGAGAAAGTTCTGCCGAGATCACATTACATGCAACCTGCTTTTGCTGATGTGTCCGCTGGATTTTGCATTTAGATGTTAATCTACCTTCACATTTTCGCTGCAATGCCTGTTGGCCGCAACGGTTAGCGCTCCGACTACTGGGTCAAAAATGACTTTCGCATTGAGGTTCGAATCGTGCGACCGTCAATGATTTATATATATATATATATATATATATATATATATATATATATAACTGTCCTAATAAGTTGGGGCAGTGTGCAAACGAAACACTTTTTGTAGTGATTGTTTCGCAATTTTGAAAACGGCGTTTATCGCGCTTTTCACTTACACTCTTCAGGTATATAATAATATTCATGAATATATGAATGTATATATATATATGGATACGAAAATGTGTATACGCGTACGTATTTAATATATACAAATTAAGCACAAATTTACATAATATATACGTAGCATATGTGTATAAATATATCTACACCGCTCAGACACAACTGCATATACACTTTCATGCATATGTATAACATATTTCTTATTCAATGACACTATACAATATTTTGATGATCCGTCAGTACCTTCGGTTTTATAAGAGGAATTACAAGAGTGTCTAATTGTGCAAGAGCATATATATTGTATTTAGTGTACACTATAAATTATTTTGTTCATCGATTTGTACCTTTCGTTTCACGGATACTCTAGACACTCAACCTGCAGGGTGAAGGATACCAAGTGTGACCGGTTAAATGTAATGATAGTGGCCGGGATCAAAGTGTAGTATCTGTTCCGATGGATACTGCACCCCATAGACCGGTATTGTCTTGGTCTTCGGGGCTTGATTTACGCCGGTCTATGGGTCTGTCGTGTGCAGTTCTAGAAGATCCACCCTCCCAGGTTTCGCCTTCTCACCCTTTGAGAAGGGGTTAGTCTATTGCTAATCGCCCGAGGCGCCCTACCCGGGAATGCCGACGGAGCTGCCCAGGCAATTTTGTAGGCAAGAGTGCTCACCTTCTCGGGCGCTGGCTTTTCAAATCCCACTTCTCCGACCTTGTGTCACATCTTACCGCTGTGGGGAGGCAGATAAATAACATGCAATGATAGTGTGATTAACAATAGGTATTCTCCGTCTGGTGACTTACCAGAATTACAATTGTCTATCAAACGAGCATTATCTCGCCTGATGAACCTGCCACATTTGTTATCTTTAAACCGGCAGCTTATACTTTTTTCGTGAAACCGAAGGTACCGATGGATGATCAAAATAATTTAGAATGTTCACTGAGTAAAGTATGTATATATACAATTTTTTTATTTCTTTCATTGCTCACTTTTTAAATTTCTTTTTCTTTTTCGGCTTTTTTTACTTTTTCTTTTTAGTTGTGATGGTGTCTTAAATGTCATTTCCGATCGGCGAAATGGACATGGGCTGGGTTGCTCGTGGGGTTGGGTGCGATTTCACCGCGAAAAGGGAAAGACCTCTCGCACGGTCTCTCCAAGGCCGGCCACCATTATTGCACCGTTTATTATCAATTCCATGGCGATTATTAAAGAACAAATAAAAAATAAAAATAAGTATATTCTACCAGGCCTGGAGTGAGACCCCGCTGGCCTATATTATGCACAACAACAGCAGCTCTACTACTACTACTACTACTACTAATACTACTACTACTACTGATACTACTACTACTACTAATAATAATAATAATAATAAAGATGATGATGATGATGATGATGATGATGATAATGATGACAACAACAACAATAATAATAATAATAATAATAATAATAATAATAATAATAATAATAATAATAATGATAATAATAATAATAATCTAAAGTCAAGGGAACTGACTTGATGTTCAAAAAAGAAACTCAAACTAAAAACATCCGAAAGTTGAGACTACTATGAAATAATAATATTATTAATAATATTAATAATAATAATAATAATAATAATAATAATAACAGATATAGCTAGAAACACCATCAGCTCCCCGCCCCCCCCCCCCCCAACACCCCACCCAAAATAAAAATGGTACCAGCCTAGACTGACATCACACAAAATATTTGCATAGGGTCAAGGCGTGTTAGAAGACCGAGAAAGGAAAGCACAAACAAGACCTCCACTGGAAGTGCAGAGATTGCTGGGACCTTGGGGAGGCTTATTGCCACACAAATCCTAGAGAAGACCAGCGGGAAATCAATGGTAAACGGATGTTGTGATACTGCAAGGTTATCGAAAAGAGGTGGAGAATACTGGAAAATGGAGAGACTTGTTGTCACTCAGACTCCAGAGAATACCACCGGTTGTCGGTGAGCAATCACTGATGACCTGTGTGAGACCTCCTAGTGAGTACATGGTAATAATAATAATAATAATAATAATAATAATAATCATAATCATCATAATAATAATAATCATAATCATAATAATAATCATAATCATAATAATAATCATAATAATCATAATAATAATAATAATAATCATAATAATAATAATCATAATAATAATAATAATAATAATAATAATAATAATCATAATAATAATAATAATAATAATAATAATAATAATAATAATAATAATAATAATAATAATAATAATAAACGCATGTAAATGTAGTTAAACCAAAATAATGAAACAATAATCGATAAACGCTGTACGTAAAATAAATGTTGATGACATTTTTCGTTTTTTATTAATGTCTTCTTTTCTTAAAGAATTTGCTGCCTGCCTACCCAAAATAAGATCTATTGGCACCGGAAGTGACGAAATGAGTAAGTGCTGTGTGCTCCAATCAAATGATGACAATGATGCTGATAATGATGACGATGATGATGAGCGAAAAACGGTAAAAAAAAGTCACTAACGCGTAACAAAATACGGGAGAGTATACATATATGACATTGTTACTAGTCGCTCGTTAACTCTTATTGGATTTTGCTATCATACAAGATGGTTTTGTTTCCTTTTACGGCATATTAAAATCCAGTAATTGTGTTAAAAGTGGTTATCAACATCTTCAACTATTTATACATAGTGTTTGGTTTGGTTGTTTTGTTTTACGGAATATAAACATTTTTCAAGCTATTGAAGCCTGAATCCTAATATCGTGTTAAATCTTGTGACGCTTCAAGTTCTTAATATCTCCATGGTGTTCGAACGGCAATAAAAGAAAGACTGTAAGACAGTCATGGCTTCTTCTTCTTCTTCTTCTTCTTCTTCTTCTTCTTCTTCTTCTTCTTCTTCTTATTATTATTATTATTATTATTATTATTATTATTATTATTATTATTATTATTACTAGCGGAACCCGTGTAAATTACACGAAATGATGTTTTCAATACGGGTCCTAATGTAACAAAGCACCCTCTATTTGTTAGTAAGTTACGCATGCTTTATTATGAGCCACCCCCCTTCTGGGTAAGAGTTAAATAATTGTTTGAAATAGTAACTCGTGTACGATGGACACTGCCATATCTACTAAAAAAGGTTGATATGCCATCCGTTCAAAAAAAAAACAACAACAACAAAATAATACTGGCCGATATCCTACGTTTTAAGCAGTCAACGTAATTAAATAGACAATCAATGCCATAAAAAACGCCAACATAAAAACCAAAATAGTGTTAAGTTTTAAGCAACACAAAACAGTAGTTTTTAACCAGGTAATAAAAAATGTATTATTTCTTCCCCTTCCCCTCGAACTGTAGAATAAAAATCTTAGAGGCTGGTTGGGATCGAACTATAAACCAGTCGGGCCGAAGTAAAAAAATACCACCTCGCTAACCATTGCGCAAGAGGGATACACATATAAATGTTCCTAAACGCAGACTAGTTGAATGTTTTTAAAAATTTAGGAGCGGCACGCATGCGCAGAGCTTTTGCCGGAAGCGTGACACACGTACACACACGCTATCGTATTAATATATAGATTATTATTATTATTATTATTATTATTATCATTATTATTTGCGTGTATTTCGTTATACATCAGTGTCACACTTTTTCACGCGGTCCTTTTTATAATTGTTGTACTCTACAATATATTTTAAGCTGCACCGGTTGGACAGTAGAGGTCAGAAAAGAAAGTGTTACATTGTACTGTCTTCCTCTCCACATTCGCAGATGGTTGGATTAGTTATATAGAATCATCTTGTCATATCAACTTTGTATCACCCTATTCCTGTTCTCAGGTGGTTGAGTGTTTTCCACTGAAGCCAGGGTGCTTCTAAACGGGTAGGGTGCTCAGAAGGAGTAGGAATCCTCTAGTCGACTGGTTCACAGCTGTATTCTGGTATCTTTCTGATACGTTGTTATGGTTTCGACATGGCATGGAAAGCTTTTCCTTGACTTCAGTCGTTGGACCATTAGGTCAAGTACATGAATGAAAATAGCGTTCATCACTGATAGCCTTTCTGATCTCAACTCGGCTGGCAACTTTCCGTCTCACATCTGCAGATGCAACGCCAGTGAGGAGATGCCGGTTGTTCAAGCTGGTGGGCTTAAGGCAGCCACTGATCAAGCTGCAGGTGTTGTTCAATGCTGAGTTTAGTTTTTCGGCATACGTTGATCTCTCCCAAACAGGACAAGCATACTCCGCAGAGGAATAGCACAAGGCTAATGCAGTAATCTCAGTGTGGGTGCTGTGGCTCCCCACTTGGAGTTGATCAGTTTCCGTAGAATGTTGTTCCGGGAGCTGACTTTCATTTTTGCTTTCTTTACATGTTTCTTTGAATGAGAGGCTCTGGTCCATGGTTACGCCAAAGAAGACAGGGTTGGTGTAGTTCTGAAGTTGTATTCCAGATCTCCGAAATAGTGGCTTCAACATCAGATTTATTTCTCGGTCATAGCCGCGATCTCATGTTTAAGAGAGTTGACGAAATTTGCATTATACGTAATTAACACCATGCAAAATAAACAAAAATGAATGATGATAAATAAATGCATTGTAACATTTTATTTTTTAAAAATCTGTCGTCCCACCCGGACAACTGATAATATGGAAACATTTTTAAAGTATGACTAAAAGGGCACAATCAGAGAGGGTTATAACCCATTTTTTTTTATTCAAGAATATAATTTTGTCCTTCCTTAAAAATAAAATTTTATTTCTTTTAATAAGTAAAGGTTTAAAAAATATGCAAACAAATAACAATTCAAAACTAAAATGACCTCAATGTGTTACGTTGGCGTATTTTATCATCCTTTTTTTTATTGAATCGATTGTCACTTAGTTTATTCGCTTCGTGTACTATTCTCTTTTTGTATACTGACGCCCGACGCACTTCCTCGCTATCGTCGCCGTCCCTATCATCATGGCTTTCGTCACCACCATCACCATCGCCCAGTGCGCTGCCTTTCGCTGTCGTCATCGTCACACTGAGCCACACCTCGTAGTCATCATCACCATCATCGTAATATTCTAGGGTCTGTAATTAAAACTTTTCTATGCATAGAGGAAAAAGGCGAGTCAGGCATAGAATTTATCTGCCTTTTAATTTGAAAGATATTTTCTCGCCATACGAATTAAGGTCACACATTATCACCGCCCGTGTCTGCAATCAAGTACCTTCCGTACACAGAAATGAAAAAGGCGCAAGACGCTGGAGAGTCCAAAATTGGTCTTTTTCTGGGCAGATTTTACTCGTCATAATTATAAAATTCACACATTCATTAAATTGGAGAAAGAGGCCGAATTGTGCTTCCTAACATAGATCAACTTCGTTACGGATATAGGAGAGAAGGGGCATACCAGTAAGTATCAACGCTTTTAGTAAAAAAAAATTCCCATTTTCCTTTTTCTGAATTACATCTCGTTTTTTTTCCATCCGTTCACCACGCTCTCAAAAAACGGACTGACTACAAACTTCTTCATTTTTCTCGTTTCCACGATTGTGACGTGATTGCCTCAAATGGGGACGCTGAGCCTGTCTCCACGCACCTGTTAGATCAGAGATTATGGAGAAGTTAGAGTGCAGGTACGTTTATATTTTTAGTCCGAGAGCGAACATTTTCCCCAGATTTTCGTGTCAAGTTTTGCACTGGTCCACCTAGATACCAAATCCATACTAGCTGATGTAATCGTTCTTCACATACATACATTCATTATGTAACAAATGTATCTCAGGCAGATACAGTCGGTAGTTTCAACAATATACTATATTTTTTGTTGGCTGAAATATTTAAAAAAAAATCAAAGTCAATGCTACAATAAAATTATAATTTAAACATAGAAATAAGAATAAAACTATGCTTGTGTTTGGAAAGTAATGGATTAAATGCTTGTTAGAAATAACTAATTTATAAAAAAACGATTTAAAAATGATTTAACTATAATATTCAACGATACAAACCTTGTAACACGACGAGGAGTTTGCTGGTGCAAATATTAATATTAACAGCGCACAGCGCCACGCCCTTACATTTCTTAACATGGTTTACTTAAACGAGTATTTATGTATTAAGTAATTCATAATGATTTTATATTTATTTTAACTCCATAAGTACTCACACATATCATTACCAGTGATTTGACACTTGTTACATTATATTGTGTACTCTGGTATCCGAGTAAAAATACCTCTCAAGATTTACATTTATTTCCGTTGCTGTATTCCATTGTATGTCCGTTGAAAACGCTTCCTCGTTTTCTCTGTAATTCTAGTAAAATTAAGTCTTCAGAGGATTCCACAATTCTCCGGTCCTTACCAGTATATATACACACATACACACACACACACTGATATATATATATATATATATATATATATATATATATATATATATATATATATATATATATATATATATATATATATAATTATTATTATTTCATGATTAGTGATATCCCTCCCCCTCTCATTCTATCCTCTCAGACGTTCCAACGCCACTGCCTCTGGTGCCATTGCGATTTTTAGTGGAGAAGGTAAGATTATAGTATTTTCTCATATATACATAAACACATACACACACACTGATATATATATATATATATATATATATATATATATATATATATATATATATAAATATATATAATTATTATTTCATGTATCCATATAAAATGTTATAAGAGGATATATTTTTTATGTATCAAGTATCCGTATTTACTTCAACAGTGCTCGATACGTGAGTAGAGCTAGGTAGTAAATTATGAAAATATATTTATGGAAATTAAGCTACACAGAGGCTTCGGCGTTTAATCCCCGGAAGGAATTGTCAGGCTAAAATGTATTTTAGCCTGACGATTCCCTCCGGAGATGAAACGAGAAATAGTCTGTGTAGCTTAACTGCCATGAATATATTTTAATAACTAACTAACTATATATATATATATATATATATATATATATATATATATATATATAGTACTCTATGAAAATATATATATATATATATATATATATATATATATATGTTTAGGCGATTAAATACAATTTACTAAATCAAGAGCATAAGCCACGGTATTATGGCTATTTACAGCTGTTTCAAAGCAACATTTATTATATACAATTAATCATACAATAACCAATGTTATCCTTCTTGGAATATAGCATTTTTTAATCAAAAATATCTACGTGCAATACGTAACATACACATTCATTTTCATGTCCAAACAAATTCAAAATCCCAATGCAAACAGAATCCAAATGTCTTCATCATAAGTATCTAAATAATTACCATCACATATAAACTTTGTTCTACATCAAAATGAATTACAAATCTGAATAAAAGATTAGGAAGAACATATAACCGCTATATTAGCTAAAGTAGATTATTAAAATCAGGGGAAATAACTTTCAATATATCAAGACGTAAAATAAATTAAAAATGCCCCCCAGGTGCAATTTGAAATTATATATATATATATATATATATATATATATATATATATATATATATATATATATATGTATTTGTGTAATTGGACAGCATTCCCTCCTTTATACATGATTGATTAAACAGGAGTGCCAACTTCTGCTTATTCAGCTTTTGATCCGTTTTTTCTAGTCTTCGTGCGACGGATGTGATGTTATAATCCGTCGTACGAAGACTAGAAAAAACGGATCAAAAGCTGAATACGCAGAAGTTGGCACTCCTGTTTAATCAAACATATATATATATATATATATATATATATATATATATATATATATATATATATATATATATATATAATATATTAAACTATACGTTACATATTTCAGTCGTACTGCGGTTTCATCTAGATTGACTGATTTTTTAAATTGAAAAAAAAGTCAATATCCCATTGATGCATCATCAACGTCCAGAAATCAAAACAGCAGAGGGAAATGGCGTTTGTGTTCACCGTAAAAAATGCACCGTTTCTAACGGTGCACACAAACTGAACTATAAGCAACAATATAGAAGGTTCGATCTTTGTCTAAGTTTGTCATGCTGACTACCGCTCTGAGCCAAGAAATACGTCTCGATGGAGTACTTTTATGTACGTTTAAAATTTATAAAAAAATATATAGTATTGAAAAATACGTCTTATAAAGTTAAGGGTTTCTGATAATACAATTTTCTGCATCTTAATCACTTAGGAAGTTAAAGAATCAAAATAGTAGTAAGCAAAATACAACGAACGTTGCAATCACCAATCAAAACAATTGCATAAAATACATTAAGTATTTAGATGGTTAAAATCGTACATATCTCTAGGTAGGGCGTCGTAGTCCAGTAGTAAGACGCTCGACTATAGACATCAATACTGAAGGTTCGATCTTTGTCTGTGAACCAGAAATACGTGTCTATCGATTACTTTTATGTACGTATAAAATTAATAAAAACTATGTATACATATATTATTGAAAAATACGTTTTATAAAGTTAGGGTCAACTAATCATACAATTTTCTGCACTTAGGAAGTGAAAGAATCGGAATAGTAGTAAGCAAAAAAACAACGAATAAAACAATTAAATCAATATATATATATATGTGTGTGTAAAGAAAGAGAGAGAGAGTAATTAATCAAGTTCAAATATGTTGATAGAATGAACCTAAACCAATATTTTTTTAAAGTGAGTAATAACACAGTAGAACTCAAATAATAAATTTGATATAACAATTAAAACAGCCTACACTAATTTATTTGCATTTCTATGTCTATCGTCACTTCTTCAGAGCTGAATGTTTCGAGACTAATTCTTTCAATTAATAATTCAAGAACTATTGTCGAATCAGTCAACCCTTAGTGATGTACAATTAATACAGAAACACCAATACATTAGTGTCGGCTGTGTTAATAGTTTTATATATGTGTTATATATGTATACATACACGCGCACACACACACACATATATATATATATATATATATATATATATATATATATATATATATATAAAGATAAATGAAAGAAGAGGGATAAACATGTACGAATGACTAATCTATTTCAACTTCGATTGTTCAATTCAAGGTGTACTTGGTAAAAACATGTTTATTATTCTTTCCTTAAGCAAAGGCTTTTCAAAGATTAAAATCTTATCATCAGAGGAATTACATATGTTGATAAGTTGGCAGTGGAAAAGCCAAAATTCAAAATTTGAAAAAATATTAAGTAATAGATAGTGAGAGTGTGCGTGTAAAAAAATATGGGTCTGTCCAGTTTGTAAATGTCCGTTTATAAGGTGTTTAGTGAAAGGAGATTTAAAGATGGAAAAGAAGGGGTTTCGTGAAGGCAGCGTTGAAAAAGTTCAAGAATGGAGTAAATCCAATAGAAATATGTTTAGTTCAATCGTAGGTGGAACGCACTTGAACTAAACATTTTTCCATTGGATTTACTTCATTCTCGAACTTTTTCAACAATTTGAACAATCGAAGTTGAAATAGATTTGTCATTCATACATGTGTATCCCTCTTCTTTCATTTATCTTTATAATTGCTCTATCTCGTATATTGAGCTTAAACCATTTCACTATAGGTTCTATCTACTAAAAGTATACTTTTAGTTTCATATTATATATATATATATATATATATATATATATATATATATATATATATATAAAGAGAGAGAGAGAGGGAGAGAGAGAGATGTATTTCTCCATTATCCTCACTACATAAAAATTATTATTTTACTTCCTTTTCCGTAAGAAAAAAAAACGAATGATTTCTCAAATCCATGATTCCTACTTTTTCTTATTCTAACTTTTCTATATCTCTTTCAGCTTTACTCTACAAATTGCTTTTTTCTCCCTTTTTGTTTCCCCTCTGCGACCTTTTCCCAATATCTCTGCTCACACCTCTGATCAACAAATACAATAATATAACCCCAACACTGATCAGCCTGCACAATATGGCGATCGTTAATGAAGCAAGCCAAACTGGTCGCCTAAGAACCCGGATAATCACATCAACAAGATGGAGGAAAAAGGGAAAATGGACAATTTCCTTAAAGTAATCGGTTTCTCTCAATTGCTCGCCGCCCTATTTTTCCCGCGTTCTCATTAGGGAACATTGATTCATGCCTCAAATAGCCAGTCCTAACTGATTGCCTCTTCGAAATATGCTATTGAGACGCAAATTTTGATCCTAGATCAACTCTGATTTTGACCCTTCACACAGTGAGTTGGAAAACACACCTCGATGACATTTACTGTGCATATGCATATAAGATGTCATATATCTACGAAATATCAGTGACTAAGTGTCAGTCCTAAAGTGTAGCATACGTGTATATATATATATATATATATATATATATATATATATATATATATATATATATATAGAGAGAGAGAGAGAGAGAGAGAGAGAGAGAGAGAGAGAGAATGATATATAGATAGATAGATGGATAGATAGATAGATAGATAGATAGATAGATAGATATAGTATAAAATGCCTAATAATATCAAATATCACTGTGGGCTCATTAAATACTATGAGACAACGTTAATTGAGAGGTGACGGTTGTTAAGTGAATAACGACACGGACTGAAGACCTGAGGGTTCCAAGTTCGAATCCAGTCGGTTCCACAGTATCACTTTCACTTAGGGATGTTGACAACCTTCTCGTGGTCCTCCCCGTAAGTACCCTATGTCTTCCCAGAAAGTTTTCTAACTAGAAAAACTAATGCCAACCCCAAAAGAATAAGAAGACGACGTAAATACACGCGATGTCTGATCGTCACGTGATGTAGATGCTATTTTCATTGTGTATACAAACATATATCAGATATAGTTTAATGTCATACTCAGAGTGATTTTTTATCTATATAAAACTTAAAGGCTGTGTGTATGTGTGTATGCGATATTTGTGAATTCCCTATAGAAAGAAAGAGTAGACAATATACATACAATGTAGAAAAACATGATCATGTAATCTTATCGGGGAAGACAATGGAAGTGTTCCCGAATCTCTAAGTGCAGTCCTAATGATGCTATTAAAGCATAACACCTTTAAAACTTCAAATATACCTTATTTTTATGAAATTTAACTCGTGTGTATAACATGTTCTGGGGAAGTCAACGGAAATGGTTCAGAATCTTTAAGTGTCCGTCTAACTGTATAAACTTATCTGGGGAAGACAATGGAAATGGTCCCGAACTTCTGCATTACACTCAATGTGCTGAATATATATGCGTCATCAATGAATATCAAAGTGATCCATGGGAGCAGAGCTCCTTTTGTAACTTAAAATGCGTGTATCCGATTTTTAATAAAATGTAATCCATATGCATGAGCCACGATCTCAAAGAGTTTTCAAACATTTAAGCTAGTTTTTTTCTTTTACTATATTAGGGGTCGAAAACGGAAAAGGGGGCGCAGTAAAAATAAATGGTAATATAGTGTTTTGAGGATAGTGCAAAGATAGTGATCCTCATTACACCCTAGACATTGTCATATTTTCCTGCTAATATATATATATATATATATACATATATATACATATATATACATTTATACATATATATATACATATATACATATATATATATATATATATATATACATATACATATATATATGTACATATATACATATATATATACATACATATATACATATATATATCCATATATATATATCCATATATATATACATATATACATATATATATATATATATATATATATATATATATATATATATATATATATATATATATACAGGGTGGGCAAAAATAAGGGTCCTATTTTTAAAAATTCATAACTTTTTTATTTATTGATTTTTTTTTTTTTAGAATGAGTAAAGGACCCCTTCCGAAGCAAGCATGAGCCGTATTAGCCCTAAGGAACGTACCCTCATTTAGAAAACATTATTTTTGCTTAAAAAACTCAAAACAGTGTAAAAAACAATACTTTAGTTTTTGTAAGTTTTAAGAAGTGTTTTTCGGCTAAAATTTGTTTTGTTTATTTCAAAAAATCTCGGAAGTCTACACACACATAAAGTTTGGTGAGTTTAACTTTTATTTTGTGGAAGTTATTCAAATTCAAGTTATTCAAATTTAAAGATAGGACCCTTATTTTGGCCCACCCTGTATATACATATACATATATATATATATATATATATATATATATATATATATATATACATATATATATATATATATATACATATATATATATATATATATATATATATATATATATATATATATATGTACATATATACATATATATACGTATAAGAAGATTTAATGAATTATAATATTTCAATTGTTCAAAGAATTAGAACAACAAGTCTATCATGGCGTACGGTCGTTTCCAAAATATTCCAGAAATACTTTATTTTATTTATTTATTTTTTAAATCAACAAAAGCTATTGCAAACGTCACTTCATCAGCGCCTTAAGCACCACATCTTACAGAAATTCAAGGAAAAAATAACAAGCTCGTCTTAGAGGAACATCTATGGACAGGAGGACGTACAGAGACCAATATTGGAAAAAGAATAACTTACAGATGGTAATATAGTATTATGAGAATAGTGCAAAGATAGTGATCCTCATAGCATCCTAGACATTGTAATATATTCCTGCTTATATATATATATATATATATATATATATATATATATATATATATATATATATATATATATATATACAAGAGATAAAATATACGAATAAAAAATTGCAAAGATACAATATTTATTAAAACATCAGAAATTCATAGCAAGGAGTGCCATATCCTAAATCCATAGATTTTCAAAAACTAACACTTTTCATCATCTGGCTATTTGCGGCATTAATCAATGTTTCCTAATGAGACCGCGGGAAAAATAGGGCGGCGAGCAATTGACAGAAATCGATTACTTTAAAGAAATTGTCCATTTTCTCTCTTTCCTCAATCTTGTTGATTTGATTATCCAGGTTTTTATGTGTCCAGTTTGGCTTCTGATTAAAAGAATTTGATCTTTGAAAATCCATGAATTAAAGATATGGGACACCTTGCGATGAGATTCTAATGTTTTAATTAATATAATATATTCACAATTTTTATTCTCATCTTTCATCTCTTGAATTGATTGCTCTATTCAATATATTAAGCTTTATATTATCACGATACATAATTATTAAACGATGAATCGAATATCTTTAATTTAATTTAATATTACGATTATATATATATATATATATATATATATATAATATTTATAAATAAATATTAAATTATTTATACCTACAGACGCTAGCGTTTCAAGCTTATTGCTCTCATCAGTGCAGGGAAGTAACAAATTCAATATATATATATATATATATATATATATATATATATATATATATATATATATATATATATATATATATATATTAAATAACAGTCTTTTACTTAACGGTAAAAGGTCAATCCTTGTCGATGAACATTTCTGAAATATGTAACGGCGGAAAGGAACCCAATTCGAAAAGAAGACTTCCAGAGGTGTCTCCGGCAGTGGAGGGATCGGCGGGCTAAGTGTGTGCAAACACAAGGTGCCTACTTTGAAATGGATTAGAGTCCCAAACTTGTCACGTATTTGAAATGTTTTTTTCTTGCCTAAGGTCGGATACTTTTTAGACAGGCCTCGTCTATTCCATATTCGTAAAGAGCTTTCTGTTATTTTTTTGTTCAAGTTTAATGTTTTAAATTCTTTCTTTTAAATTTATTCGATTTTAATTTTATTTAAAAGGCGTTTGTGTTGGTGTTTATTCTTTGGATTTATATACGTGTTGTTTTTCTTTCTCTCACGATATTCGATATTTGTGGACTGGATCAATCGTGTATTGCTAATGAAGCAGGGGTTTTCCGATAATACGTCACTTTCAAAATGTCGATATAGGCTAAAGTTTAATTTTGTGTGGGTCTATGTCAATCCGTCATGCCATCATTTGTAATTCAACAGGTTTAAATATTTAAACAGTGTTCTATCTTATAATATAATACAAATTTAGGTTAACTCTTAACGGGAAAACAACTCTGGTTATTTATTTGAGAGAGAAATTAGTGGAATTTCGGATGTTTTATTGATACAATTGTCAGCGCATTATATGTTTTTGCCATGAAAATAATCTAATTTATATTATTCTGTCTTGGTTTTTATAGTGCGCGATAATAGCACAGTAATGATTCAATTTTACGTCATTATGCTTTTTTTTTTGTAATAAAACAAAATCACTTTGGCACACTAGTTCTCGTAAGATCACCGAAGTTAAGCAACGTTGAGCCTTGTCAGTATTAGGTGGATGACAATTTAGGAATACCAGACGCTGCATGTCGGAGGGAGAGATTGGTAGATAGTGTAGAAATAAGAGCAGGGGTAAAATAAACAAAGAGAAAAGAGAGAGAGAGAGAGAGAGAGAGAGAGAGAGAGAGAGAGAGAGAGAGAGAGTGTGACGGAAGCGACAATGAAGGAAACGATATAAAATAATAGCGAAAAGGTATAATAGTGAGATGCAATGAGAGAGGAAAAGAGTTATATACAGAAACTTAGTAAGAGAATGTCTTTTTGGTGAGTAAATTTCAAATTTTTTGTCAAACATTGCTCAATCCGAAAACTTAGGAATTGTTTGGCATGTAAAATGTTTGATTTATCAACGTTTTCTCCCTAGGTATTTTTCTATATATCTTAATCACAAACAAATACATGTGAACATCATCCTTTTATTCATAAAAAAAGATTTTAATTCTAATTAGGCGTAATTTGCAATTAATTAACCAAGTGAACCGATCTCAGCAAGTTCCTATCGATAACTCTCCTAGTCTCTCACTGAATGTTGTTTCATTCCCCGCTCTTAATTTTTACATTCTTTATTTATCTCATCTAAGGAAGAGAAGTTCTCTCTGCGTTTATTTACTGACAAGTAATCAATTTCGCTGCTTCATTTAGCGCCTCTTCTTCCTCATCCTCATCACTGTGTATATTATCGAAGAGGGTCGGATGGAAAATAATAGCAATTTAACCCTCGCAGGAGAGGGAAAGAGAAAGATGGAGGGAGGCGGAGAGCAAGTGAGAGAGAGAGAGAAAGAGAGAGCTATGGAGAGAGAGAAAGAGAGCGCCACGTTTCTTCTAATATATATATATATATATATAGGGTGGGCCAAAATAAGGGTCCTATCTTTAAATTTGAATAACTTGAATTTGAATAACTTCCACAAAATAAAAGTTAAACTCACCAAATTTTATGTGTGTGTAGACTGACCCTTCCGAGATTTTTTGAAATAAACAAAACAAATTTTAGCCGAAAAACACTTCTTAAAACTTACAAAAACTAAAGTATTGTTTTTTACACTGTTTTGAGTTTTTTAAGCAAAAATAATGTTTTCTAAATGAGGGTACGTTCCTGAGGGCTAATACGGCTCATGCTTGCTTCGGAAGGGGTCCTTTACTTATTCTAAAAAAAAAAAAAAAATCAATAAATAAAAAAGTTATGAATTTTTAAAAATAGGACCCTTATTTTTGCCCACCCTATATATATATATATATATATATATATATAAGGAGAACATTTCTTTTTAATATTTTGAAACCTGAACAACGCAGATATTTTTTTTTTTTAAATAAATTATTTATTTACTTTAAAAACTTCTTTTTTTAAAATAAATTTGAGTACTTTCCGTAATAGATACCCTTGTCAGAAGTATAAGCATATTTCTTCTTTTTTTTCTTCTTTTTTCTCCCTGACTGAGACATATCTATCGCAGTCAAGTTGAAATTCGTCCTGATGCTATCGACGACCAAAGTTGAAATGTTTTTTGTGTGTAGCACGCGGTTACGTGAATAAGGTAGTTTGAAAAATCACATATTGAAACGTTGATTAAATGGCAATAATGAGGAGAATATTTTTTTGAAAATATTTATAAACCTGAACAATGCAGATATTTGGGTGTTTTTAATAAATTATATATTTAAGGAAAAAAAGTCTTAGTGAACCAAGCGTTGATTAACTCAGCTTTAGTATAATAATATATACAGAGTGGCGATAGCAGAAAACATGAGATCATCGGTCTGATTGTGAGTAGTAAAGAAACGTGGGACGATAAGGAAAAATCTATTCTCTTCTTTGACAATTGTTTTGCGCAAATGTCGTTTTATCTTCATCAATGTACGGGCGCGTATTTAGAAGCCTCGTACGTCGCGTTAATGTGTTTTTTGTCTATGAGTTAATTTTTCAGCGAAAGAACTAAGGGAAGCTTGTCTTCGAAAAGTAATGGAAATGTTTCTAGTTTTCTTTGTCCAACAGATTGATAGCATCTGATTGGAACAATTGATAACACAGAGAGACAACGTGGCTTAAATACGTTCGCTGATAGGATCAGATGTAAAATGATCTTCGTTCTATGTATCTTCCTATTGTACGTATTTAATGGACCGACGGTGTTATCAACAAGTGCCCTTTCCCCTTTCTCAGCTAAGACATAACCGCATTTGTCAAGGTTGGTAAATATCAATGGAGTAAAAGAATAGAAGTTTGTACAAATAGTTTATTTGGTGATGTTTGTAGGGATGGGGTTGCATTCGATGGGGGCGTATGTCTTAGAAAGAAAGAACACAGAAGAACGAAGAAAAGTATAAACAATAAAATGAATATAGAACGAGATAAAGGATGTTTGTTGTGAAAGCAAAAGAGCTTTTAAGTTAATCTAAAAATAATATTTGACGGGCATTTACTTGTTGAACGTCGAAAGAGTCGAACGATAATAAAGCATAAATTACCCAGGAACGACTTGTAACCATAAATAATTTTTTTAAAGTGAAAGCATTATTGAAACGTAGTTTGATACGCAATATTGAAAATTCAATTTTGTGTGAGGACATTTTATGATGTCAATCAGCGAATAATGGACAATTTAGATTTAGTAAAACAATAGAGGTTTTTCAAGTAAATTCACTAGACCAACTCGACAATCAACTAAATCCCATCCATTCACTGTGGAGATCCCCAGATGCTGGAGAGCTTTCTACTCAAATAGCTTCTTTCCTCGTGCTGCTGGCATCTGGAACTCCCTCCCTGCCCCTGTTTCCCCGACAGTACTGACATGCAGAAATTTAAAACTAATGTAAACAGACATCTCGCTGCGCAGATCCCAGTTTAGGTTGACCCCCTCAACTTTCTCCCCTTTTCTTCCTTCTCAGTAGCCCCTTACGTCTACAAGAGCGGCCTGCCTTGTTTCGGGTGAACTACGTTAAAAAAAAAGAAAGAAAGAAATGGTATTCGTAGAAATATCTGAATCGAATTGAATAAAAGTTTCTTTCTAAAATGTTGAATAAGATTTAGAAGATAATTATTGAAACGTAGTTTGTTAGGAAATTTGGGTTTTAATTTAAATGTTGTGTTCGAACTCAGCTGATGTCAATAAGCGAATAATGAGCAATTTAGATTTGGTAAAACAATAAAGCTTTTCATAAAGTCGGTGGAATAGTATAAGCAATTTAATAAAAGAAATTATATTCGTAGAAATATCTGAATCGGAAGTTATTCGAGGCTCTTTCTAAAACGTTGAATAAAATTTAGAGGGTAATTACAAAATTATCGAGAAATATCAAAAGCACTGAAATTATTTCATGTTTATATAGTCAACTGCACACTTGCTTAAACTAATTACCATAACTTTTTATACGGTCAGATAGAGGACAATAACTAATTAGAATTTTGAAAAGGTAAAATTAACATTAATGGTTTACAAAAAAAAACCTAACAAGTTATGAAAAGAACTACACAATTAAGGAATTTAATAAAGAAAAAACTTCGCTCTGAATTTCAAAGGATGTAAAAAGGCATTATCGAACTATCAAGAAATTATGTCAGGATGGAATACGACCGAGAAATAAAGGGTTTCAAGCTTAATTCAGGGATCTAACAAATAGAGATCTGTCACATACCCGATGTGAAATTATTAGAAATCTGAATGTCAGTAGTTTATTCAAAGAAAAAAC
>OY744546.1:50807688-50842688 GCA_963556195.1 Sepiola atlantica
ATTGAATATGAATAGAAATAAGAAATAAAAAACTGCTCTCGTTAAACAAAATAAATTTTGTAGTCAAAATGAAATAAATTATCATATATATTTATATTTCCGCTCTATATTTTTATTGAGCACTCTCGTAAACCCGGTTCAATTCCCCTGGATGTATACCCTGTGGATTTATACCATACTCGGGTTATATATATATATATATATATATATATATATATATATATATATAATCGATTGTAGCCAATGTATAATAATGCGATAGGATAGGGTACATGGCAATCCCGTTAGATTGTAATAAAGATCTTATCCGCGCAAATCTCAGCACGCAATGGTTCTATTATTTTTCTTTACTGAAGGCTCATTTTTCGCCTCTCATCTAACCTAAACTACCCCCAAAATAAATCGGCCTCACTCTCACCCCCTCTCCGCATTTTTGCATCTTCCACCTTTCTAGAACACTAGTAACTACCTTCTGTACGTATTGAGGACGGCATTGAGAATGGAGGGGGTCTGGCAATCAATGTTAAGAGCGTCCCTTACAACACTCTTAAAGTACTTCGATTATTCGGTCTCTATTTTGTCGTTTTGCTCCCCGCCCATACTTTTTCTTCTTCTACGCAGCTCTTCGTACAATAGCCAAGCGAAATTTCAGAGAATGCGGCGCTTTAGTGACTCGAGCAGCTGGAAGGCATAGACTTCAAGGAGACACGCTGACGAATGCGATCGGTGCACAACCCCTTCCCTCTTGTGCAATCCACCCACTTGTACGTCAGCGACCAGTTTGACGACTGACGCCAATGATCAAGGTTGTACGAAAGGTAGGCATTGAAAGGGGCACACACGCAAACACACAGACATGTATATATATATATATATATATATATATATATATGGGAAATGAAAAAGGAAACACTATATATATATATATATATATATATATATATATATGTATATATGTATATATATATATATATGTATATATATATATATATATATATGTATATATATATATATATGTATATATATATATATATATATATATATATATATATATATATATATATATATATATATATATATATATATATATATATATATATATATGGGAAATGAAAAAGGAAACACCAAGATATATTTTTTATATATTCATCTACGTTTCGTCTTTATTGTAAGACTTTGCTCAGGATGATAATTTTATGACAAATGTCATGCAAGTACATCGAAATATTGGGTTGACATGTACTTGCATGACATTTTTCTTAAAATTATCATACTGGGGATGTCTTACAATAAGGTCGAAACATTGATGAATATATAAAAATTATCTCTTGGTTTTTCCTTTGTCATTTCCCATGACGTCGGATTGTTATCATCCTTCCTTTGACATGTATATATATATATATATATATATATATATATATATATATATATATATATATATATTATGTACTCACTAGGAGTTATCACACATGTCATCGTCACTGATTGCTCACCGACAACCACTAGTGGTGTTTTCTTGGAGTATGTATGACAACAAGCCTCCCCTATCATATTCATCATTTCTCACTTCATGTTCTTTGACACTTTCTATAACTATCGATCCGTAACTCTGTCTGTCTTTTACTCTCTGTCTATTGCTCACATTCTCTCTGTATCTATTTCTATCTATCTCATCTTTATATATGAGTGTGTGTGTGTTTGTTTATTAATTTTCGAATTTGTCTTTATATTGTTTGTATTTAAATGGATTTTCAAACAGTTTTTCCTAGTTAAAACTATCTCATTCCAGCTCAATGGGTGACCAAACCGCTGACAGTTATTAATATATATATATATATATATATATATATATACATAAATATAAATATACATAAATATATACATACATATATATATATATAATATATATATATATATATATATATAATATATATATATATATATATATATATATTAATTTTGGTACAGAAAAATTAGTACAAGATTCGTACCGTCGGTTTCAAGCACAGAAGGACTAAGCCACCCGACTCTCTTCAGCTTCTGTTGTCATCTCTTCAGTGCTACTGTGCTTGGAACTGACAGTACAAATTTTATACTAATGTTTCTATACAAAAATAAATAAATATTGCACTCTGCTGGGATTTTTTTCTGCTATATTACAAAGACGTTATATATATATATATATATATATATATATATATATATATATATATATATATATATATATATATATATAGGAGTATGAGAAGGCTATCACAATGCGTGAAATCGAAATATGTCGGCGTTGAAAGTAAGACAAGTAGTAAGACAAGAACAAGTGATTTATATATATATATATATATATATATATATATATATATATATATATAATTATATATATATAAAATATTTTTTATAGCAAATCTTACTTGAATAGGTAAGATTTAAACAATGTGATATAATATATGTGACCGTGTTCCATAATTTCGAGGAAGACCTCTTTATTCGCATTTGCTGCGGATATTACTATTTTCTGCGTTGTAAGCATGAAGGAATATTACCATTACGCAAGTGTTTTAGATATTTTAAACACCAACCATTTGATAAAGAGGTCTTCCTCAGAATATATTTCCATTTCTTGCATTGTGATAGCCTTTTAATACTCTTATATATATATATATATATATATATATATATATATATATATATATATATATATATATAACACTGGGTCAATCAAACTACCTCTCCTTATATATGTATATATATATATATATATATATATATATATATATATTATATATATATATATATATATTATATATATATATATACATATTATATATATATATACATATATATATATATATATATATATATATATATATATATATATATATATATATATATATATATATATATATAATTAACTTGTTACAAATATCCAGGGGGTATGAATCCGAAGGAAGTTGAAACCGGGTTTATGAGAGTGCTCAATGAAAATTCAGAGCAAAATATATATTTTTTGATTTTATTCCATTAGTTGCGACAAAACAAGTTTTGTTTCATTGGTGCGAATATCGACCAACTCATCGGGCCGGCGAAAGGAATTCAAAAATTCTTTTCGCCGGCCCAATGAGTTGGTCGCTATTCGCACCAATGAAACAAAACTTGTTTTGTCGCAACTAATGGAATAAAATCAAAAATACATATATATATATATATATATATATATATATATATATATATATATATATATATATATATATACATATATATATATAGAGAGAGTGAGAGTTAGGTAATACTTTAAATAAATAAATAATATATTTAACCAGTAGATTGTCAAGATGAAAACAAAGCTCAATACCGTGTATAGAGCAATAATATTAATTGAATGGCATAATAAAATTAGAATTATATTTATATATGTATTCCTGTTTTTCTTCGACTTCTGAGACGTGGAAGATTGGGCATGGACAAAAAGAAACGGATTCTACCCGAGAGATCTTCCACCCGTAAGAATGAAATCCGGGTACGCCTTACAGAAACTGTTATCTATAGTTTTCAAATAAAATCATTTTAGTATCCACTGTATCACTTACGATCGAACATTTAATTGTTTGCTTTGAACATTTTTGACAAGATATATATATATATATATATATATATATATATATATATATATATATATATATATATAGTGTTATAATGGAATAATTCCAGGAAGAAATCCGGGTAAGAGAGCTCAATGTAGTAAACAGAGCAATAATAACGTAAAATATAATAACA
Organism: Sepiola atlantica; assembly: GCA_963556195.1. Lineage (NCBI taxonomy): Eukaryota > Metazoa > Mollusca > Cephalopoda > Sepiida > Sepiolidae > Sepiola > Sepiola atlantica. The sequence continues at coordinate 50,811,460 of OY744546.1, forward strand.
CGAAATTACATGATTGTCGATGCAATAATTTATTTCAACCTTGCGGTTTTATTCAAGCATCCAACTTAACAATTACATTTTTGATACTGATCAGTATCAAAAATGTAATTGTTAAGTTGGATGCTTGAATAAAACCGCAAGGTTGAAATAAATTATTGCATCGACAATCATGTAATTTCGTGTTATTATATTTTACGTTATATATATATATATATATATATATATATATATATATATATATATATATATATATATATATATCATCAACTTTTCGTCTTTATTGTAAGAGAGATAAAGAAAAGTAGTAGCCGATGCTACTGTGAGCGCTGGATGAGAACCCAGGCTGTGAAGGGTCATTTTGATTCTTCGCCACCACTGACTTCTCACAGACTGGACTCTCATCCAGCGCTCACAGTAGTCACGGCTACTACTTTCCTTTCAAATTATCATCCTGAGAAAGTCTTACAATAAAGACGAGACGTTGATGAATATATTAAAAAAAATCTCTTGTTTGTTTTCTTTTTCATTTCTCAATATATATATATATATATATATATATATATATATATATATATATATATATATATATATATATATATATATATATAATGATCGACATAAACGTATATAGATATACAGTCCCATAGATGAATGTATATATATTAAAAGTGTAAAAAATGTTCGTATTTTGTGCGGACGTTTTCGACAGACATCGGTCGTCGTCAGGCGGTTACAAAATGAAATAAATTGGTGAATCAAGAGGGCGCTCTTTTAACGTTCTATTTTTGCATCTTTACTTTTCTCTTTTTAGTCGGTTTCTGATTTTTAATTAAATAGTTTTAACAGAAAACGTGTTTCAAATTTTGCTGATAAGATAAACACTTTCGTGTTGTCGAGAAAGTATATGGAGTGTGAGGATTGATTTTGACGCCGATTAAACAATAATTATTTATCCTCCTACTACTACCACTTCTTCTTCTACTACTATTACTTCTACTACTACTATTACTTCTACTACTACTATTTCTTCTACTACTCTCTTGGCCTTTTGGCTAAGATCAAAGTGTAGTATCTGTTCCGATGGATACTGCACCCCATAGACTGGTATTGTCTTGGCTTTCGGGGCTTGATTCATGCCGGCCTATGGGTCTGTCCTGTGCAGTTATAGGAGGTTCACCCTCCCAGGCTTTGCCTCCCCTCTTTGAGGAGGAGTAAGTTTTTTGCTTACTGCCTGAGGCGCCCCTACCGGGGAATGCCGACGAGGTTGCCCAGGCAATTTTTAAACCCCACTTTCCCGACCCGACCTTGGGTCACATCTTACTTGTGGGAGTAAGATAAAAACTGACCTTGTGCCTAACTCCTGGAGAGGAGTAAATCAATACTCTTATTACTACTACTAGTCTTATTACTACTACTACTTCTACTACTCTTATTACTACTACTACTTCTACTTTTTCTACTACTACTACTACTACTAATCCTACTACTACTTCTACTACTACTCCTACTACTACTTCTTCTACTACTTCTTCTACTACTCCTACTACTACTTCTTCTACTACTACTACTACTACTACTACTACTACTACTACTACTACTACTACTTCTACTACTACTTGTACTATTACTACTCCACTACTACTACTTCTACTACTACTACTTCTACTACTAGTACTTCTACTCTTATTACTATAACTGCTACTTCTGCTACTACTACCCCTACTACTACTACTATTACTACTACTTCTACTACTACCACTACTCCTACTACTACTACTACTATTACTACGTCTACTACTACTACTACTACTAGATCGTACAACAACTGACTGCATTTTTGTTGTTTTTATTTCCGTACACCATGTTTATTTATTAGTGAAATTTAATAGTGTTATGTATTTCTACTTTTTGTTAGTTTTGGTATAGACGAGTAAGACGAAACTAAATATAAAAGTACGAATTTGCAAAATTCAATGCTCATTTTTCTTTGTAAAAGCAACAGAAATTATTATTTCGAAAGTACTAAATCATAAAATAAATAAAATCGAAAAAAAACTTTAGCATTTTATGATTTTTATTTTTGTATTTACATTTATAAATATAAAATTGGAATATAATACTTTTTATAATTAAATAAGTTATAATCGTTTTTAAAAGGTTTCGCTAACTTTTATCATTTATTTGGTTATTTGATCTGATCCATATGAAAGATGTATGGAAGTGACAATTGGCCCTGACGGGGTTGAGGATATTTTTTGTTAGTCAATAAATTATATGAGAATGATACGATACGATGTGTAATGTAAGGCTTGGACCTGCTGTTCTCAGAAGTCGATTAGATCTGACCAGTATAAAGGGGGGGTGCGCGGAACAGGAGATGTTGTTGGTTTGGTCACATTGAACCAATGGATGGAAATAATTGACCAGTCTGCTTGGGTTAGTAGGTGTAAAACAGCAGCATTTACAAATCACGGAAAAACTAATTTCGAAGCATCTTTGAGGCGTATTTTCAAATCAATTTAAATTATATAACCCTTGGTAATACGTAACGTTTCATGTAAGTAGTAAATCACGACTTTTATCGGAGGTTTTCTTTTTCTGTCTTCGTTTTTTTTTATGAGCATGTTAATAGGTGTCGACTATTGACCAAGCGGAACCAGGTTGACGTTAGCGCAGCCAGGCGTGAAGGCGTAAAAAGAGAAACCGAGGCAAACTTTGGAGTGAAAGTGGATTATATTCTCGCCTTTTGTGCATACATGTCAACCCGTTGTTATTATCGGGTATATCATGAGAAAAGCGACGCGAACCAGCACAATGGTTAGCGACTTACGGTGTGTCTTCCCGTCCATAGCCACTTCCATCACTTCCACTGTCATCACGTCCCTTTCAATTTATATATATATATATATATATATATATATATATGTGTGTGTGTGTGTGTGTGTATTGTATGTGTGCGTGTGTGTACTCTTATTCGCCACCCGCCACCAAACATCACTCAAGTATAACATGGTTAGGATACTTACAATGTCAGTAAGATAATGAAGTTGGCAAGAAAACATAGAAGAAAAGGAAGAAGGCCTAGAAAGGGATAAGGAAGAAGATAAATAGAAAGTGAGAGCATAAAAAAGACAGGGAAAGAAAGAAAGAAAGAAAGAAAGAAAGAAAGAAGAAAAAAAAGAAAGAAAGAAGACGTAAACGGAAAGACAAAAGAAAGGTTTAAAGAGTGAAAGAAAACGTGAAAGAAGAAAAAGAAGACGAAGAAGAAGAAGAAAAGTGCAGGTTAAGAAGAGAGAATGAAAGAAAGAAGAGAAGTAAACGAGACGAAAAAGACGACAATTACAACAAAGTAGACGAAAAAAAAGAAGTAGTAGACGAAGAAAAAAGAAGAATAAGACGAAGAAGAAGAAGAAGAAGAAAAAAAAGAAGAAGGAGAAAAAAGAAGAAGAAGAAGAAGAAGAAGAAAAAAGAAGAAGAAAAAAAAGAAGAAGAAAAAGTAGAAAAAAAAGAAAAAGAAGAAGAAGAAAGAAAACAAGGATCAAAAGCAGAAAAAAAGAAGAAAACACAAAAACGAAAAAAAAAAGTTGAAAAAAATAGAAATGACCGAGTAAACGAAGACAAAAAAGATGGCTAAGAAGTCAAAAAAGGAAACAAGAAAAATAAGAAGACAAGGAAAGAAAGAAAAAACAAAAGGAAGAAGAAAAGAAAATACAAATAATGAGAGGACGATAACAATGGCGACGGAAAAAAGAACGAAGAGAGAGAAGATCACATTAAGAATAAGACAAAGACCTAAAACTGAAAAGAAAGTAAACGCGAAAGAGGAAGAAGAAAAGAAGTAAAAGAAGATTGAGAAGAAGGGGGAGAAAAAGAGGGGAAAATGAAGAATCAGCAAAAGAAGAAGAAGAAGAAGAAGAAGAATGGGAAAGAAAGGGGGAAAGAAAGTATAGAGAGAAAAAGAAAAAGTGAAAAAAGAAGAAAAAGGGGAAGGAGAAGACAGAACAGATGAAAATGAAGGGGGATAAAGAGAATGAGGAGACTGAAGAAGAAGACGAAGAAGAAGAAGAAGAAGAAGAGTAACAAGAAAAACGGGAAATAAAGGAAAAAAGAAGAAATAAAATAAGAAAACAATAAGGAAAGAAAGGAAAGGTGGAAATAGAAGAAGGAGAATATGAAGGAGAAGAATGAAGACGAAAAAAGGGAAGTAAAGCTGGTAAAAAGATAGAAAAGACAGACGAAAAGAAAGAAGAAAAGAAAGAAAAGATGAAAGAAGAAGAATGAGAAGAAAAAGAAGAAGAAGAAGAAGAAGAAGAAGAAAAAAAAAGAGGAAGAAAAACAGGAAGAAAAAGAAGAAGAAAAAGAATAAGAAGAAGAAGTCTTAAAAGAAGAAGAAAAAGTCTAAAAAGAAGAAGAAAAAGTCTAAAAAGAAGAAGAAAAAGTCTAAAAAGAAGAAGAAGTCTAAAAAGAAGAATAAGAAGTCTAAAAAGAAGAAGAAAAAGTCTAAAAAGAAGAAGAAAAAGTCTAAAAAGGAGAAGAAAAAAGTGATGTCTTTATTACAAACAATATATGTCACATAATGTAAAGCCTAATGATTTATAATATCGGTGTTTATGTTGTGTGTAAGAGGCGGACATGACAGATGTGAATCGTCTATTAACACCTAATGTAAATAAGTCTTTTTCAAAGTGTCATCCAATTATTCACCTGAATAAGATTCTATTAGTTTTTGTCTAGTTTGCCGCTCAATATCATTTCTAAACAGGTTGGAGCCAGATTAGTTTAACGTACGACGTATTCACATTGTTTTTCTTCTTGCTTTTGTCCTCCTAAACGTTGTTATTTATATGTCGATGTTTCGTCCGATGCACCCTCCCACCTAGTTCAGATGTACTATTCACTTACGCACATTAAATATGATTTGTTGTTTGTTCTGTTGCGTTTTCTTCCCCCACTTATCAGAAACATCGCTCATGGAATATAAGCATTAACAAAAATAGGTAAGAGTGGGAGTTTTGCGACTGATGAAAGATTGCTCCAAACACTTTCTCACACCTGAGACTATTTTCTATCTCTACAAATATGCTATCAGACCATGTATGGAGTACTGTTGTCATATTTAGGCTGGTGAATCTCTGTCCCATTTGAGGGTTCTTTATAAGGTGCAGAAACGTACATGAAATTTGATTGGTTCTACCCTTTCTTCTTCGATTCCTTGGCCTTTTGGTCAAGATCAAAGTGTAGTATCTGTTCCGATGGATACTGCACTTCATAGATCGGTATTGTCTTGCCCTTCGGGGCTTGATTTACGCCGGTCTATGGGTCTGTCCTGTGCAGTTCTAGGAGGTCCACCCTCCCAGGCTTCGCCTCCCCTCTTTGGGGAGGAGTAAGTTTATTGCTTACTGTCTGAGGCGCCCCTACCGGGGAATGCCGACGGGGCTGCCCAGGCAATTTTTAATGGCCAGAGCGCTCACCTTCTCGGGCGCTGGCTTTTCAAATCCCACTTTCCGACCTTGTGTCACATACTCCTATTGTGGGTGGGCGTTAAATAACACCCTTTCTTCTTCGATTCCTTGGCCTTTTGGTCAAGATCAAAGTGTAGTATCTGTTCCGATGGATACTGCACCCCATAGACTGGTATTGTCTTGGCCTTCGGGGCTTGATTTACGCCGATCTATGGGTCTGTCCTGTGCAGTTCTAAGAGGTCCACCCTCCCAGGCTTCGCCTCCCCTCTTTGGGGAGGAGTAAGTTTATTGCTTACTGCCTGAGGCGCCCCTACCGGAGAATGCCGACGGGGCTGCCCAGGCAATTTTTAAATCCCACTTTCCCGACCCGACCTTGGGTCACATCTTACTTGTGGGAGTAAGATAAAAACTGACCTTGTGCCTAACTCCTGGAGAGGAGTAAATCAATACCCTTTCTTCTTCTGTGAAACCTCTCTCTCACAGGTTTGATTTTGCTAGTCTCAGTCTTTTCTATAAGTACTATCACGGCATGTGTTCTTCAGAATTGTGTTATCTATTTCATGCTTCCTTCGTTCCAGATCGTTTGATTCGTAAGTCAAGTGGTCTCCATTAATTCGCTGTTTTGATACCTCATTATAATACAGCTTCCTATTCCAGAACTGCAGGCTTATAGAACTCTCTTATTGCGGACTGTTTCCCCCATAACTATAACCTTGGCCTTTTCAAGATTACGGCTAATAAACATCTCATACCTTTGCGAATATAATCTTTTGTCTTGTTCGCTTCTTATATCAAGTGGCTTCATGCCTTGTCTGGGGCAATTTCCATAAAAGTTCTATGTTCAGTTTCTACTCTACATTAGGGTGGCTGTCCAGGTACTGATATCGATCCTGACCCAGTTTTCGTGAGGTTCAACTCGGAAGCGTTCGGTTGTCCTACGCAAACGCTCGAGTGTTGACAAACTGAATAGTACCAGACAACAATTTTGATACGGTGCTGCGTCCTGTGATTGTAAGTTATGGTTTCAAGAAATTTTCTAAAAGAAACAAAAAAAAAAAAAAAAAAGCAAAACATAGCGAAGTTACTGTCATCAAATAAATATATTTTTTTATTTTGATACGTTGCTGCGTCCTATAATTTTTAGTTATATTTGCAAGTAATTTTTTAAACAACAAAACAAATAAAACAAGCAAAAAAGAGCGAAATTACTGTTATCAGATAAATATTGTTAACCCTAACCCTAAACCCTAACACTAAACCCTAACCCTAACCCTAAATCCTAACCCTAAACCCTAATCCTTACCCCTACCCCTAACCCTAAGCCCAAACCCTAAACACTAACAACAACAAAAACAAGCAAAACATTATTATCATAGAACGCAGCACCGTATCAAAATTGTCGTCTGGTACAAATCGGCTCGTCAACTCTCGGGCGTTTGCGTAGGACAGCCGAACATTTCCGAGTCGAACCTCACGAAAACTGGGTCAGGATCGATATCAGTACCGTTGTCCATTGGCCCCCGTGGAACTCATCCACCCTTTGGCAGGTCTTGTTTATAGGAGTGCTTGCGTATCTACACACCTACCCTATTAGGTAAGCTTTGACCCACTTGACGGGGTGCCAGTTTAGTTGCCTACAGCCCGACTGTGGAACACATAGTAGCAGTTTAGATTAAATTAGTAGCAGTTTAGATTAAATTAGTAGCAGTTTAGATTAAATTAGTAGCAAGTAAGCAAAGCAGACTCGACCCGACAATTGTAAAACCACGAAGTTTCTTACGTACTTGATACGAAAATTTGTTAGTTTTAAAGAGACAAATAAAAATGATTGGCGAAACACGAACCCGCCTGTATAATTAAATCAGAGAAAAGAGTGTCACTCTCTACCGTCAGAGCTAATAAGGAGTCCCGATGAAGAACAAAAACTTAAATAATTATCTTGTTTACAAATTAGGGGTATTTTTATCCTACCTAATAGACTGGTATTGTCCTGGCCTTTGGGTCTGGATTTACGCCGGTCTATTGGGGGTTGTCTGGTCCTGTGCAGTTCTAGGAGGTGCACCCTCCCAGGCTTTGCCTCCCCTCTTTGGGGAGGAGTAAGTTTATTGCTTACTGCCTGAGGCGCCCTACCGGGAATGCCGACGGGGCTGCCCAGGCAATTTTTAAATGGCCAGAATACTCACCTCGAGCACTGGCTTATCTAATCCCACTTTCCCGACCTTGTGTCACATTTTACCTTGTGGCAGGTAGATAAATAACAATATGATACAGAACAAAAAGAACCCGAAGGTCTCCCTAAAAATGTAAAACTAAAATGTGTTTAACAGGGTGGTCTGTTCTTTTTCCTTTTGTTATAAATCGCAAAACAAGTTGTTGGAGTCGCCGGTTGGTACTGTCAAATTTTCGTAAAAACACAATTCTGGTGTTTTCGCAACACAAGTTTATTTTAGATAGCATGGCTCGTGTGCCGAAGATGCCCGGTAGTAGAAAAAAAATAATGGTTTAAGCGAAAAAAAAAATATTACAATAGCAATTCTAAAAAAAAATCAGAAAAAAACCCGGTGCTTCTGTATTAAAAAGCCGAAAAAAAGTTTATTTTGTCTTTTAGTGTAGGAGAGGTAAATAAGGGGCAGGTAACTCTTCACAACAGCTCTAGCTTTCAAACAATATATTTTCATAAAATGTAATTTAAATAAATTTAATTAATAATAACCCTAACCCTAACTGTCTGCCGTAAAATACAGTATATCTTCGAACTTGAAAGTGTTAACGTCCATGTTCCTAATTTTAGAGAAAATCTTAGTTAAAAATCGTAGTAAGAGTCACCTGCCCCTTACTTACCTTTCCAACACTATAAGACAATAAAAAACTTTTTCGGATTGTTATAACAGAAGCACCAAAAACCCATATCACTGTAAGTAATTTAGGTGACTAAAATAGGATTTCGTCATGTTTTAGCGAATATATATCCTTCTACACTAAGACATTTTGTGGGGCTATTAATCCAGTTTCGAGAAATGGAAACTTAGGAGAAAATTATTGTATATTTGTAAATCACGTAATTCTCAAAAACCAACCTCATTTCATTTCGTCGTAAACTTTTACTTACAAACTTGTAGCGATGTTATTTATTTAATTTCAAAAGTAAGAAAAAACATCTTGGTGTCGGCTGTCGTTTTCGATTCGTCTTGTACAACTATTATTATAAGACCATAAATATAGCACACCCAAAGCAATAATAAATATCTCTACAGATCTACGTAGAAGAAGGTTTTGTGTGTTCTCGTCTGGGAAACAGAAGAAAGTTACTGTCAGCTGTCTTCTTTTTGTCGACTGGCATGTTTCTATGTTGTTGCAGTGTACTTAGATGGGTGGCCGTTTGAGAATACAAGATGTTGTATGTAATACGCGCTTCGAGCAAACTCTGAACACAACGAGAAATAGGGATCGTCTGGCACCGTTTGTTGTAATCTGTGCAGGCAAGACACTGCTCCACGATAATACATACAGTTTAAAATGTAGAGGCGAAAATAATAACTGCAAATCACGTGACAGGACTGGCTGCTTAATGTCGACGTTTGCTGCTGTCTGTGATGGTATACGGCAGAACTCGAGTTAAAAATGGCCATTTTGTTATTTTACGTTGCGGGTTCGAATCACGTCAACGATTTATATTTTTAATTCAAAATTAACATTTATTTCACATATTCCCTGGCATCACACATCATGTAACAATGTTTTACGAAAACGTGGATTTGTCATAGTTGAAGAAATCGACAGAAAAATCAATTGGAATGTGTAAATATTTTTTCACATAAATATATGTTCGCGTGGCCCCACTTGTGGGTACTGGATTATATAATGGCATCCAAAATACAAATATCACATCAAAATGAATGTTATTCATACGAGATTTATTGTTACTGTCATGTAATATATAACACCGGAAAAATACCTAAAATTAATTCCCTAAACAGACCATCTCTGCGCCACAATCATAAGATTAAAGTCAATATATAATGACACTAATCCTTATGTCTAGAATCATTATCTCAATTTTGTATGGGAATTGATTACATGATTTTGATTCTAGACAATGTATAAATATAAGGCTGAAGCTTAAGGAATCTTAAGAAATTTAAATTCAGGGAAACTCGCTTCGTTGGTGTCTAACGACTATGGATCCAACTTAATGCAAATCTGAAATATTTCATTTTTCAAATATGAGGTTGTGCCTATATTATGACCCCTAAAACCCCTTTGAAAGACACAAAAAAGTGAAATGTTGGGAATATTTATTAATTAATGTCTAATATGTATTGTTTAAATGGGACAAAAATCGGATGTACCTGTATTTTTGCTAAGAGCATTCAACCCCCTTTTCACCTCGTTGTATAAAGATAAATTACATTTAATATAATTCATATTTGGATCCCTTACATCTAGAAGCTATGATCTGAAGTTCATAATGATACTTTAGTTGGTTTAGGAGCGAATCATGTAGATACAAATATAGAAACATATGAAGATATTAGTTCATTCTTTGGCAGGAGGTTGGGCACAATGTCAGGTGGTGTTTTGAAAAGTTATTCCACTAGAATAAGCACACAATAACCATACATTAGCCGAACGGAAACAAATCCAGTGTCGGACTCATTTGTAGCACAATCCTATGATAGAAACATATACAGATATCTAAATTAGTCAATAAGTAAAATAAGATGTCCCATTATAGTTCGACTTAATTGACACCACATTTAATTATACCAATCTGATATCCGGGCAACGCCAGGTATCCCTGCTAGTTATTGCATCATATTTAACAAACCGGTTTTCTATGGCTCATTTGATTTCAAAATCATTTACTCGATGGTAGCAACGCGTCTTGTCACTGAGACGTTTGTCCGTTGTATTTAATATTCTCACGAATCTCACAACTCACAAACAAAACTTGTTTTGAAGAGCCCGTCTACTGATGCAATGATTAGAATCCCTTTCTGAAGACAAACACACAAATAGGGGTAACTTCGTTACAACATAGGCGAGGTTAAAGCTCCATTTCTCTTCCGTAGAGCAACAGTGTTTCTATGCGTACTGTTCGTTTGTTCAGAAATGAGGTTCTAAGATATTGACCTGATTCTTTTATTGGAGAGGCGGAGATAGCGTAGATGAAGGTAGCTTGTTGAGTACCCATTTTTCCCTTGTCGAGCGCAAATACAACTTATTAACAAAAAGGTGGTTGATGTCGGTGACAAAAGGCTTTGGGCGATAAAGGATATAAAACCAAGTAACTGTTTTGATTTCAATGGAATACGTTCACTTGTCGTAGTCTTCCTATTATAACCAGTAACATCTACGTCATCATCATCATCATCATCATCATAATCGTGATCAGAATAATGAATAATAAGAAAAAGAAGAATAATCTTCTCGTGTTATTGCCCTTCTCTTTCTACACTCTTTTATTTCTGGTCGATCAACGCATTCTTCTTCGCTTTCCCTTTCTCTTCTTCTTCTTATACTTCTTCGTCTACTTCTTCTTCTTCTTCTTACAATAACAACTACCAGAACAACAAAAGCAACAGCAAAAACAAAAGCTCACTCTAAACCAACACACATGAACTACGAACGCTAACTCACCGAAAACAAACACACAAAAACTACGAATGTTAACTCACCGGAAACTAACACACATAAACTACGGACGCTAAGTCACCGGAAACTAACACACATAAACTACGGACGCTAAGTCACCGGAAACAAACACACATAAACAACGAACGCTAACTCATCAGATACACACACACATAAACTACGAACGCTTACTCATAGTAACCAACACACATAAACTACGAACGCTTACTCATAGTAACCAACACACATAAACTACGAACGCTTACTCACCGAGAAACCAACACACATTAACTTCGAACGCTAACTCATCGTAAACTAACACATGTGAACTAAAAACTCTAACTCACCGGAAACCAACACACGTAAACTGCGAACGTATTATAACTCACCAGGAACAAACACACATTAATTACGAACGCAAACTCACCGGAAACAAACACGCATTAATTACGAACGCAAACTCACCGGAAACCAACACACATGAACTACGAACGTTTAATCACCGGAAACCAACACATGTGAACTAAGAACGCTAACTCACCGGAAACCAACACATATTAACAACGTATGACAACTCACCAGGAACAAACACACATGAACTACGAACGTTAACTCATCGGAAACCAACACACATTAACTAAGAACGCTTACTTACTGTAAACCAACACACATGAATTAAGTGCAATAACTCACTGGAAACAAACGCACATAAACTACGAAAATTAACTTACCGGAAACTAACACACATTAAATACGAAAGCTAAGCCACAGCAAACAAACACATATGAACTTCGAACGCTTACTCACCGGAAACTAGCAGACATTAACTACGAACGTAACTCACCGGAAACCAACACACATGGACTACGATCGCTAACTCACCGGAAACCAACACACATGAATTACGATCGCTAACTCACCGGAAACCAACACACATGAACTACGATCGCTAACTCACCGGAAACCAACACACATGAACTACGATTGCTAACTCACCGGAAACCAACACACATGAACTACGAACGTAACTCACCGGAAACCAACACACATGGACTACGATCGCTAACTCACCGGAAACCAGCACACATGAACTACGATCGCTTACTCACTTGAAACAAACACACACAAACTACAAAGGCTAACTCACCGCAAACAAACTGACATAATCTACGAACACTAACTCTATAGAAATCAACCCACATATATTAGGAACGCTAAGTCAGCGGAAACGAACTCACATATATCACGAATGCTAAGAACCCGTATGGCAGTTTCCGTAGTAATAAAATCAAAAACATAAAATGAACACGTAGGGAACTGAAGCTGTAACAAATTTCATAATCGTTTCCCCCACTCTACATTTTTGTTTAATGTAATGGCACGAGTCTCGGCTGATACAACACACAATTGTAGTTTAGCGTCAAGGAGAATGACCGAGAGCACAAACCAAACCTGCACTAGAATGAAGCGAATGACTGCTGGGACCTTGGAAGTCATATTATCACCGAAATCACAGAGAAAACCGATGGTCATTGCCACTGAAGAAAACAATGGTAAATGAGGTACTGATATCGATCCTGACCCAGTTTTCGTGAGGTTCGACTCGGAAGCGTTCGGCTGTCCTACGCTAACGCCCTAGTGTTGATGAGCCGAATGGTACCAGACGACAATTTTGATACGGTGCTGCGTCCTATGATTGTAAGTTATGTTTTCAAGAAATTTTCTAAGAGAAAGAAAAAAAACAAGCAAAACATAGCGAAGTTACTGTTATCAAATAAATATGTTTATTTTATTTTGATACGTTGCTGCGTCTTATAATTTTTAGTTATAGTTGCAAGAAATTTTGTAAACAACAGAACAAATAAAAAAAGAAAAACAGAGCGAAATTACTGTTATCAAATAAATATTGTTAACCCTAACCCTAACCCTAAACCCTAACCCTAACCCTAAACTCTAACCCTAAAACCTAAACCCTAACCCTAACCCTAAACTCTAACCCTAAACCCTAACCCTAACCCTAACCCTTACCCTAAACCCTAACCCTAACCCTGAACCTGAACCTAACCCTAACAACAACAAAAAACAAAACAAGTAATAGTATTATCATAGGTCGCAGCACCGTATCAAAATTGTCGTCTGGTACAAATCGGCTCGTCAACTCTCTGGCGTTTGCACAGGACAGCCGAACGATTCCGAGTCGAACCTCTGGAAAACTCGGTCAGGATCGATATCAGTACCGTAAATGACTATTGCGATGATGCAAAATCATTTTTATGTTATCGAAATAGATGTAGACTACTGGAAATATGGGAAGAATTTTTATTCAGGCTCTAGGGAACACCACCGAGTATAGTCTGTGAGAAATTAAGTTTTAATGTTATTTGAGTTATCGTGATAACTAAAGATGACAGTTTACAACTGATGTGTCTCGTAAACTTTTTCGACATCAAAATTTAAAAGTTTTCGTATATTACCTATTCATTTTCACAGCAAATTTGCAGTGCCGTGTTACAGAAACAAAAGAAATCCGCATGTTTGTAAACGCAATATAATTAAACATCGTAAATCTATTCGTTTTAGGTGATTATTTAAAAACCGTTTATATTAACAGTGGGTCGAGCTAGACTAAATAATTTTCTAAATAAATTTTCGAAAAGTATTTTATTATTATAGCTTTTGTAGCGTAGTTATTGAAGAATGTGTGCGTTGTTGCCAACTTTCTGTGCGGGGTTTAGTAGTTTTTTAAATAAATTAGTGTATTTTAAATACAATAATATAACGATAAACAAATAAAAATTGACCAATAAAAATCAAAGTTCGATTTGTCAGCTTAAATGCTAGTTCTATCTAACTTTTAAAATCCGACAAGATAACTTATATATATATATAGGGTGGGCAAAAATAAGGGTCCTATTTTTAAAAATTCATAACTTTTTTATTTATTGATTTTTTTTTTGTTTTTTAGAATAAGTAAAGGACCCCTTCCGAAGCAAGCATGAGCCGTATTAGCCCTAAGGAACGTACCCTCATTTAGAAAACATTATTTTTGCTTAAAAAACTCAAAACAGTGTAAAAAACAATACTTTAGTTTTTGTAAGTTTTAAGAAGTATTTTTCGGCTAAAATTTGTTTTGTTTATTTCAAAAAATCTCGGAAGGGTCAGTCTACACACACATAAAGTTTGGTGAGTTTAACTTTTATTTTGTGGAAGTTATTCAAATTCAAGTTATTCAAATTTAAAGATAGGACCCTTATTTTGGCCCACCCTGTATATATATATATATATATATATATATATATATATATATATATATATATATATATATATATATATATATATATATATATATATATATATATATATGTCTCGGAAGTTTCTCAACCATTAAAACTATATAAAAAAATAAAATAAAAATATATATATATATATATAAAATAAAAGAAAAATATATATATAAAAAAAAATTTTTTTTAAAATAATAATAAAAAAACTTATAGTCTCAAGTCTTCCAGTGGAAAATCACTCATGTAAGTCAATTTATTTTTTACAGTTATTATATTAGTTATTTTCTAACACTATTTTAAGGGATCATCAGTTGTTTACCATGAAAAACTGTTTCGGGAATTTAATTTATATATATATTATAAGTGCATTCTAATGACCGAAAGAAAAATCAATTCATAACCATAATTTTCATCTGAACGTAAAGCGTATTATTATATACATTGGTGACGTGAATAGCGGCAGAGTGAAGCACCGGTGTGTTTTGTTTGGTTTCTGCTTATTCCAAACCACCATTCACTAGTTAAGTTGCAGAACTTAACGCGGTTCCACGTATAAGTATTTGATCCGAAAAATAATAGTTGAAACCTATACTAACATCAAAATAAAGCTAGTGAAAATATCTTAACATGTAATTTACGTCTGTTTAGTTTGATATACGGAGGTTTATTTAAGAGGTTCATACCTGACCTGAATGTGTGTGTGAGCATTATGTCTCGGCTGAATTTTTAACTCGCCTCGGTGATATCATCATCCGTGCCTAGAACCAGTACGCCAAGAGAACCTCTTCACGATTCTCGATGAACAAATGCATGAATTCACAAATGTACATTATCAGGAATATAAGCAACCACGAGGAATAAAACCGTGCAAAAAAGCGCCCGAAGCAAATCGACACATTCAAAATAAGAAAATAATTTCTATTTTCTTTTTTAATAAATATACGCCCATATTTATGTATAATCCTTTGCGATTTAATATTTATATGCAATTCTGTTACATATATACATTTTTCAATATATATATATATATATATATATATATATATAGATAGATAGATAGATAGATAGATAGATAGATAGATCTAGAAAAGAGGGTAGTGCAGTTCCAACGAAAGAAAAGTATATATGTAAAGGAGTAAGGCTACCAACATTTGTAAAATGTTTTTTCAACATTTATTTATCATTTTGTTATTTTATCATTTTATAATTTTATATAACGCGTTTCAAGCGGTGGTCCGGTTTCATCAGATATGTAAATCCATTTGATTACATATCTATGGATTTACATATCTGATGAAAGCGGACAACCGCTTGAAACGCGTAATATAATTATAAAATTATAAAATAACAAAATAATTAATAAATGTTGAAGATCTGTGATACAGCGTAAAAGTCAGCCTGGTGATGATTATATATATATATATATATATATATATATATATATATATATATATATATATATATATATATATATATATAGTGGACTCTCCCGTCGATTTCGACGTATGAGTGCCCCGCCTGGAATTTGTAATTGCAAGGGTTGCGCAATCCCCAGCAACCGCAACTCTGAGTCGGCATTGCTTGATTACAATGGCAAGTAGTAGTACAAGACGACTGGAAACAATGCCGAGATAAGCAGAGAGTACATACAGCACCTGGTATTCCTACATGGTCACCCATTTATATATATATATATATATATATATATATATATATATATATATATATATATATATATATATATATATATATATATATGGGGGGGTGAAAAATGACAAACGAGAAAACAGGTTAGAATGCAGGAGAAAAACAAAAACAAGAGATTTTTTGACCGGTTTCGTTCGTGGCGTATGTCTTCAGAAAATGAATATATGGAAATAATTTTAGTTTGAAGGCGCGCAAATCGGATGAGGGAAAGATGATCTGATTGGACCATATGAGAAGACATTAAGTGATGTTGGAATATGATAAGTAGGTTACACATTTTCTATGTTTCTTATTCTTCTGTTTATATTTTATTTATTTACTCTCTTTTACTATCACACCTAATGAGCTAGTATGGAAAAGGCGGTGGGGGGGGGGGAAGGCGGCAGAGAAGCTGGCTAACAAGAACAAAAGGGGTGGGCATTAAATTGATACACTGGGTGTTAGAACACAAATATTAATAAGAAAGAAACAGGGATAGGTCTGCTAATTTGTCACACATTAGGTTTTTAAAGAGCAATTCATGAAGATGAAAAGCCGTGGTGGACAAAATGTGTGAAAAATAAAACAAACGGGGAAAAACAGGTTAAAAGGGTGGGATAAAAAAATATATAAATAGATTTCAAAAGTGCAAAAAAAAGGTTCAGTTAGAGAGAGATGTATTAATATGATTTTATTATCAATGAGAACTTGGTATTATCTCCTGCATTTTAATTTGTTTTCCGTTTGTCATTTTTTTCACACATTTTGTCCATAACGACATTTTATTTCCTTGAATTATCGTGTACTTTACCCTTTATATATATATATATATATATATATATATATATATATATATATATATATATATAATAGTGTTACGGAAGTTCAAGTTAGAACAATAAGATACCGTCGGTTTAAAGTCAGCGAGTCTTATAAGTTCGCCGATTATCCTCAGTCATAGTTGAGAGGTCCGTTTTTAAAAAAATTGGATGATTACGCGCTGTGATAAACGTATACGTTTTTTTTATTTATGATATTTCTTCGTCTAATAGCATTACATTAGCGTGTTTTGCAGAAAATGATGAAAAGTATAAATTAAAATTAAAATTATTGACAGAAATAAAAGTAGAAGTAATGATAAACCCAACAACAATAATAATAATAATTATAATAATAATGATAAAACCACATATAATAATGCTAATTGTAATAATAATACTAATACTAATAATAATAATAATAATAATAATAATAATAATAATAATAATAATAATAATAAAAAAATTATAACAACATAAATAACAACCTCATAAGGAGAAGTAATATAGAGAGGTGATCGTAGTGGCATGAAGAGTATGTGTGACTGGGGGGGTAAGTTCTTCTCCGCTATCTTTTATTTGTGACTAATAAATAACTAAAATATCAACCCCGGCTAAATTGTGTGAATCGATTAATCCGATTGATTTTTTTTTTCATAACACAGACCGAATTATAGGAAAAATAAATGACAAAACAATGATTTTAAGTATCTTTTATTTATTTAGCTATTAAGGTCAATGATATTGGGGAAAAACTTACTGTACTTGATATAGAAGATAATTGCATACCAAAATAGACAATCCGTTTCAGTGAAAATATTATATTTTTTCAAACCAATAAAGTGAAACTGTTATATAAGAATACAATGTATTTATTTTTAAATAAGGATTTTTTTCATCATATTCTTCAAAATTAACTTTATTCCAATGGTTTATATTGCTTTTTTTCATCAAGCGACCACACATAAGTTCCCCTTTTATATAATACTATGAACTTGTCTCTCTTCATGTGGGTTACTAAATTACCTATCAAATGTAGCACAAATCAAAGACGAATATATTTATTCATGAAACATTAATCAATATATCAATGTTCGTGTATATATATACATATGGTATTATGTTATATAGGTATATAGATACTCATGGAAATAATTCACTTTTCCCTACGGGCAAAATAACAGAACATATATGAATCTGACAATTCAGATATAATCCTGTAACATTTAACAAAACTTGTCAACAATTATTCAATACACTTAAATCATTGCATGTTCAAAATAAGTATATATATATATATATATATATATATATATATATATATATATATATATATGTATATATATATATTGTTTTAATATGCATATATTTTTAATATATATATATATAACATATAAACATATATACATACATATATGTATATTATATATATATATATATATATATATATATATATATATATATATATATATATATATATATATATATATATATATATATATATATATATATAAACAATTTTGTTTAATTCTTATTAGGGATTATGTTATTATATACTTAGATAAAATGTGTAACATTTACCAAAGTATTTATAAAATGTTAGCCTATCTATATCTTCATACATATGTGAATATATATATATATATATATATATATATATATATATATATAGATAGATAGATAGATAGATAGATAGATAGATATTAAAAAATATATATGTTGAGATTATATATATATATATATATATTTAGTTATCCTCGCGGGCAAAACAATAACAATTATGTAATAACGCAGGATATAAACCATTGCTTGACAGATATTCCCCCGAGAAAGTTTTCGCGGTAAATTGCAGCCTTAGGCTTCATTCGATTATTCGGTTTAGGTAAATATGGTGATCACGTCATTAATATATATATATATATATATATATATATATATATATGTATATATATATATATATATATATATATATATATATATATATATGTGTGTGTGTGTGTGTGTAGTAAGCAATGAAAATATATATGTCAATCAAGCTACACAGAGGCTCCCGTGTTTCATCTCCGGGAGGAATCGTCAGGCTAAATGCATGGAGTTATTTTTATATACATGGCTTGCTAGTTAACTAATAATATTCTTTGTCGTTCCCTCAGCCAATCGTTGGGCTTCCCGCGAACAAAAGTTTTGTTGGTGACGCTCCTATACCTATCCTATTTTTTGTTAACAATGGATTTTCCACATGCCATATATATTTTAATTGCTTACTACCTAGCTCTACTTATGAATCGAGCACTGTTGAAGTAAATACTAAAAACTGAAACATAAAAAATTATATCTCTTTATAATATTTTATGTGGATACATGAAGTACTAATATATATATATATATATATATATATATATATATATATATATATATATATATATATATATATATATATATATATATTATTGAGTATGTTTTAAAGTTACAGGTTCAATCCGAATAGAATGATTCAGTATGATATCAAATAATATAGAACTATAAATACATATTAAATATCCAATTTTCTTTAGAGGGGTCAATAAATTAAGCGTATAGTGCAATTTAGGAGTTCAGAGTAACTTTAAC
The DNA here is from genome assembly GCA_963556195.1 of Sepiola atlantica. Lineage (NCBI taxonomy): Eukaryota > Metazoa > Mollusca > Cephalopoda > Sepiida > Sepiolidae > Sepiola > Sepiola atlantica. Next base: position 50,830,954 of record OY744546.1, read on the forward strand.
AACTGCAACCGGTCTCGTTAAAGCCTAGAAATGAATTTACACAGACACCCACATCCAGCCCCACAAACACACACACACACACACACACACATATATATATATATATATATATATATATATATATATATATATATATATATATATATATATATATATATATGTATGTATGTATATGCCCGCTTCTAGGTACATATAGATCATATAGATCATAATTTCCCTTAATTACGTGGCAGTTGCTCTTGGCCTAGTTGATATGGCGGCTGATTGCAGTTTCTGTGAACCGGGTTCGCGCCTCCCGACCGTTGGAAATAGTTTCTTTCCTTGCACTAATTTCCGACTTTGATTATTCGTCGAATCATCCTTGGGTGTCACAAACAAATGAACAAAAAAGCTAGAGCAAGAAGAGAAGTTTAAAAAGACGGTGGAGAAATGTGTATTGAACGTTTTCTGCATTGTTCGTGAAACCTATGAACATTTTTTTTTTAATTTTAATACAAAAATGACTATCAGAAAAATTGAAAAAACAAAAAAAGGTACAATTATGCGGACGAATTCTGTTATTTTTAACAATGTTTGCATAGATGAGAAAATGCTGCCTAAATTCACACACACAATATATATATATATATATATATATATATATATATATATATATATATATATAGTCTTGGGAGTTTCTCAACCATTAAAACTATTTTTTTTTAAACCTTAAATCCCAAGTAGTTCAGTGGAAAATCACTCATGTAAGTCAAGTTAACTTTTTCAGTTATTATATTAGTTTGCTTCTAACATTATTTAAAGGATCATCAGTTGTTTACCATGAAAAACTATATATATATATATATATATATATATATATATATATATATATATATATATATATATATATATAATTATAACACATCACTCAATAAGTCACGATCCTTACTTAGTGATGATTCCACTAATAAATAATCCATACTATTTTCATAAAGTATTAGCCTTCAGATAAATGGGTCAAAATTTGAGCCCAATTGGATTATGAGTTTAAATATAAAAGTTATTAAAGTTAAGCTACTGTTGCAACTTTTAAAAACAATGGAAAAAATGAATTTTTCGTGTTCATCAAACATTCGTATCTGATAGGAAAAACACTGTTCAAGTAAAGCAATAGATAAATGTTGACCCGGTAAACAAAAAATAACCCACAAACTCGTTTTGGCTGATCATAAATTGATGTCACGTGAAATAGCAGTTGAAGATATAAAAAGGAAGTATATTCAACATTTTTCATAAACATTTGTCAATGAACAAGCGGTGTTGAAAGTGGGTGCCGCATTTGCTCATAGTAAATCGAAAACAACTAAGCGTCGACGATTAAGAGTATTGTTTTCTAATGTTTTAACGCGACAAAACGTTTTTTTTTGTTCGTGAACATGTGACAATGAAAAAAACATCTATGCCCCACTTCACTCCGGAATAAAACCGGTAGTCAGCTGAGTCAACAGCAACAGGTGAATGCGACTTACTGCAATATTCGGCATATTCTTTACCGACAGGAAGTGGAAAAATACTAAAAGAACAACACTATCTATCTATCTATATATATATATATATATATATATATATATATATATATATATATATATATATATATATATATATATATATATATATATATAGTCTCGGAAGTTTCTCAACCATTAAAACTATATAAAAAAAAAAAATAATAAAAAAAACTTATAGTCTCAAGTCTTCCAGTGGAAAATCACTCATGTAAGTCAATTTATTTTTTACAGTTATTATATTAGTTAGTTTCTAACACTATTTTAAGGGATCATCAGTTGTTTACCATGAAAAACTGTTTCGGGAATTTAAAAACAAGACAGTATTTAATTTCATGGCTTCCCAGCAGAGTTGATCAGACCCCACTTCCCTTAAAAGACAAAAACATAAACGTTCCTTATACTAAATCTACGTTTTGTTCCATATAAATGTTTTGCTAACTTATATTAGTTATTTAAGACACAAAAAAAAAAAAAAAAATTCTTTACCTGCGCTGTTCGTCTGTCTAATAAAATTTATCCGTTACTCAAAAAAATGTTGCTGCATTTTAAAGTGTTTGGACGAATTCATGACACTATTATTTAAGTGATTAATGTATTATTTTTAGTTTTATATTATAAATATAAAAAACATCAACACATCAAAAAATAAAAGATAAATAAATAAATATGTATATATATATATATATATATATATATATATATATATATTTATATATACATATATATATATATATATATATATATATATATATATACATACACACATACATATATATACCTTTAGTTCCTCCTTTTCTCCCTCGTCCTACTTTGTTGTCCATCTTCCCGTTGTTGTCAACCTCAATATATATATATAGAGAGAGAGAGAGAAGGATACAAAGGAATTAGAAAAGCGACAGAGGCAGATCTTTTTTCAATTCAGTTGCTCAATGCAAGGTATATTCCGCAAAAAAGCAATTTATTAAATTAATTTTTTCCTATAGCCAGGCTTTTTAAAGATCAAAATATTATCATCAGAGGAAATTCCTGGGATAGATAAGTTGGCGAAGAGCCAAGATTTAAAGTCTGAAAGAGTAAAACAAAGATTGTGGGGGTGAAAACAAGGCAAAAAGCTGCCCGAATGAAAGCAAGTGTTCGATTGTAAAAAAATCTGGTGACAAAAAGTCCAGCGGACAATGTGGTTTGTAGGTAGGTCGTTAGAAGGCACGAGAAATAAATTGAGAAGTTTAAAAGTTAAACTCCAGAAAGCAACGTCTTCATTATCGCCCAAAATAGATACAATCCAGAGGGTAAAAAGTCCAATAGAGGGTTCGTTCGTGGATGCAACAAGGCTCAGTAATTCGTGAGGTGGGAAATATTAGTCATATTAAACAGTATTCCTGGGCTGAAAATCATAACATATGTCGAAATTGACGAAGAGGCAGCGAATCTGTATACTTTTCACAATAGGTTTTATCTTTCCTAAAAGTTCGGTTTTAGTTCTCTACTTTTTATATATATATATATATATATATATATATATATATATATATATATATTAACATTTTTGAGAAATCAGTTAACAGACGCGTCAATTTATATCAATAAATGAAAATTTTTTTAATGATTTTTTTAAATATTTTATAAATCCGAATTTTGTTTTGTTTTTTCATGAAAAAGAAAAAAAAGAAAAAAAAGAAAATGTCTGTTTACCATGATTATGGTTTGTTGAACCGAAAATTCGTATTTATAAAATATTAAAAAAATGGTTAAATAAATTTTCATTTATAAATTCACGCGTCCGTTAACTGGTTTCTAAATAATTTTTAAATATATCTTCTTACAACGCTTTCAAAACTGTAGTAACACTTTATATATATATATATATATATATATATATATATATATATATATTTATATATATATATATATATACTAGTACTTCATGTATCCACATAAAATATTACAAGGAGATATAATTTTTTATGTATCAGTTTTCAGTATTTACTTCAACTATGCTCGATACGTAAGTAGAGCTAGGTAGTAAGCAATGAACATATATATGGCAATCAAGCTACACAGGGGCTTCCGCGTTTCATCCCCGGGGGGAATCTTCAGGCTAAATGTATTTAGCCTGAAGATTCCCCTCGGGGATGAAACGCGGGAGCCCCTGTGTAGTCTGATTGCCATATATATTTTCATTGCTTACTATATATATATATATATATATATATATATATAGTGTGTGTAATGCGGACATCCTCTCGGGTATCACCCCCGCCTTTTTTGGGCGGGGTTGTGTATTATCTGTTCTATGATCATAACTTTATATATGTTATGTTTTTATGATAACATCCTCACATGCTTTACGTACTTCTTTTCTTCCGGGAATAGTGTAGTATTTGTTATGTTTTCATCATACTATTCCCCAGTCATTACCCCGTGATTTGGTGAGTAACTTACGTCACCAAGAGAGTGTAACTATTTTCTGTTCATTATAAAACTTAACACTTGCATTGTATATACTATTATTATGCGACTGGAAGGAGCATATTTTTGCTAGCACAAATAATAAAAACAAGCCGCGCGTGTGTGGTCCCCCTCTTTATGTGGCTCGATGTGGCGAGTGTAAAATGCAATAAATTTGGGCAATTTGGGGCATTTATGACCCTCCTTTGACCCCCTGGGGGCGCGAACCAGAATATTTTCGAGGTCAAAGATGCTCACTTTATATCCAGAACAATTGCCTCTACATTTTGGCCAAGTTTCAGAAAAATTGAATGGATGGATCAAACGTTATGGTAGAAAAGGGTCATGTTTTGCAATTTTTTAGGCTTTTGACCCCCTGGGGACGCGAACCAGATTTTTCCCAAGGTCAGCGATACTTATTTTCTATTAGGAACAATTGCCTTCACATTTTGGCCAAGTTTCAGAGAAATTCAATGGATGGATGAAAAGTTATGGGGCAAAAAATGTCATTTTTGCCATTTAGGGGCCGTTTGACTCCCTGGGGGGGGGGGCTAACCAGAGGTTTTTTTTAAAAATCGGAGAACGTCACTTTCTAACCTGACCAAAATTACAACTTCATGCAAAATTTCAGAGAAATTCAATGGATGGTTGCGGAGAAAAATCCGGACGGACGGACGGACGGACGGACGGACATGCCTCAAAACATAAGTCCCCCGATTTTATAAATCGGGGGACCAATGACCAGTTCTCATCTAAATAAAATTTCCGAAACATCAGCATAATTTTCTTTTGATGATTCCCGTTGATTTGATAAGCCTAAATCTTTTAATGGTATCCATTCATAATTGATGACGATTGAAACGGTATAAAACAACGTCGAATGTTTCCCTAGGTTGTATATGATTTAAATAATTGAACAAAACCCGCTTCGTGAAACCGTCCGTCTTAAACAACTGGGAGGTAATGTGATTTGAATTTATTAGATGAAACACTGCCAGTTATAATTAATTAGGATTCGAGTTCGACTCTAGCCGGAAGCTTCGTCTTAATTTATTTGTAATCACAACTGTTCTCTAGAATAAAGATCTTGAAGAGATTCTAAAAAGCAGAAATAATATTAAGGAACAGTTTGTTTTGCAAATGATTACAGGTAATTTATTTTATTAAAATATAACAAAATAAAACTAATTATAAAGATATGCCCACAGCGTTGAGGGGAAAATACTTTGCTAATTGCAATTCATCGTTCTGGTGGTGCCACCTGCCGCCAATAATCATAATGATAATAATAATAGCATTTAGCGTATTTAATTCTTTTTAATTCGTGTTTATTTATTCATCATTCATTCACTTAACATGTGCAAATATAATTTTTAAAAAAACGTTACTCGTTTATTATAGGCGGTGTTGGTACATAATAAAATACATAGGTAATACATACTACCAGGGTATATAAATTTCATCTTTATCTAACTTCTCATTCTTTATAACTAGTACCAGAAAAAATATTTGTAAAAGTTTACACTAAAATTACGATTTATTTATTTACGTATTTGTTTTATTTGCAAAAATATAAAAAAATATATGTGTAATCACTCAGAACCACAATCACGATGCAACAAATTTTTTTTTTCAATAAATGAAAACACTTGCCTTTCTTGTTTTTTATTTATTGAAAAAAATCTTCTTACATCGTAATTGGGTTTCTCGGTGAGTTCTCGTATTATATCTATTCATTGAGCGGTGTTGGTACATAATAAAATACATAGGTACAGGACCGGCGGGACAGTTATAAAAGTGGGGGGTGCTCTCCTAAATAGTGTGGGGGCGGTTAAACACATACATATATAACTTCATTATTGATGACTGTAAAGTAGGGGGGGCAAGTCAAAGAGTGTGGGGGGGGGGTTGAGCCCCGATCCTGCCCCCCACCCAGTGCCGCCGTCCATGGGTAATACATACTACCTGGGTATATAAACTTCATTTTACCTAACTTCTCATTCTTTATAACTAGTACCAGAAAAAATATTTGTAAAATTTTATACAAAAAAATACGCTACTTAGTGTTTTCAAGTAACTACGATTCATTTATTTACGTATTTGTTTTATTTGCAAAGTATTATTCAGTATTAGTTCAAAGCGAATTAGTTCTGCTTACAAACTTAATCTCTTATTTAGATAAAATATTACTACATTTGAAGCATCGGTTTATGAAAATACGATAAATCACTCAGAAACCAAATCACGATGCAAGAATTTTTTTTCAATAAATGGAAACACTTGCGTTTATTATTTTAATTTATTGAAAAACAAATCTTCTCACATCGTAATTTGGTTTCTAAGTGATTTCTCGTATTTTCATTAACCGATGCTTCAAATGAAGAAATATTTAATCTAAATTAGAAATTAGTTTTGTAAGAATAAATAATTCGCTTTGAACTGATACTGAATAACATTGATGTTTACTTCTTTGCGGATGATCTTTTTTGATCATCCGCAAAGAAGTAAACATCAATGTTTCTTAGTTTAACACATATTTATGTAATGTTTTTTTTTCTATGTTAGTAAGTTATGTTTTTTTCTTTAAATTTATGTAACACGTATCCAGTTTAAAATAACTTTTAGACTTACATGAGAATCAAACTTGGGTATAGTTTTTAAACTACCGCCTTAGTAATGTGTATACAGCCTATTTCTTTTTAGTCAAGCAATTACGTTTCTATTTGCGTAGGAAACAGAAAATCTACAAAATCGCTATAACTTTTGAATACCTAAAAGTTGCGTAACGATTAGTGGTGTTCTGAGTATGACATTTAATTACATCCGGTGACGAAATTCTTATTTGGGAGCTTTTTCTAGTATACTAAGCAGCAGACCTACTACACTGTTTCGAAGCAACGGCAAACGGAATTGGGCGTAATGTTAACACAAACGAAACAGAGTACATGTCGACGAGTTTACCTATCTTGGTAGTAAATATAAACGTAGGAGTTTCACATGTTGACAGGTCATAATTCAGGAAGGGGACATTTTGTATTCAGCACCGTCCTCTTCCGGAAGACATGCGTACGGGGTAACTGTCGTGCCTCTACATCGCCTGCTTGCCCAGAGGTGGTCTTTTCGAATCATCTAACATGTGAGTCGGACGTTTGTATCGCTTGTGATAGACGTTGGCTCTGGGGAAAGTAGCTTGGCAAAAATAGAGGTAAGCAACTCATAGTTCTCTAAACCTATTTGAATTTTTACTATTTTATAACTTGCTTTGTTTTGTCTTAGAACATGTTTGTAAGACTTGTTTATTTTCATGTATTTCCAGTTTTACGGTGAAAAGATGTTATAGTTCAGCGTTGGCCACGTGCGCGCAAATAAATACATATTCATCAGTGTAATTCGTGTCCGAAATGTTTTGCTCCAGTTTGCTTGCTGTTACAGTGAAGTTGCAAAGCAAAATTTCAGAGAAAGAGCTAAAGATGCGAATAAGCAACGCCTAGGCTCGACTGGACAAGATGAAAGCGCTCTGGAAGTCAAATATTCCTACCAAGATGAAATGTGACTTCTTTGAAGCAATTGTTACATCAGATCTTAGCACCTGGACTTTCACCAAAAGATTAGAGACAAAAATTGATAGTGCGTACACCAGAACGCTGTATACACCAGAATGCTAATAGCTGCTGTTAACATCTCCCGGACACAGCAGCCGACGGGAGAGCAACTCTACGGACATCTTCATGAAATCTCAGACCTTTAGGAGAACCAGATTTGCTGGACACTAGTGGAGAGCAAAGAATGAAATCATTTGTGGATGTGGGGAGGCCGCACAAAACCTACACGAAGCAACTAGCCGAAGACTGGCAATCTACCTATATAGACACCTATCCGGTGTGATGGAAGAGAGAGCGAACTGGCGTGAGAGCCAGGCCGATCCGTGACACTACAGCGACTAGATTATGCTTATGACTAGTATAGAGTAAGCAGTTTTTCTTGGCCTTTTGGTCAAGATCAAAGTGTAGTATCTGTTCCGATGGATACTGCACCCCATGGACTGGTATTGTCTTGGCCTTCGGGGCTTGATTGACACCGGTCTATGGGTCTGTCCTGTGCAGTTTTAGGAGGTCCACCCTCCCAGGCTTCGCCTGCCCTCTTTGGGGAGAAGTAAGTTTATTGCTTACTGCCTGAGGCCCCCTAACGGGGAATGCTGACTGGGCTGCCCAGACAATTTTAAAACCCCACTTTCCCGATTGGGTCACATCTTACTTGTGGGAGTAAGATAAAACTGGCATTGTGCCTAACTCCTGGAGAGGAGTAAATCAATACTACTGCGAGGTTGTAATAGCCATTTTACTGTCATTACAGTAAGGTCCAGTCTGACATTTAGTGTTAGTACCTCTTGTGTCTAATACATGTTTATATATAACTAGCACGAATTTGTCTGCTTTCTAAATATCAGAGATCTGATATTAAGAAATGGAGAATAGTAAATAATAAATTACCAACATGACCGGAAATCGAAACCGAAACCGTGAGATCTTGAGTCTGAGGTTCTACCAACTGACCTATTTGGAGTTCTTATAAATAGTGCTGAAAACATTACATTAGCAAAATAATCATAGTTTGGTGTGACGTCATCGATTTATGTTTCAAAGCATGAACTGAAACATAAGGGATGACAAAAAAATGAATTAGTAAACAACATTAATAGCGTTGCAAATTATTTTAATCGACAAAACAATTTATTTAGCTTTAACTACGTAGTGTATGTAATTCTTTCACAATTATATAACCCTAACGATAACCATAATCCTAACCATAACTCTAACCCTAACTACGTATTTTATGCAATTCTTTCACAATTAAATAATCCTAACCCTAACTCTAACCCTAACTACGTATTTTATGTAATTCTTTCACAATTAAATAATCCTAACCCTAACCCTAACCCTAACTACGTATTTTATGTAATTCTTTCACAATTAAATAATCCTAACCCTAACCCTAACCCTAACTACGTATTTTATGCAATTCTTTCACAATTAAATAATCCTAACCCTAACCCTAACTACGTATTTTATGTAATTCTTTCACAATTAAATAATCCTAACCCTAACCCTAACCCTAACTACGTATTTTATGTAATTCTTTCACAATTAAATAATCCTAACCCTAACCCTAACCCTAACTACGTATTTTATGCAATTCTTTCACAATTAAATAATCCTAACCCTAACCCTAACCCTAACTACGTATTTTATGTAATTCTTTCACAATTAAATAATCCTAACCCTAACCCTAACCCTAACTACGTATTTTATGTAATTCTTTCACAATTAAATAATCCTAAACATAATCCTAACCCTAACTACGAATTGTATGTAATTCCTTCTCAATTATATCATCCTAACCCTAACCCTAACCCTAACTACGTATTTTATGTAATTCTTTCACAATTAAATAATTCTAACCCTAACCCTAACCCTAACTACGTATTTTATATAATTCTTTCACAATTAAATAATCCTAACCCTAACCCAAACCATAATCCTAAACTTAACTCTACCCTAACCCTAACTACGTATTTTATGTAATTCTTTCACAATTAAATAATCTTAACCCTTACCCTAACCGTCATCATTACCCTAACCCTAACCCTAACTCGCACTACGTATTGTATGTAATTCTTTCATAATTATTTAATCCCCCGAGCTTCGAAAATATATGCGACCGAAGCGAGCATATACATGCTCGTAATTTTAATCAAAAAATGAAGCAGGTTTAAATCGTGTACTTTCCCCTTTCTTAATTTGTCTTGTATTAGTAAATTTATGTGCTCGAATGTCGTGTGTGTATGTGTATGTCAACAGACGAATCATAATGATTTATAAAATTCGAAAAAATATAAATCGATTAATTTCCGTTGATAAAAATATCTGATCAAATATCGAATAACTGTGATTTGTAAAGTTTGTAAAAAGAAAATCGATTAAATAATTAATAATTCATTTCAAATAGTTCATTAAAATGAAATAATTAATAGAAGAAATTAAGCTTTTAAAATTCTATCTAAAATAAACATTTCGTAAGACGACTGATCGTTTTCATTGCAAACTTGATTTGTTTTTTAAATAGCGCGTATTTCTTCTTTTAATTTTACAACAAATCTTATGAAATAGGAAGTTAGTGTGAGCACAACAGGAATGTGTGGGTTGCTAAGTGGTTAACGAGACAGATTGGCGTCCTGGGCGTGCCAAGTTCGAACCCAGTTAATTCCACAGAAACACTTTCTCTTAGAATGTCGGCATCCTTTACATGGTCCCTCCTGTGAGTAACCGATTTCTTTCTAAAATGGATACTAACTAGAAAAATGCTAACAATTAAATACTCTGAATTATAATGTATAAATGAATGAAAGAATTAGCGAAATATAAAATTAAAGTAAAAAGACTCCGAGACAATAGCGGCTAGATGCATCTAGTTATTATTAGGGGTGGGACGTAATGGGTGAAAATTTCACATTCATGCGAGTAGTATATTTTTGTGTTCATTTATACATAAATAACACTAAACAATCAAACATTTTAAAAATTTTGCAAAATTCAGAAGGTGCAATAATATTGTGGGGTATTCGTTCGCGTCGGACATCTACAGAATGGAAATATCTCACAAACTGAAACAAATGTTTTAGAGATAGACCCCCTATAACCAAATATATTCTCATACTACATTAACCAAAATACTTAGATAAGTATGTTTCAATTTAAACAATGGTGGTACAATGATATCGTGGGGTCTAAGTTCACGATGGTCGTCCATATAATGCAATACTGCAATGTTTTAATAATAATAGGGGTGGGACATAATGGGTGAAAATTTCACATTCATGCGAGTAGTATTTTTTTGTGTCCATTTATACATAAATAACACTAAACAATCAAACATTTTGAAAATTTTGCAAAATTCAGAAGGTGCAGGCCAACAATAGCCGTTAAGGCTCCACGGGACTCAAAATCCATCACTTTTCGGTGAAAAAGTGGTTTCATGTGACATTGCAGGTCCTAAAACATCCTCAAAAGCTATGAATGGATATAGATGGTTAAATCTGATATAGTACTTTAATTAAGGACAATTTTCAGGCTGTGAAAGGGGTTTCATGAATGTTAAATAGCCAAAAACTAGTGGCCTGCACCTTCTGAATTTTGCAAAATTTTCAAAATGTTTGATTGTTAAGTGTTATTTATGTATAAATGAACACAAAAATATACTACTCGCATGAATCTGAAATTTTCAAATTTTCACCCATTACGTCTCACCCCTATTATTATTATTAAAACATTGCAGTATTGCATTATCTTTATCAATATAATACGTACGTACGTTATCACTTTCTACCCTATTTTTCAAAGATGAGATTGCTCGATTGCCGTAGATGCATTGCAAAAAAAATATATTTCATCTGATGTCGCTGCTTTATCGAACGAGAAACATGAACTAAAATACACTTTCTTGACATTCAGACTAGGATCAAAGTGCACTATTTATTCTGACCAACAATCGTACAATAATATTGTGGGGTATTCGTTCGCGTCGGACATCTACAGAATGGAAATATCTCACAAACTGAAACAAATGTTTTAGAGATAAACCCCCTATAACCAAATATATTCTGATACTACAGTAACCAAAGTACTTAGATAAGTATGTTTCAATTTAAACAATGGTGATACAATGATAACGTGGGGTCTAAGT
>OY744546.1:50847688-50857688 GCA_963556195.1 Sepiola atlantica
TTACTTGTAAAACTTTTTTTTAAATTTTCACAAAAACTGAAATGATTAGAATTAAGTCTAAATTCTCCAAATATAACATAAATCGGAGGTATTTGCCCATTCCCCCCCCCTTTGCATGAAACTAAACTAAACCTAATATAGCCTACATTAGATACGTTCCAAAATCCATGATGATCGGTTAATTAGTTAACGAGTGAATTCTGTACACACACACACATATATATATATATATATATATATATATATATATATATATATATATATATATATATATATATATATATACAAAGATATACACTTACCTAAATTCATAAAATAAAGATAAATTTTAGCTGTACTTATCTGGTTTTGTAAGTTGTCTTGCTTTGCTTCTATTTAAATTATGCCGTTTTTTTTAAATGTTAGTTTTAATCCCAAAGTAAGTAACTCTATATAGACGAATACAGAGTTACGTCCTTTTGAAAGATGTTGCAATGATCCGCAAGAATCAACTTTTGTTTTGCACGATGAAAGACATTTTTTTTTTCATTATTTATTAGAAGGCATTAATTTTTCAGATCTCTATAGTCACTTACAGATGACTGTTTCGTTGTATCACGGCTCTTTCTTATGGTTTGACACCTCTGACCCTTCAGGTTCCACTCAAAATGTTTGTATTCAAACAACGTCCCTTGCTATGTAACATATTCATCTTTGTGGACCCTTCACCACTGTTTTCTGTGGCCCTAAACAACGGAAATGCAGCCGGGTAATTTATGTGGGTCAGATTGGGTGAGTGTTCTTACAGTTTCAGTCCCCTTGGTTTCACGTAATGTACTGTGTTTGTTTTAGCGTTAATCTATTTAAACTCATCACGATTAGTCTGTGTCATCCGGTTACATAGTGTTGCGCCCGCACTCAAGGATTTTCTTAAAATCTATTACTTATGGAGAAGTTATACCTCTGTCTATACCGAAACTATTTTATTACTATTTTTATGGTTAATTTACAATTCCGCTACTGTTTAACTCATTGCCGTCTCGGTCTTCTCTTTGATTCCAATTTTTCCTAGTGTTTTAACCAGATTGTTCGGGACCGTTCCCAGTGCTTTTACGATTATTCGTATTATTTTTTGACTTTCTTCATGTTCCATATTCCTTTCTGTTCTCTGACAACTTATGTGTATTGGCTTCGTTTTTTCATCTCCTTGATCTTTATGCTATGGTCTGATCGGACGGTAAAATATGCAATTTCTCAGTTGTTGACTATTATAACATCCGGTCTCATTTCTTGGAACGGTTTATCTGTTTGTACCTAAATGTCCCAGAGGATTTTGTGATTTTCATTTTCCAGTACTGTCTCCGGTTGTTGTGTGAACAATTTATCTGCGTGTTCAAACTGCAGTCATTTGCATAGTTCCCAGTGTACTGATTTCCCCGCGCAGTCGCGTCTCCGTTATTCTGTTGTTGTTTTTTTTTAATGGAAATCGCTCCAGATAAGACATAAAGCTAATTGATTTAAGAGGCAAAAAATATATAGCATAAACAGAAATTATTCCCCCTTTGCCAGAAACATAACTCACGGAATGTGAAGACTAAAGGAAAAAAATAAAGGAAGCGAGAGTTACGAGGCTGCCGAATGTAAGCCTATGGCCAACTTTCTTCGCTCTTAAAAAAACTCTTATGGGGGCTAGTTTACTGCATTCACTGATTATGTGGTTTACCATTGCGTCTCTTTGTCCACATTGGCTACATTTACTATGTTCTTGTGTTTGATCTATTTTAGCTTTAATGTTGTTAGTTCTAATCGCATTGTTCTGTGCGTTGTTATTATTATTACCATTGCTATTATTATTATTGTTCTTGGAGGTGTTGGTGTTACTGATTATTATGTGGGGCTATGTTGATGATTTTATAATGGCACATGATGTGAAACAATAAACACAAGCCGTTAAAAAGGCATTGTATAGAAACGGTGTAAACTGAGGTCGTAATAATGCAACCAAGGCCGTAATTAAATCATATCCCATACTAATTAGGCTTTTGGCTAAGATCAAAGTGTAGTATCTGTTCCGATGGATACTGCACCCCATAGACTGGTATTGTCTTGGCCTTCGCAGCTTGATTTAAGCCGGTCTATGGGTCTGTCCTGTGCAGTTCTGAGAGGTCCACCCTCCCAGGCTTCGCCTCCCCAAAGATTTGGAATAGCCTGAGTATCCTCCTAAGCTATGTCAAGCTCCTAACAAATTCTAAGGAAGAGACCCGACTTCAGCTGTAGACCAAAGGACTAGAATATCTTTTCTGAAGTTTTCCTCTCCTGGCTCAGAAGCAACTTGTGTTTAATGAGTGGCACACAACCGTCTAAGAACTGGGTTGCGCGATAAAAAGTTAGTATTGCCAGATAGGTTTATAAGACCGACCCGACCATCTGCGAATGTGGACAGACTGCCTATATGATGCTTTTCAGTACTCCGCTACCCAATGACCTTTTGGCTAAGATCAAAGTGTAGTATCTGTTCCGATGGATACTGCACCCCATAGACTGGTATTGTCTTGGCCTTCGAGTCTTGATTTACGCCGGTCTATGGGTCTGTCCTGTGCAGTTCTAGGAGATCCACCCTCCCAGGCTTCGCCTCCCCTCTTTTGGGAGAAGTAAGTTTATTGCTTACTGCCTGAGGCGCCCCTACCGGGGAATGCCGACGGGGCTGCCCAGTCAATTTTTAAACCCCACTTTCCCGACCCGACCTTGGGTCACATCTTACTTATGAGAGTAAGATAAAAAAAATGGCCTTGTGCCTAACTCCTTGAGAGGAGTAAATCAATACTAGACTCGGTCTCATGCAAATTAGTTCTTGTTTTTGTGGCGTAACTTTTGACTAATCACTAATCAAAAACCTCTAGAATATTTGTTAGTCAATATTTTCTAAAATAGATCCTCTAGTTTTTATCGATTAGTCATTAAAGTTCACAGTTATTTAAAATAATATTTTTTTGGAAATGAATTTATTGTAAAATAGGCTCTGCATATTCCGAAATGCGCAATTATAAACTTTTATTTGCTGTAAATAAAATTTAATTATGAAGACTTTACTTAACGGTCTGTAAGTAAGGTTTATCTATTACAAATGGAGATTTAGCAACTGGCTGTCCGAAGTCGAAACTATACTATTAGTTCTATTAACTATGCACTATGTTTTCATAATATATTCAGTTTACTATACTATTCAAGACTACTGTACTATCTATAAATTCTCAATTGAGTAAACTAATGTAGTATCTGTTCTATTGTCATGAAACTTTCTTACCAGGCATTACCTCCTCCCTTGTGGAATAGTGCAGTATCTGTTCTGTTGAATGCGGCCATCCCGTCAGGCATTACCATCGCTTTTTCTTGCCGGGTTGTGGAGTATCTGTTCTATGATCGTAACTCGTGGGAAGGGGTACTTTGATATATGTTCTGTTGTTATGATAACATCCTCCCAGGTTTTACCTTCGCCTTTTTATTGGGTGGCGGTAGTGTAGTATTTGTTCTGTTGTCATGAAAATATCTCCCAAAATATCTCCCAAACATTTGGGTCTAGCGTACGTCAACAAGAAATGGTCATTATCGGCTGTTCATTAGAAAATTCAACACTAACTTTGTATATACTAGAATAAGTATGTTATTGCAAATACTACTAATAATAATAATAATAGTAATAATAATAATTATAATTATTATTATTATTTAATATAGATGTGTAGATATCTAATTTAAATAATGCAAGATAAATGTATTTAAATATATGTCGCAGTTTATGAATGTTGGAATGAAATCAACATAGAATAACTAATGATTTTTTTGTGACACAACGGGTCACTAA
This sequence comes from Sepiola atlantica, assembly GCA_963556195.1. Lineage (NCBI taxonomy): Eukaryota > Metazoa > Mollusca > Cephalopoda > Sepiida > Sepiolidae > Sepiola > Sepiola atlantica. The sequence continues at coordinate 50,851,530 of OY744546.1, forward strand.
TAGTCTGATATATCTATCCCTCTCTCTCTCTCTCTCTCTCTCTCTCTCTATATATATATATATATATATATATATATATATATATATATATATACTAGAAATACTAGGAAACACGTGTTAAAATAAGTTCACCCATTATATTGGCACAACAAAGAAAAAGGACATAGGCCACTTTATAGAAAACAGAACAATAGAACAGGATATAGAAAGTAACACTAACCGGATCTTTGTTCGTGGGAAGTCCACCGATTGGCTGAGAGAACAACAAAGAATCTGATTGGTTAACCAGCTAGCCGTGTATATAAAAACACCCGGAAAAAATAACTCCATGTATTTTAGCATGAAGATTCCCCCCGGGGATGAAACGCGGGAGCCTCTGTGTAGCTTAATTGCAATAAATAGCTTACTATATATATATATATATATATATATATATATATATATATATATATAAATTGATATATATCGTATTTATTTCTAAAATTATGTCACGTTTTAAGAAACTTTGTAAATTTATGTCATAAAATGTATTGTTTTCTTGTAATTGATTAAGTAGCTTTATATTTCCATTTATTTTAATTTATATTATCATATATTATCATATATTATTATTATATTATTATATTACTATTATATATTATCAATATAATTATTATTATTATTATTATTATTATTATTATAATATTATATTATATTATATTATATATTTTATTATATTTTATTATATTATATTTTATATATGTTATATATATTTTATATTTTATATATATATATTATATATATTTTATATATTTTATATATATATATATATATTATATATATTTTATATATTTTATATATTTTATTATATATATTATATTATATCATATTATTATTATATTATTATAATATTATTATTATATTATTATATTATTATATATTATTATATTATTAAATATTTATATTATTATATATTATATTATTATATATTCATATGCCTGAATAAATTAGTATATTAACGTCTACCTCCCTTTCCCTACCTCTTTCATCACCTCTCTCTCTCTCTATCTATCTATCTATCTATCTATCTATCTATCTATCTATCTATCTATCTATCTATCTATCTCTCCCCATCTCTCTTCCTATACCCTTTTCTTTTTCCATCTCTTTCTTTTTTCTCCCTCACTATCTCTAATTCTCTCTCTCTCTCTAACTGTACCCTACTCTTCTTCTCACTCTCTTTTCCCCTGTTTTCTTTTATTCTGCTTTAAATGCGTCTAAGCATCTATCTAAAAGGCCATGTCCGTCGGTCTGTCATGCATAAGTTTGAAATACAACTTTTTAATACATCAATGCATTTCTATAAGAGGCCTTGCTCGCCGGTAGGTTATTCACATAAGAAACAAGTTTCAGCACTGAACGCGCAGATCGTTCAGACCCACTTAGTGTATATCCGTTCTTATTTGTTTTCTTTACTTTTTGGGGGGGTTTTGTTTTTGTTTGCCTTTTCTCCAAACATGGCACTGATGTTTAAACGCCTCCCGCTAATTGCTGAATTAGTCATTGAAATTCAAATATATTTAAATTAATACAAGAACGCAGACTTACGAAGACGTTACATGAAAAAATTGTCTAGAAAGGACAATGCGAGAGTAGAAATTCACCGTGAAAACACAAAGTTAAACAAATGGAAATAAAAATCTGAGAAAAAAGAAACAATTAGCTAAACAAAAGTCATTCAAAGAAAGACAAAAACGATGAACGGTGAATGAAATGCTGTTCGTAAAGATGCCTGTATTTTTATAGGGGTGGTGTAATTAATTAAAGTGGTCAAATATATATATATATCTTATTTTAATGGAGATTGGGTGTCTGTGTAACGATACGACTTGATTAATTATACCTTTCGCCGGATCTCTTCGTCGTTGATAGCTCTGCCGTGGGTTTATCTTCCTTCGTCTAGTGGCCTTCTGTTGGTTGACGTGGAGCATCGGTCACCTGAAACTGAAAGTTCTCCCCAGGGAACAAAAAGGACTTCGACGATAATTTTAGAGAGTCGTGAACGATTTATTGGTCTGGTCTTCTTTTACTCAGTCGGTAGAGAGTGGTCGGTTAATGTGCTTCTGTTTCATCTTTTCTATAGTTAATTTCTATCTTCTTCTAGATGAGGCGAGATGTCGATTTCTGTCTCATTTTTAGAGACGCCGTCTGAAATTATTTTCGTCTACATCTCTTGGACAAATTCGCCCGTTTTCTCGACGCAACGCTCCCATCGCAGACTCATCGTTTCTGCATCCTTTTGCCTCGACTTCCACTGGCGAACTCATCCAAAACTAACCTATCACACAAAGATGAATGACGTCACCTGATGTAGACGTGTTATTGTCATGCCAAAACATTCGTTCACTCATGTTGTCTAACCTTTTTTTACCCTAGCATTTCCTCTCGGGTGGCATACATCAAAATGTGTTATGACTTTACAAAATGAGTCACTATGATACATAGTTGTTTGTCCCAAAATCACATATGCCCTTAAATTGAACTTAATCCTATTTCCTTCACAATTCATACTAGTCGATCTACACACTTTAAAATACAGGGACAGTCATAATCTAACATCTGTCTGTAATCAAAATAATGTAATGTAAAACCATGAAAACAAAGCAAAATGGATCCCTATGTTTCATTCGGCGCAACTTCTGAAAACTCACTCTTTAAATATTTCGTCTACCTTATGTCTCGCTCGTCAGACCGCTGTTACAGTTTGGTGTCCAGGCATCTGCTCCATATCTAATACGTTATACCCGGCACTGGAAGAGAGTTCAACGACTGGCTACTCTAATGGTCTTTTGGCTAAGATCAAAGTGTAGTATCTGTTCCGATGGATACTGCACCCCATAGACTGGTATTGTCTTGGCCTTCAGGGCTTGATTTACGCCGGTCTATGGGTCTGTCCTGTGCAGTTCTAGGAGGTCACCCCTCCCAGGCATCGCCTCCCCTCTTAGGGGAGGAGTAAGTTTATTGCTTACTGCCTGAGGCGCCCCTACCGGGGAATGTCGACGGGGCGGATCAGGGAATTTTTAAACCCCACTTTCCCGACCCGACCTTGGGTCACATCTTACTTGTGGGAGTAAGATAAAACTGGCCTTGTGCCTAACTCCTGAAGAGGAGTAAACAATAATCTAATCGTGCAGCGACTACGGAAATGCCTAACCGAGAAGCGTAAGCTTTTCTCCCTTGAGCGCCGACGTTTACACGGTGATTTCATTTTGACCAACAATCTCTTCTATGGTTATTATGATACCCCCCCCCCCCACCGCAGTTTATTATTCACTCTTGAATCAGAAAGAAGTCTGCACGGCCATTAGCAAAACTGTTTTTAGATAAAAAGCCGTTTTTTTCAATCAGAATCCCTGGATCATGGAATGCAAAAACAACGCAGCAATTTAAGGAGAAATTTAGCGGGCGCGTAGTCACTGTATGCATTTCAGTGTCAATGTCTACTTCCACGTCTATACATGGAAACTGAGACATACTTGTTTTATTTTTTTGCCACATTTGTTGAATTGAATTATAGAACTGAATTGAAGGTGGTGCTAATACAGAACAGACATCTAAAGAATTTCATTACTTACAAAGATTCCCAAGTCTTGACGTATGTACCTATACAAACGCCCGGCGAAGAGAACAACCGTTTTCTTTGCGAAAAATGATTGTGTACTTTTTTCTTGATTGCCTAAAAGAGGGCAATGATTTTATTGTTTCGTTTGGCTTGTTTCATTTTTCCATTTTTTTTTGTGAAGGAATGCTGCCCGCTGGACTTAGGGTTAGCTAAGACTTAGAGTTAGGGTGAATGTTAGTGGTAGGTTTCAAGAGCGTTTTGTAGTGGCGGAAAGCTACAAATGTAGGATGAGGCTCCGTAAATTAGAAGCATGCATGTTTACGCAATCTTCAAAGAAGGAAAATAATAGATAATAGAACAAGAAGAAGAGGAGAAAGAATAATAATAATAATAATAATAATAATAATAATAATAATAATAATAATAATAATAATAATGGTAATAATAATAATGGTAATAATAATAATAATAATAATAATAATAATAATAATGGTAATAATAATAATAATAATGATAATAATTATAATAATAATGATTATGATGATAATAATAATAATAATAATAATAATAATAATAATAATAATAATAATAATAATGATAATACTGATAATACTGATAATTATAATAATGATAATAATAATGATAATTATTATAATGATAATAATAATGGTAATAATAATAATGGTAATAATAATAATAATGATAATGATAATAATGATTATGATTATGATAATAATAATAATAATAATAATAATAATGATAATAATGATAATTATAATAATGATAATAATAATGATAATTATAATAATGATAATAATAATGATAATTATAATTATAATAATGATAATAATAATGGTAATAATAATAATGGTAATAATAATAATGATAATAATAATAATAATAATAATGATTATGATTATGATTATGATAATAATAATAATAATAATAATAATAATAATAATAATAATGATAATAATGATAATAATAATGATAATTATAATAATGATAATAATAATGATAATCATAATAATGATAATAATAATGGTAATAATAATAATGGTAATAATAATAATAATGATAATAATAATAATGATAATAATAATAATAATAATAATAATAATAATAATAATAATAATAATAATAATAATAATAATAAGAAGAAGAAGAAGAAGAAGAAGAAGAAGAAGAAAAATAATAATAAAAGGAAGGGGGTGGATGTTCTTGATCCAAAAGCGGCTACAAATAAAAATCTGTGATAGTAAACTGGCGAAAGTATCTGTTTTTCCAAATATTTGTCTCAATAATTTATCGTCTGCATATCTTGAAGAACTTCGGAATTTGTCGGCGAAACTCGGAAATCCCCGGGAAATTCTAAGATAACTATTATGCATCTCTACCTACGTCTAAGTTTTCCCTAAATGTTTCTATTTCTGATTTGAGCTGGTTTTAATTTTAAATTGCAAATTATCAAGGAATATTTTTTATATAAGTCTTTTCTCCTATATACTTCACCCACTCAACATACATGCGAAAATATACTTTAGTTCTTTGAATGAGTTACGTTTTAAAATAAGTATATTTTAATAGCTGTAATTAGTCGTAATTTGTAATTAAGTGCCTTTCATGTATTTTCTCTGACCCTCTTACTCTATCTTGATTCAACGACTCTCATGCATGTCTTAATACACCTGTGAAAATGTAAAGAAAGACTGACTCTATTTTCAATTAATTTGTATACGTGTGATTGGTGTGTCTGAACAAACCATTAACCCGAATGTGAATTAGATGGCAACATAGTAAGTCTTTTTACTTAATTATTATCTATAATGATAATACAGGAGTAAAGACATATGATTCCGATAATTCTGACCAAACAGCTCAGTTCTAGTTTCGTCTGAGCATAAAAATCTTTCAAAATACGAACTTTTCTCATCCTTATGTTTTTATATATATATATATATATATATATATATATATATATATATATGATAATAATATTTATAGATGAATATTAATTATGTATTACCTACAGATATCGATGTTCCATGCTTACGCAATCTCTAGTGCAAAAAGTTAATTCCCGACGGTCGGCGGGCGCGAACTCTGATCACTAATCGCCACCGATTCGCAGTCAATAGTCTACCCTAATTTTCAGTTTTTCTTTTAGATTATTTTAAAGGGAGCTTAATATCGGAATATTCTATCATTTGAAAATGCCATTATTTTAGATTTGCATTAAATTTGCATATATATTTATTGGACATCAATTAAGTTAAATTTTCTAAATTTCAATTAGTTTTTAATACCAGTTAAGTTTAAGCTTTAAATTTTAAATATTTTCTCAAAATCAAGTAATGAATTGTAATCAAAATTTGAATTAGGATTCTAAACATAAGGGTTAGTAACGTCATACTTATATTTTTATCTTCGTAAATGGACTGAAATTCGTGCAAAACTGTTATGTTCGGGAAATTAATTTTACACTTCCAAAGACGGATATTCTTTTAGTATATGTATATATATATATATATATATATATATATATATATATATATATT
>OY744546.1:50860188-50877688 GCA_963556195.1 Sepiola atlantica
ATAGAGTTTAATTTCTCCTTATTTCCATGCAAGTTGGTGGCGGCTATACCGGGCTACGAGTCAGTGGCGACTTTTCCAGCCCTCCGACCGACATTAATTAACATCCCTACACTGAAGATTAAGTAAGCATAAACAACGATATCCGTAAGCAATTTTCCGTTTGTCAATTTTTACACATTTTGTCCACCATGGCATTTCATTTTCAAACATATATATATATATATATATATATATATAGGTTCTCTAAAAGTGAAACACTCACATTTAGAATATATAAATGGACTATTGAAATACTTTTTAGAATGTTTTAAAAAGTTTTCAACTTTGTTATCTATTAATTATGGCGTCAAATGCAAACATGTCTTTTTTAACTTTTATTTTTAAATAATATTAAAGAATTGTATACTCGTAAATTAACACACACCCCACCCCCCCACTCCCCCCAAAAATGGTCGATAGTTCTTATTTCTTAGAACGACTATTGACAAATTTCTCTCAATATATTTAATTCGCCTCAAATCTCCGGAGAAATTTATCGTAAATTTATCGTAAATTTAGCCGATAAAAAGAGGAATTACCATTAGATTAAAGAAAATTGAATAAATGGCAAACTTTATTGTTGCGAATTATTTTGACACCTCTTCGATATTTCTCCCAGTGTTTTGATTTTGTTTTTGTTTGTTTGCGTGCGACGATAAAGGATCGTCGTCCATCTTTAGATACAAAACATTCATTATTGAACTTCAAAATGGAAGACAGTTTCGTCGCCTTTATTTGAATAGAGCGAAATTTGCTTTCAGCTTTTGCCGATTTAGAGACATTTACAGCGTTCTTTATTGTTTTAACACTAATCGATCCGTCGTACATATTTTAATTCTTCTTTTTGAAGTCAATCGAAAGAGGACAGGACAATATATATATATATATATATATATATATATATATATATATATATATATATATATAGAGAGAGAGAGAGAGAGAGAGAGAGAGGGGGCATATACCATGGCCTAACAATTTTGAATATATTTCTATTTATATAGATTAGGTATATGAATATATTTATAAATTCATATATTTATATGTACAAGATTCAATCCTAAACTAATTAACCGATCATTATAAATTTTACAACACACCTACTAGGGTTGTAATGTGGGTTATATTTAGTTTACTTTAGTTTTATGCAACGGAGACAAAAAAGATGGGTTAAGTCCTTGGTAATAATGCAGATACGTCCATTTTTTTGTAAATTGTTAACAATAAGTATTTGACATAAATTAATGAATATTTCCCAAATTTTAGTTACTTTGAAGTAGTTCAAAGCATATTTCGAAAGCAGAATATGGACGTAACCTTCCATTTGCAAATTTAAATATTTAAGATTTTTATTAAATCTAATCCACAATTATATAAACACTTCAATTTCTTCTTAAGACACTTTCAGCTTAAGCCTTAAATTTTAGACATATTTTAGAATCTTTAAGTGCGGATTTTCAAACTCATGAATCTTTATGTCTAACTCGGGAATTTATACGGTATTTCGAGCAAACAAGAATAGTTTGAAGGCTCCAAAAATTTGAACTAGAATTGTCCGCAAGTAAACGTTGCGCAACTGATAAAAGGGGCGAACAGTAACCAGTCTTTAGTGACAGTCTTTCAGAGTTTAAAAGTTCAATATAAAGTACGGGCGATACACAGAATACAATTACGAATTATAAATAGTTCTACGCAACTATATATGACTGAGCGAGAGCATAGTATAGATTCCCGAGTTCGAGATATCGAATAAAAAGTTAAAACATAATTTAGTATTGCAAAAGTTAACAGAACAACATAAAATACAAATATATTCTTACAAATCTGGTCTGTATAATTCGGATTATTTGGACTACTGTTCTCATATTAGTGTAATTTTCATGATGTTTCGACCGATGTAACCCCCGACCTTCTTCAGGTGTATCTTGACAATAGTTCTTACTGATGTATGACGGAAAGAATTTTTTTTTATTTCTTTTTTCTAATGAACCAATGTTATTAGAATTCAAAACGTGTGATGTGTTGGCCAAGATCAAAGTGTAGTATCTGTTCCGATGGATACTACACCCTATAGACCGGTATCGTCTTGGCGCTCGGGTCTTTATTCCGCCAGTCTGTGGGTGTGTCCTGGTTAGTTCTAGGAGGTCCACCCTCCCAGGCGTTGTCTCCTCTCTTTGGGGTGGAGTAAGTTTATCGCTTACTGCCTGAGGCGCTCTTACTGGGGAATACCGACAGGACTGCCCAGACATTTTTTTGTAGGCCAGAGTGCTCACCTTCTCGAGGTGTGGCTTTTCAAGTCCCACTTTGTCGACCTTGTGTCACATCTTACCTTGTGGGAGGAAGATAGATAAAACGTGTGGTGTGTTTGTCGAACGGAAAAAGCGTTAAGTCGTTTTCATTTTCGTATTATCTTTTTCTCATCTGAAAGAATCAGAAACATTATATGAAATCGGTACGGAGACAGATTAACACATATTTTGAATTCTAACGGAATTTGGTTCGTTAGAAAAAAGAACAAAAAATATTATTACCACCATTCATCAATAAGAGTCATTGTACTGATACACCTAGAGAAGGTCGGAGCTTATATCGGCCGAAATGTTGTAAAAATGACACCCAAGATGAGAACAGTAGTCCGAACGATCCAATAATTCATATTATTAATACTCATCTAAAAAATTCAGAAACAAAATGTGGTCTCATAGATAGTTTTTGTTTCGGTGGTATTAGAGGAAGTAATAATTTCACATTTTTATTTTTGTTACATTTTTTGGGGGGCTGGGGTTTCAATAAAATGATAACCACATTTTCTGGTTTAAATATTGATATCTTCATAAAATGTCTAACCAAATGTGGCAAAAACGAGTTAGTTTCAGTAGATGTGTGCCGAATATCTTTGATATTATTTTATCAAACGATGATGTAAGTAAATAATGCAAGTTTTGGATATGAGTATTTATTCCATTAGCACGCAACTTTCGTAACTACTGATAATAATACAGGTTAACTTGTTACGTGAAAGTTAAAAAACATATTAAAAGTTTACGGTTAAATATTCGTTCTTAGTAAATATTTTTTTTTTAATTGTATTACTGTTCTCAACTTAGATGTTATTTCCCGACCTACTCCATGTGTGTCTCGTCGAACTCGGGAATCTTTATGTCAAACTCGGAAATCTGTACGGAATTCCGAACGGATCCCTTTTATTTAATCAACTGGTGTAGCTTGCTCTCGTTCCGTCAACCATGACCTTGTAGAAGTTTTAAGTAATTTGTAATTGTCGTATTTTTATAGCTTCTACTGAGGATTGAACCTTTAACCTCTAGAAGACTGTGACTTTTAACTGAGTATTTCTCAGTATTTATATCTTTTGCGCTATGAGTCTTTACGCTCCGAATAATCCAAACATTCCGAAACATAAAATAAAAGTTTATTTCAATAATCTCTATTTACTGACCTCAACACGAGGACAAGTCATTCTTGGTGTTTTCGTCATCAAAACTTGGACGTAGCTGGATGACGTCATAATAGACATGGTGTTGCTTCCGATAATAGCTAGAGATATTTTCTAGATCATCCAAGCGGTCTCTTGGTGCACGTTCTTACAATTGGCTATCACCCGTAAAAAGTTTCGTATGGATCACGAAGTATCGGGATGTAAGAGCCCTTACGTTTCGACCGTGAAAGGAAACCGGAACAGGAAGTTACTTTACGTTATTGCACAATCCCTCCTCGTTGTTCAGTGCTTTGCGAATATTTGAACGGTTCTCAAAAGAAAGGTCTACATAACTGCTGACCTGGTCAGTCCTGCGTCTTGAAGGCCTACCACAAAACTTTTTTTTTATCGGAAAATATTTTCATTGCTTCCGGGAGCTCTTATGCCGACGTTGCAAAACCAGTTAAATCTACTTTTCTTGTTCACCTAAAGGTCAGTTAGTGGTGTGTATTTATTATCCTTTCTTTCTGGTTCCGCCAAACGGAGCTGCGTCGCAGAGATTGAAAGCAGATTGTGCTTTACAGGACTGCGTGGAAATAGTCGAAGCGAGCTTTAGTTTTATCGGAGTAAGATTTTTAGATTTTATATCTAATATAGAAACAAAGTGTGGCTTTTAAATTTACATGTGCGTGTGACGCCAATAATGTGCAGTATTAGAAAAGACTCTTTTTTATCGAACAGGTAACTAGAAAGTAGTAACACTAATAAATGATAAAGGAACATATATGTACTGTTGAGAGACGGTTAGGGAAGCGAGAGAGAAAGAGGAGAGAGGGTAGTCCGTTGGATAAGAAACGAGCATGAAGAGAGAAGAACTCATGGACGGCGGCACCGGGGGGGCCAAGCTCCCCCACTTTTTGACTTGGCCCCCCCCCCCACTTTACGGTCATCAATAATGAAGTTATATATGCATGTGTTTAACCGCCCCCCCCACTTTTAAGAAGAGCCCCCCCCCACACACACACACTTTTATAACTGTGCCGCCGGTCCTGGAAGTATATATTAAAGTTAAAAAGTTGAAGCTACAGCGTGATCGGTAAAAGCCACGTGTCTAAATAATATATGAAAGAAACAATAGAGATAGCACAAAGTCGACGGTCTAATGAATGTAAAGAAAGGAAGAAACGATAGAGATATAACTAGGTAACAAGTCTGAAGAATATGAAGAGATATTGCGTTACGAATCTAAAGAAGATACAGAGAGAGAGCAAGAGAGAGAGAGAAAGAAAGAGAGAGAATCAAAGAGAGAGAAATAAAAAGAGAGAGAAAGAGAGATACAGAGAGAAAGAAAGAGAGAGAAAGAGAAAGAAAGAGAGAGAAAGAGAAAGAAAGAGAAAGAAGAGAGAGACAAAGAGAGAAGGAGAGAAAGGGTAAGAGCGAGAGAAAGAAAGTGAGAGAAAGAAAGAGAGAAAGAAAGAGAGAGAAAGAGAGAGAGAGAAAGAAAGAGAAAAGGAGAGAGAGAAAGAAAGAGATAAAGAAAGAAAGAGATAGAAAGAGAGATAAAGAAAGAGAGAGAAAGAGAGAGAAAGAAAGGTAGAACAAATCCACGTACCTAAAGGATATAAAAAAGAAAAACACAAGAGAGATAAAACAAAGTCAGGCGTCTAAATGGATATGAATAAATAAGCAAGTACTATAGGACAAAGTCACGTGTCTAGATGATATAAAAAAGAAACAAACAAGAGTGATAGAACAAAGTCATGCGTCTAAAAATATAGAGAAAGAAAGAAGCAAGAAAGGTAGGAGAAATCCACGTCCCTTAAAGATATGAAAAAGAAAAGAAAAACAAGAGAGATAAAACAAAGTTACGCGCCTAAAGGACATGAACAGGGAGGTGACGGTGGTTAAGTGGATATCGACACGGACTGAAGACCTGGGTGTTCCAAGTTCGAATCCAGTCGGTTCCACAGTACTACTTTCACTTAGGGATGTTGGCAACCTTCTCGTGGTCCTTCCCGTAAGTACCCGATGTCTAACTAGAAAAACATTGGGGAAACTAATGCCAACACCAGAATCATCTGATTCACACGAAGAAGAAGACATGAAGAAAGAAAAACTATAGGAAAAAGCCACGTGTCTAAATGATATAAAAAAAAACAAAAGAGATACGACAAAGTCACGCTTCGTAGGAATAGAAAGAAACAAACAAGAGAGATGACAAAGTCATGTACCTGAGTAATATTAATAAATATAAAGGAAGAGAGAATGAGAGAGGGGCAAAGAGAGAGAGACAGACAGATTAGCCCGTGAGAAAAGAAAACCAGTGTGATAAAAGAAATAAAAGTATATATAAACGGTTAAAACGATGGGGGATGAAACTAAACAAATTTAAGCAGGCAGTATACAGAAAAGGGAAACAGTACTGAAGAAGAATTGAAGAATTACCAAGTCAGAAAATAGAATAAAATAAGTTACATGCTAACGTGTGAAGTAAATAAAATCACCACGAAAGTGTATAGAGAGAGCAAAGTTAAATTATAATAATAATAATAAGAAGAAGAAGAATAATAATAATAATAATAATAATAATAATAATAATAAGAATAATAATAATAACAATAACAACAACGATGAAAGAAAAACGCAAAAATAAATAGTTTTCCAATAAAGACGGAAATACGCGAATCAAATAAGTGAGTTCGACAAGCAGGACGAATTAGGAATTGCGAAAATGGAAATAAACGAAAGACCGAAATCGAAAGTCAGTAAGAAGGCTGGAAAATAAATCAAACGTTAATTCTTTGATCCGAACGGATAGGCGTTGATGGGAAACGAGTCTTGGAGAAAACCAGGGATAATCTCGCAGTTTTTCACTTGACGGCTGGGGTAAAAAAAAAGGCATCGCCTGCTAATGGATAGTAAAAGTGGGATAATCTTTTTTTCTTTTTTTTCTTTGTTTATTTGTTTATTTTTTATTTATTTTTTGGGTAAATTGAAATGAGAAAAGCAAAGTTAGATTGACACCATTGATGCTGCGAATATTTTGTATTCGTTCTTACTATTTAAACACACTTCGCATGTCTTTGCGCATGTGTGCACGTGTTTTATATATATATATATATATATATATATATATATATATATATATATATATAATCAAAAGAAAACTACGGTTGTATTGGGTGTTTAACGTTTCTTTGAATGGATTAAATGTAGTCTTTTTTTAAGTAAGAAAAGAAAAGTTCGCCGCCATTTGTATTTATGCTTCTTAATATGTAGTACTCGTTACAATATTTTAAATATAAAATATGACTGAGATATAAAACACAGAAACGGAAAAATATAAAGGAAGAAAGGAACAATAAAGATCAGACATCATCACGTGCCTAAAGAATAGAAAGCGCGAAACAAATGAGATAGTACAAAGTCATGTCTGTACATGGTTTAAAGAAAGAAAGAAACTATATAGGATGAAGTTACATGTGTAAAAGATATAAAGAAAGAAACTATATAGGATGAAGTTACATGTGTACAAGATATAAAGAAAGAAACTATATAGGATGAAGTTACATGTGTAAAAGATATAAAGAAAGAAACTATATAGGATGAAGTTACATGTGTAAAAGATATAAAGAAAGAAACTATATAGGATGAAGTTACATGTGTAAAAGATATAAAGAAAGAAACTATATAGGATGAAGTTACATGTGTAAAAGATATAAAGAAAGAAAGTATATAGAATGAAGTTACATGTGTAAAAGATATAAAGAAAGAAACTATATAGGATGAAGTTACATGTGTAAAAGATATAAAGAAAGAAACTATATAGGATGAAGTTACATGTGTAAAAGATATAAAGAAAGAAAGTATATAGAATGAAGTTACATGTGTAAAAGATATAAAGAAAGAAAGTATATAGGATGAAGTTACATGTGTAAAAGATATAAAGAAAGAAAGTATATAGGATGAAGGTAGATGTGTAAAAGATATTAAGAAAGAAACTATATAGGATGAAGTTACATGTGTAAAAGATATAAAGAAAGAAACTATATAGGATGAAGTTACATGTGTAAAAGATATAAAGAAAGAAAGTATATAGGATGAAGTTACATGTGTAAAAGATATAAAGAAAGAAACTATATAGGATGAAGGTACATGTGTAAAAGATATTAAGAAAGAAACTATATAGGATGAAGTGACATGTGTAAAAGATATAAAGAAAGAAAGTATATAGGATGAAGTTACATGTGTAAAAGATATAAAGAAAGAAACTATATAGGATGAAGTTACATGTGTAAAATATATAAAGAAAGAAACTATATAGGATGAAGGTACATGTGTAAAAGATATAAAGAAAGAAACTATATAGGATGAAGTTACATGTGTAAAAGATATAAAGAAAGAAACTATATAGGATGAAGTTACATGTGTAAAAGATATAAAGAAAGAAACGAGATCTGAAACAAAGTAACGTCTCTAAAAGATATCAAGAAAAAACAAGAAACATAGGGCAAAGTAACATGTCTAAAGGATATTAAAACATATTATGTCATGTATCTAAAAAACATCGGGAAGGAATGTCGGAGAGATTTCTTCTGGTATTAATTATTTTTGACAAAGGGAAGTTTCTTTTCCCGAAATATTAAATAAATGATTTTATAATCATCCGAACATACCACAAACAGCTAACACCACTCTAGCTGTTATGTAAGATTTAAGGAAAAATAAATAGTAAGTCATATTTCGTATTCGATTTATTATTTTTATTCCTTCCAACTTACACCTTACCCGGAATTTGCATTGGCCACAGTCTTTTAAAAACATACTACTACAAATATATATATATATATATATATATATATATATATATATATATATATATATATATATATATACATTCGTATGTATGTATGTGTTGGATTATGGATGATATGTGCGCTAGTATGAATGTGGACACATGCGAATCAGTACAGGTCGGTGTGATTGATAGTAAGCGAAACCGACTAGTTCTCAAGGTTAATCATGGACTTGACGAGAGGAGGTCAAATGGGTCAGAATCGTGGCTTCAATGCATGTTCATTTCATTAGAAGAACATTTTGACGGTGTCTGCCTCTAAATAGGATTACTCTCTCGCTGATTTACCGAGTTGTTGATAACGGTCATATGGGTTAAGACGTTGGAATTAAACTTTGAAACATGACTTGTGTTCCGAGGTTCGAGTTCGGCGACCAGTATAGATAATCTTCTCTACACTGACGATTCCCGTAAGGATGAAACCTATACGTATTGAGAAAAATATTATAATTATATATATATATATATATATATATATATATATATATATATATATATATATATATATATATATGCATGCGTATAGGCTCATATTTATTTATTCCTGATTATTTTTCTGTTCTTTTTTACATTTTCGAAACTTCCCTGCCTCTCGATCACAAATTTTAAATTCGTTCCATTCAAAGATGTATTCGTCTTTTTAGAATATTTTCTGTCAGTAGTCTGAAGATGCTAGACTACTAGACTTTGAATAATGGCGTAGCTGAAGCTTATATGAACATATGTGGCCGAAATATTTGTATTAATAAAAATGTACATGAAGGCATATATATATATATATATATATATATATATATATATATATATATATATAATGTTTATATATATATATATATATATATATATATATATATATATATATATATATATATATATATAAGACAGGTATAGAAAGATTATAACTAAGAAAAAAGCAAGATTTTTTTCACTTTAATTTATTTGTCTTGAAAATTAATATTGTAAAACAACTATTATAAATGTATGTTCATAAATCCAGTTGTCTCGGTGGCTGAGGTAGCTGAGACGTTTTACGTTCACACTCAGTGTTGATTCAGTGTCAAGTTTTGGGCTGTAAAGTCGGCGAATCATCTGCATAAAGTCACACTGATGAGTCTTTATTAAACGAAACACGTTTCTGTGGATGTAAAATATGTAAAAATCAAGAAATAAAATAATACTATATAATGGGAAATCGCTCTGATGCAGAATGATTACGTTTATGCGCAGTGTTACTCTCTGAATTGAATCTTCTCGGAAATGTTATATCCTAATATAACTATCATATATTTATAAATTTAGAAAAGTTCATTTTTTAAGCATCTTTTGAATTTTAATATAAAGATAGAGGCAAACTGCCTTCAAAGAAACCATGTGTTAGATGCAGGTAATTTATTCAATAAAAATTAAAATTAAAATATTTCAAAACATTTCTCAAAATATTTCAAAATAACTTCCTACTTTTTTTCATCTTGAATTTTTTTAGCTACTAAAAATCAAGATAAAAAAGGAAGGTATTTTGAAATATGTTGAGAAATGTTTTGAAATATTTTGATTTTGATTTTGATTTAATAAATTACCTGCATCTAACACATGGTTTCTTTGAAGGCAGTTTGCCTCTATCTTTATATTATAATATATTTATTTTCGTTTACACGCTTATTACTGTAGCCGTTAACAGTCAATCATTCGAGATATAAGATCGGCTTGTCAGCAATAAAAAGCCACATTGAATGATCTTCATAAGACGGAACACGTGTCTGTAGATATACGATATTAATATAAAAGTAGATTATTAAAAATAATATATATATATACAGGGTGATTCATAAGTCACTTAGCTATTTATTTTGGAAATTCTAAAGTTAAAAAATACGGTAATACAAAACAAAAGTTTATCAACAAATTCATTTATAGGAGTTTAAAATTACAGTAGATTTTCAAAATGTCTACCTTCGTTCTGCATGTTTAGCTCCATTCTTTTTCGCAAGGAATTTACGACTCTTTGTAGCATATTTGATTGATTATGAAATAAATATATATAGAAAAAATATATAAACGAACACATTTAAAATAACAAATAGCAATAATTAGAGAGTAAGATAACAATTATCAAAAGTTCATGGTATGTTTGTGCTTCATATGGTAATCTTTTAAATAGCTAAGTGAAGTGACTTATGAATCACCCTGTATATATATATATATATATATATAGAGAGAGAGAGAGATGGTGGAGAAATAATCTATTATAAAAGAGCAGTTGTCTGTGTGTGTATATGTCCACTTATAAGTAAAAAACTACAAAATAAACACCAACAAAGTTGGTATATTCTTGATCGGCGTTGCCCTGACTGAATAATATCAAAATAAATAAAATAATTTAAGAAATGGGTCAGGTTCGTCGGGGGGTCGTTTTTTTCAGCCATCTTCAATGTTATCCATTATATAAAAGAGAGGTGAATATCTTACATTATTATTTTCAATAGAGTTGAATGAGCAAGGCACAGGTGAAAAAGAGAGTGTGGAGAGGGGTATGAAAAAACGGAAAAGGAGGAAAAGGAGATAGATAGATAGATAGATAGATAGATAGATAGATAGATAGATAGATAGATAGACGGATTGATAGAGATAAAGAGATAGAGGTTTTATTATCAAGATCTTACACACACTTTTTAACCTCATTTTTTTATTGCTCCGGGCAACCCTGCAAGTACATAATATAAAATATTTTTTTTATATAATTATCATCATATTCTTATGAGAAGATATCTCTTAGAGTAAACTAAAGTAATCATTTCCAATGATCAATGATATAAAAGCTCGATATTCGTTACACGAAATAATAGAGCTTTAAGAATAGGAATTGAGATACTTAGAATGAAATTTAAATCAGGTCTCAAAAGAAAAAATGAGCACTTCTGCATTTCAACCGTCACTTGGACTTAATAATTGAAGAGTTCCATTTATTCAACCGAGTCAAAAACCAATGTTGACTGTTTGTTGGATTTTCGTTTTAGATTATAAATTGTCGTATTAAAAGATCACTGTTGACTATTTGGATAAAATTTCAATTCATACAATAAAAAATATCACTGACTAAAATCACTGACTATTCATTTTAATGATAATTTTTTGTTTTAAAAATCACTGTTGACTATTTTGAGAAAGTTTTAATTCATACAACAAAAAAATATCACTGACTATTCATTAAAATAATCAATTTTCGTTTTAAAAATCACTGTTGACTATTTTGAGAAAGTTTTAATTACTACAATAAAAAAATCACTGACCATTCATTTTGATGATACATTTTCGTTTTAAAAATCACTGTTGACTATTTTGAGAAAGTTTTAATTGCTACAATAAAAAAATCACTGACCATTCATTTTAATGATAAATTTTCATTTTTTAAATCTGTGTTGACTATTTTGAGAAAGTTTTTATTACTACAATAAAAAAAATAACTGACTATTCATTAAAATGATCAATTTTCGTTTTAAAAATCACTGTTGATTAATTCATACAATAAAAAACTTTTTTTTTAATTTTTATAATTTTTTTAATTATTAAATAAAATATTTTAATATTCAATAACGATACATTGTTCGCTGTTATTATTCTTCGCTGTTAATATTGATATTTTGAAAACAAACCATCTAATTCAGTTACTTCCGGTTGGTCGTCTGCCCCTGTCTTCAAAAGAGGAAAGCAAATTTAATCCAAGTGACAGTTGAAATGCAGAAGTGCCGAAAAATGTTCCAGCAGATATTGATTTTACGTATGTTTCGATGGAGACTTTTATTACCTAAATCGGCAAAAGATAAAAAAGACGGTTTTTTTTTAAATAAAAAAAAGAAGAAAAAACACATTTAAAAACAAATTTTACCAAACGTCCAAATGTTAAACACTTGTGTGCATGATTTAATGGAAATAAGCAAAAGATATGACAGAAAGGTCACAATAATATTCAAAGAAAAACACTGTGAATTTAACTGGAGTCAACGGAACAAAACAGGCAAGAAATAAATGTTACTTAAGGCAAGATAACTTACTCCTCTACTTACCTCGATAAGTTTATTTGTGTTTTAGTTATTTTAAAGCGTTATTGCCGACTCTGTTTATATTGGAACGAAAAAAAGATGGCGCCTGCACGAGGATCCCTGATAATCACCCCAAAATCGAAAAATAAACTAAATACTGGAAGAAACACAGACAATGCAAAAATGTCATGTTCTACCAGTATTTTGTTTAATTTTTGATTTTTGAGTGATTATCAGGGGTTCTCGTGCACACTTTATCGGCGTCATCTTTTTTTGTTACGTTCTAACTGAAACGATGCGACACTAGGTTTGTTTATAACAAAATAAAACGCTTCAAAATAAATTAAAACACAAATAAACTTATCCAGGTAGGAAAAAGAGAAACTTATCTTGCCTTTGGTAACATTATTTGTTGCATATTTGTTTGTTTTTTTACACTTTTTTGTTGACTTCTGTAAAAAATACTCAAACCCCACGATAATATTGTTAAAAACCGTCCGGTTGATAAAATCGACATGTTCGGGTTCTCAGTGTATTGCATTGTACATAAATCACAAACGTTTTAAAATATTAACATGAAATATAGTTCGGCGCGCAAGAATACACCATTAAGAAAACATGCATTTCGCTAATTATATATCTAGTTTCCTGAAATAATATATAAACAATAAAGAGGGAGAGGAAGAGTTCGATAGAAATCGGAGGTAATATTAGTGTACGTGTGTGATAGAGATAAAACAAGTATACGTGTGCGTAGACGTGTGTGGCTGTTTACGTGATGAGAGATTAGGGAGAGTTTTTAGCCAATGGCATTATTTCAACGACCAATAAGAAACGTTGTCCAAATCCCAGAAGTGCTTTTTCCATACAGCGTCCACTGATTCACATCAAACACGCATCAAATAGACCACTGTCAGGGCGGATTAAGAAAAGGACAAGGATGGCCGAAGAACGGACATGAATGAAGCCTGACACGAGCTTAACAGATTCTTTGTCATATATATATATATATATATATATATAATATATATATATATATATATATATGTATGTATATATATATATGTATGTATATATATGTATGTATATATATATATATATGTATATATATATATATGTATATATACATACATACATATATATAATGTATATATATATATATATATGTATGTATATATATATATGTATGTATGTATGTATGTATGTATATATATATATGTGTGTATATATATATATATATATATATATATATATATATATATATATATGTACAAATAACACTCTACATGCTATGGAGGGATCAGACCTGGTATTATTAGCCCCATGGGTTGAGTTATCAGACGCACGTATCCGTAGGCAATAAAACTAGTGTACGGTGTTATATAAAATACATGTTTTTACAAACGTAATTGCGAACTATGCCATTACTCTTATGCTAAAATCAGAACATTACTCTCTCTCTTTCTCTCTCTCTCTCTTTCTATATATATATATATATATATATATATATATATATATATATATAATGTAGGCTTACATTCCCTGTTAAAACTCCAGAGAAGCATGACTACGTTTATATAAATTTACCTGAATGTTAAGTTTTTTTAAGTATAAAATCTCTATTTGTTCGAAGATTTTTTGGCTACACATTTGTACATATACTTCCGTCAGAGCCATGGATAGTCAAACCTTTTCGGGCAAAGGACACACACACACACACACACACACACACACATATATATATATATATATATATATATATATATATATATATATATATATATAAATTATATTCCTTGTCTTATATGCTTTGTTTAAACGCCTGATGATTATAATTAATTCGTAAATTATGTAAGTTTACTTGTTTTTCTATTTTCTGTACCAACCAGGTGATTACCGATGGCAGATTAATGTGTTTGAAAGTTCCCGGATGATCTCGAAACCTTGTGTAAATTGATATCACGTAGTATGTGTGTGGATATTCTAATTTCTAATTTTTAAAATGTCTTGCCAACATAGCCAGCTCTGATACATGTATTTATAAACAACAGATTTTTTTTGAATTGCTGACCAAACATTCTTACGAAAAGAAGAGAAAATGGTTCGAGTCGTGTAAACTACTCTCATCATGGTTGCTGGAAAACAACGTTGAGTAGAAGAAGAAATCCTTTTGACAATGTCAAGGCCGTGATAAGCTAGTCATGGAAGTTTCAATAGATGGGGCATCGTGATGGGCCAATAAATTTACCACTATTAAATATAGCATCTTTGCGTGCAATGGTGTTTTTTATGATATTGATGGGATATCCATTGGCAATAAAAAATATTGGTAATTTGACCATGTTCCGCATCTAGTCGGGTTGGTAAACAAATCATAAGTGCTCGATGAGTAAGAGTAACAATAATGGTTATTTATGTGTTTTGCCAGCCATTCGAAATAATTCTCTTCCTGTCCCTTTTTCCTTTTCTATCTCTCCTGTTTACGACGCCATATTATTATGTTATTTTTTTAATTATTATTGTTTGAAGCAATAGTTAAAGAATAAATGCTGAGATGCTGAGAACAGATACTACACTTTGAATTATTTATTTTCACAAAATATACAAATTTAAATTACGAACAAAGTAGGCACAAGGCGATCAAATGTTTGGGGAAAATGGGGGCCGTTGGTCATCGTGGGTCAACAGTTATGAAGATGTTTATCTTACACTCAACTAAAATCATCTCTGTCATCTCAAAACCACATTTACTTTTGAAGGACATCCTACTTAAAATATCTTCAAATTGTTGAGAAAATCCTTATTTCATGAATACATTTATTTACAGAAATTCATCGAATTAAAACGGGGAGTATTGATTTACTCCTCTCCAGGAGTTAGGCACAAGGCCAGTTTTAATCTTACTCCCACAAGTAAGATGTGACCCAAGGTCGGGTCGGGAAAGTGGGGTTTAAAAATTGCCTGGGCAGCCCCGTCGGCATTCCCCGGTAGGGGCGCCTCAGGCAGTAAGCAATAAACTTACTCCTTCCCAAAGAGGGGAGGCGAAGCCTGGGAGAGTGTACCTCCTAGAACTGCACAGGACAGACCCATAGACCGGCGTAAATCAAGCCCCGAATGCCAACGCAATACAAGTCTATAGGGTGCAGTATCCATCGGAACAGATACTATACTTTGATATAAGCCAAAAGGCCAAGATAAAAGAGGACCAAGAAACTATAAAATAAATATGTGTTTATAACCTGGCATTTATAAATTAATCTATTATTAGGTTATCTTTTAATGGGGATAAATTAGTGTAGTATCAGTTCTGTTGTCATATATCCGTCCTTCAAGAAATTACAACCTCCCTTTTTAATCCTCCCAGGTCTTACATCCTCCTGTGAGAGATGGGTAATGTAGTATCTGTTCTTTTGTAATAAGTCCATCTTCTCAGGGACTACCTTTTTGGTGGGAGGGCAGGTGGTAACGTAGTATCATTTCTGTTGCCATGATACTATATTCACAGGCATTACCTTCTGTTTTTTTACGTGGAGATCCTCTCAGGTATTACCTGCTCTATTTTGGAAGGGGTATTGTAGTAGCTGTACTGTTGTCATGATACCATTCTACCAGAAATTACTTCCTCCTTTGGGGATTAGTGTAATATATGTTCGTTAATGTCCCCTCCTTTGGGGTTCAGTGTATGTAGGTTCGTTCATTATGAGTTTACTCACCCAGCTTAACATAAGTATGCGACGGGAGGGCCCATATATTTGCTAGTATATATATATATATATATATATATATATATATATATATATATATATATATATATATATATATATATATATAAGGTTAATCAAAAAAATATATAAGAGGCAACTAATATCTTTACTTTTCACTGTCATTTACTGCATTGATTGCAAACAGGTTTCCCGCCTGGATAACTTTTTCGTCTTTGGACTACCACTCACCGCCAGGATCATTTTTCAATCAACCTTCTTGATACCTTTCCTGAATATGTTTTAAATTTTATGACTTGGATGAACTGTATAGCTTTAACAAAAAAGTATGTTTTAGGCTGTTATATTTGATGTTTTATATACTTTTATGTATTTTTATATATATTTTTATATAATTTCAAAGTTTAATTTTATTACCTGCAGTAATGTCATTGCGGTAATGGTCCTCTGGGGTGAAGATTTTTTTTTGAAAACTCATGAGTTAAGGACTTTAAGGTAGTTTGCCTTAACATTGAATTCTAATAAAATTTGATTCGCACCTTATTTTATATGCTGTATATATATATATGTGTGTGTGTACAAGAGACACTTCTAAACTAATTAACAAAATAGTATGATATTTTAATACAGCTAGTAGGCGTTAAGGTTCTTGATGTGGGCTATATTTAGTTTTATTTAGTTTTATGCAACAGGGGTAAAAAGGTAGTCGAAAACATTCATAAACATTAAGATATTTCTGATTGTGTTAAAACTTTTACCATACGTATTAGACATTAAGTGATTTCCAAATTTCAGACTGTCCTGAGTATTGTAAAGGGTCTGCAGGGGCATAATATGGTTAACATCCCCCATTTAAAAATTCAAATATATCAGATTTGCATTGAATAAGATTCATAGTCATTAGACACCAATAAAGCAAGATTCCCTGAATTTTAATTTCTTCTTAAGACTCCTTAAGCATAAGCTTTAAATTTTAGACATTTTCTAGAATAAAAATCATGGCATAGATTTTAATAAAGATTAGAATAAATATTCTAGACATTATTTCATATCATTATATCTTGGTTTTAATCTTCGTAGGGGCACATACTAATCGTATAAAACTGTTCGAACGGGTTGTTAATGTGGGGTATATTTAATTTAATTTAGTTTATTGCAAAGGGGGGTGCAGAACGAGTGAAAGTTCTTCCCAACAATTCTGATACCTTTGATTGTTGTGAAATGTTATCACCAGGTAAAAGACATAAAGTAATAAATATTCCATGAATTGAAGTTTCTTTAGGGTATTTTAAATGGGTTTTAGGGTGCATAATATGGACACTACCTCCCATTTGAAAATTCAGACATTTCAGCTTCGCAATAAATTTGATCCATAACGATTAGAAACAAATTTAACAAGATTCCCTGAATT
>OY744546.1:50882688-50907688 GCA_963556195.1 Sepiola atlantica
TAAGGAAGCAAGTGTTGGTGAGAGTGTAGTGTCTACGTATTCTGGTGTTGTTAAGGCTGGATATGGTAGTTAGGGGGAAACCGTTGGTTAATAGGGTTTGGTGGAAGGCTTCGGTGTGTGTTGTTTTATCGGAAGTAGAAGAGCATTTGTCCTGTATGCGGGTGATTTCGGTTTGTGCGTAACTAATTTTGGATTTGAGGGGTAGTGCGGATTTATAGTGGATGAAGAGGTTCCTGCAGGCGGGTTTTCTATAGAAAGTGGTGTGGAGAGATCCGTCGTCATTAATGCTGAGTTTTAAGTCTAGAAGTGAGAGAGAGCCTGAGGTGTTGGGGTGTTCGATGGTAAATTTAATGTGGGGGTCAGAATTATTAAATGTATTAAAGATAGAGGTAGCTTCCTCTCGGGATGAAGTGAGGATCAAAATGTCGTCAACGTATCTCGAGAAGAAAATATGGGAATGGCAGGAGGTGGGTAAGAGTATGAAAGAAGTAGTCGAAAGAGTTAGATAGGTGAGAGGGGATATTTTATTGTGGCCAGGTGTGGAATTTTTTTAGGGTAGGAGTATTGACCAGCTGGCCATGTCAGGGATGTGTGAATATAAGTGAGTTTGAAAGAATGTGTGGAAATATCCCGTGAACATGAAAATAAAGAAAAGGAAAAGAAAAAGAAGAAAGATGATTTTAATTTTGGTGAGAGATAAGTGAAATGTAGTTTCGTTCAGGATGTGTTGATGGTTTGAGATTAAATTGAGGGAAAAAGGGGTTTAAATATCTAAATATTTGTGAGGATGTGTAGATTGTGTTCATTGGTAAGGCTGTTATTTGTGGTTAAATAGGTTTGATTCATAGTGAATGAATATGTATGTCGGAAATATATATATACAAATTAATTTTAATCTATACAGTACATATTTCAGAGACTACCATAGTTTCCTTGATGGGGGTAGACCTTACTGTTTAGAAAATGCCCTTACAACCCATCTCAAATCTTCGGCGATTCACAAAATGAAGACATTTCGAAAAATAGAATCCGACGATCATAGTTTATATATATATATATATATATATATATATATATATATATATATATATATATATATATATATATATATATATATATATATAAACTAATGGGCCTTTCCTGCCACCCGGTCCACGACTTCTAGATAGATAGGTAGATTATGGATTCTGTTGTTTCTTCTCAATTAAATCGATGTTGTTTTTGGTGCACGGATAATCGGGACAAAATTCCTTTGCCAGGGAACAAATTTGTATGCCAAATGGACTGTCATAAGCTTTGAAGCACTTTAAAGTTTTAGGCAAGACATCACCGGCACGGATGACAACTTTGTATTTCGTCTGAATGATTGATGGGCCATCTATCTATGTATCTATCTATCTATCTATCTATCTATCTATCTATCTATCTTTCTTTTCTTTTTTTCTTTCTTTGTCTATTTTTCTGTTGTAGAAATTTCGAGTATATGAAGACAGATATGTCTGTTTGTTTAAATGAATCAATCTTTCCGTTTCTCTGTTTTAGATTGTGCAAATATATACTGGAACATCTACGGTTGTACATCTATCGGCTGATCTTTTCGTCGTTTTCGGTGTAGTGTTCGAAAACAAAATCAAATTATTCGTTTTTATCTATCTCTTTATGTTTTCCTGTAAAGTAGAATATTCGCAAATATCAAGCCATTCGTTTTCATTTATGTATCTATTTATTTAGCCATCTGTTATGTTGTCTATTGCAGAATAATCGAATAAATCAGAGCAATCGTTTAAATTTATATCTATCTATCTATCTATCTATCTATCTATCTACCAATCTATGTGTGTTTTTTAGGATGTAGAATGTTCGCAAATATAAAGCAGTTGGTTTCTATTCATCTATCTTTATATATATATATATATATATATATATATATCTGTGTGTTGATTCTTTTCTATCTATGTATCTATTGATGTGTCCATTTATCTAATATAGAAAAGCATTTGTTTACATCTATCTATCTATCTCTTTCTCCTCCCCTCTCTCTCTATCTTTCTCTCTCTCTCCCTGTGTCTCTCTCTCTCTCTCTCTCTCTCTCTATATATATATATATATATATATATATATATATATATATATATATATATATATATATATACTACCATTAGCTTTAAGGCATAGCTCATTGGGTAAAAACTAATTCGAGCTTCCAGCACTTGACAATGTTTACATTGATATATCACTTACATTCAGTCAGAGTCGTATTATAGCGCAAGGGAAGAGTGGCCGACTGTCTGCTCGAACGTTGAGTTTCAACCCTAACTGGTCTGGCGACACTGAAGAGCTGTGTTACAGCGAAACAGTCTGTATGTGAATGACTATATGAAGCTCCCTTTCTTGGGTAGATCTTATTTGTAAGGATATCGCCAACTGTCATTAGCTTTAAAACGTAGCTCATTGGGTAAAACTAATTCGAGCTCCCGGCACTTGACAATGTTTACATTGAGATATTACTTAAATTCAGACCGTGTCGTATGATAGCGGTTGAGTTTCGATCCCGGCTTGAAGCACTAACTGGTCTAATCTCACTTAACAGCTGTGATAGAGCGAAACAGTCTGTATGTGGATGACTATATATATATATATATATATATATGTATATATATATTTATATATATATGTATATATATATATATGTATATATATATTTATATATATATGTATATATATTTATATATGTATATATATATTTATATATATATGTATATATATTTATATATATATGTATATATATTTATATATATATATGTATATATATTTATATATATATATATGTATATATATATATATATGTATATATATATATGTATATATATATATATATATGTATATATATTTATGTATATATATATATATGTATATATATTTATATATATATATATATATGTATATATATTTATATATATATATATATGTATATATATATGTATATATATTTATATATATATGTATATATATATTTATATATATATGTATATATATATTTATATATATATGTATATATATATTTATATATATATGTATATATATATATACGTATATATATTTATATATATTTATATATATATATGTATATATATTTATATATATATATATGTATATATATGTATATATATTTATATATATATATATATGTATATATATATATATATCGGTATGCGCCCCGGCTACTGAGTCAAACATGACTTTCGTATCAGGGTTTAAACCGTGTCCAGCAGGCAATGTCTCCTCCCATACTGATAACTGCAGGTTTGGCATGAAACACGTGTGTATATAGGTTTATTTTGAAAACAATATTTATTTATATATATATATATATATATATATATATATATATATATATATATATATATATATATATATATATATATTAGTAAAAAAGAAGTGTCGTAAATAAACCATCAAAGCTTTTAATAGATGCAATATTTATTTTGTTAAAAAAAAGACAAAATCGAAACCGATTTTTTTTCTTTTTTTTTTAATATAAACTATCATTTTTTTGTAGTTTATAGTTATACAGATATTTCGCTAATAAAATTAGCCTCATCAGTGTGTTTGAAATTCCGATGTAATTGGAAAGCCAGCTTCTGTTGGTGTGAGCCAGCGAATGAGATGTTGTTTTTTTCTCTCTCGTACGAAATCACGCAAGCACGTGGACGGTTATAGTTTTAAAGGTTCATACTTTTGTTTTTAAGCATCCGGATGAAATTTAGTAAAAAAGAAGTGTGGTAAATCAACTACCATCAAAGCTTGTAATAGATGCAATATTTATTTTATTAAAAAAAAAGACAAAATCGAAACCGATTTTTTTTTTTTTAATATAAACTATCATTTTTTTTTGTAGTTTATAGTTATACATATATTTCGCTAATAAAATTAGCCATGTGTGTGTGTGTGCGTGTGTGTGTTCGTGTGTGTATGTGTGTATCTGTTTTTATAAGTAATGTTTCTTTCTGGTTTGCACATCTCCGTATTCTGTTTGCTTCTACTTGTTTGCTTTTTTTTTTCTTTTTTCATTTCATACTTCATTTCCCTTTTTACTTCTACTTACTTTCTATTCATTTATTTCTTCTTCTTTCTCTTTCTCTTTTTGTACTTCGTTTTTTTTCTTCTTTTTTATTCAAACATTCTTTGCTTCGTAATGTCTTCCTCATTCTTTTACCAATCTTCATTTTATTTTCTCACTTTGTCTCCTCTCCCACTTATTGTAGAAACATTCAGATCAGCGTCTGTAAAAGAAAGCTGCAAATTGGATACATCAACGAAAGATAAAAATTGCTCAGAGAATGGACAATTGTATTGAGAAGTTTAAAGATTAGAATTTAGACTGTATGGTCAGCTGAGTATGGAATAGGCGTTTTCAAGTTCAATGTAAACAAATTCTTGTTGAGCCGCCATCTTAACTAAAATGACTAAATTACTACTTTTATTAAAAGGTGTTATTTTAATGAAATAAAAGTCCAGGCACTATGTTTAATGAAATAAAAATACAGGTACTACTTTAATAAAATAAAAGTCATGGTACTATTTTTATAAAATAAAAGTCTAGGTACTATTTTAATATCAAATAAAAGCCCAAGTACTATTAAAAGTCCAGATACCACTTTTGTAAAGTAAAAGTCAATATACTACTTTAATAAAAATAAATACAGGTACTATTTTAATCAAATAACAGTCTAGGTACTATGTTAATCAAATAACAGTCTAGATACTATTTTAATATCAAATAAAAGCCCAATTACTATTAAAAGTCCAGATACCACTTTTCTAAAGTAAAAGTCAAGATACTACTTTAATAAAAAATAAAAAATACAGGTACTATTTTAATCAAATAAAAGTGTACGTATTACTAAATCTTACCAGTTTCTGCCAATCCCTACGCTGTTGTCTCACCGTTAACTGGACAAACACATTTACCTTCATCCTCTAGTGGACTTTGGACCTTAATAAGCTGCGACTCATTAGTAAAACATGGCTATATTAATAACACATTATGAAACAACTTCACGTGTGTCTTTGTATAGGTTAAAAACATATATATTTATACATTATAAAGGAATCCAATTAATTTTACTGCAAATTGCTTCATTGCATAATCTTTCATAAATGTAATATTTCTTTTACAATGACTTTGTTATGAGAACAAAACAAAAGAGGAATTGAATTATTTTTTTATTACATATTCATTATCAATCGAAGAAGTATCGACAGAAAAATGCAACAGTATATAATATAAACTAATTATTTTGTATCCTATTTTTTTGAAAATCATTACGGAATTTAATCCATCAGAATGCATTTCCAGGATTTTATTTCGTTACAAGGACTTTGTTATAAGAAAAAACAAAAGGAGTTAGTGAATTAATATTTTTATTATTTATTAATTAGTAATCGAATACATATCGACATCAAAGATGTAATAGTACAAAATAACACGAATTAAAAAAAAACTTCAATTACAAAATTAAATCCACCAGAATGCATTTTCTCGATTTTAGTTGGATCCTTCAAGATTTTATTGAAAGATAATTTGGTTACAAAAATAATAAAATATAATCTAAAGTGTTTCAGCTATTTAAATACGTCCGAATAATTTAATTCAAAAAAAAATTTCTTGTAAATAACATATTCATTCACTGAATTATCTTTCGGAAGGTGTAAATATGTTTTACAAAAAAATTAATTCAAAGAAAAGATATGTAGCAATTAAATATTACAATTTATTATTTTTTACATTTGCATGTTCTCACTCGCGGAGTGATTGATCCTTTGTTCGACTAAGACACTTATTTTTTGGATAGCACTTCCACCATACCTTAATTCCGTTTTACGAACGGTCAGACTTTCGGCGTCGTTTTGACAAGGCGCATATTTCCTTCCTCGCCTCTCGCCATGACTTGAACGAGAAGCGAAATCAAAGTCCCGTTTGAGATGTCAATGCGGCAAGACGTTATCTCTCTCTCTCTCTCTCTTTCTCTCTCTCTCTCTCTCCCTTGGTTTCTAGTAATGACCTTGCTGAACAAGATGGAACTCATGGCTCAATTCCATTTCTATGGTAAATATGCGTCGGCGAACTGAACCTATTTTGTATTCCTGTTTTCATAACTTTTTCCAAGTCATGTTTTGCGTTGATAATACTGTTGAATAAAATGGATTTAAATTGTAAAAGAGAAGGTTGTCCATTTAGACAAACTTGGGGACCCTTTTATTCATATAAAACAAGGGCCGTATGATGGATAACGACGCAGGAACCCTACTACAAAACGGCTATCTGCTCTTCAAATATATATGAAGGGAATGAGCGAAACAAACATGACGGACGACTTCCGGGAAACGCCGAGTAGGTAGAGCTATGTCATGACTTCACTGTTGAAAGAGACTAAAAAAATTTAAGCACATCTGCAATTGTTACATATTGAACGTGTATCTTTCAGTTACGGCTAGGGTGCCAACTGTGTCGAGAATAACAGGCAATATGACAGCCAAAGGGTCAGCAAAGATCAACTCGCTGATTTCAAGGCGAATGTTGACTCAGTGTGGGAATATGTGATTCAGCGGATATGACCTAACATTGGGTCTGAGCGAGAGGGTGAGAGAGATGTTTAATCATTCTGGGATTATAACCACGACGAACAAGACACGCTAAGAAATGATTTTAAGATCTCCGAAAAACAGAGGTTAGGGGCATGTGCCCATAGAATTTGCAGTCAAGTAACTTTCCACGAAGCAAGATCATCTGACAAGTTAAAATGGTATTTCTATGAATTCAAGACGAATACTGTGTCTTTGTTTTGGGTGCCGTTCCGACGTTTTATTCCCGGATCAAAGTATGTACTGGAACTGTGAGCGTCCGGGCGTGAAAAAAACTAACGGTGTGATTGAATTAAACTGTTTTTGATAAAAAGAGGGTCGGATTCCCAATGTTGAACGCGATTTACAATATTTCACCAGTTCATTAGTTATAAAATGACTAAATTACTAATTTTATTAAAAGGTGTTATTTTAATAAAATAAAAGTCCAGGCCCTATTTTTAATGAAATAAAAATGCAGGTACTACTTTAATAAAATAAAAGTCAGTGTACTATTTTAATAAAATAAAAGTCAGTGTACTATTTTAATAAAATAAAAGTCCAGATACCATTTTAATTAAAAATAAATAAAAGCAGAAGCACTATTAAAAGTCCAAATACTACTTTTGTAAAGTAAAAGTCCAGATACTACTTTGATAAAATAAAAATACAGATATTATTTTAATAAAATTAAAGTGTAAGTAGTACTTTAATAAAATAACAGTCCAGGTAGTATTTTAATAAAAACTGAAAGCCCAAATACTATTAAAAGTCCAAATACCACTTTTGTAGAGTAAAAGTCAAGATAAAATAAAAATACAGGTAATATTTTAATAAAATAAAAGTGTACGTATTACTTTAATAAAATAAAAGTCCAGGTACTACTTTGATATCATTAACACCTAGGTACTAATCTAATGAAATATTAATCTAGGTACTTGTTCAATAAAATAAAAGTTCAGACACTATTTTAACAAAATATAAGTCCGCGTACAAAAGCTTAATATAAACCAACAAAAACTAAAAAAATATGATGTTCGCCATATGTAAAAATACTCATACGCATACCCGCAAATATTGGTATACTAGATGGCAAACACGACGTTGCCCGGGATTTTATTAAACTACCAGTACTGAACCACTTATTACGATTTGTATTCTCATTTTGTAATTTGAAAATGAAGTAAAACATCATGTTTGCAGTTTGAGGATGTCCAGCACTGACATTGCTGCAAAACCCAAACACAAAAAAAGTTATACAACCACTGGATTCCTCGTAAGAATTCACTCGTGAAAAATTAAGAAGTTATATGTATATGTGAACTGACTCTCACTGTAAATTCTGAAATAATTGATATATATATTGTTTTACAGCCAGGTTTTTCAAAAGTGTTTTTTTTTTTATCGAAGTCGCTCCAGACAAGGCATGAAACTACATGATGCAAGAAGCTGAAAAGAACCAAAAAGGCATGAAGCCACATGATGTAAGAAGCTGAAAAGAACCAAAAAGGCATGAAACTACATGATGCAAGAAGCTGAAAAGAACCAAAAAGGCATGAAGCCACATGATGTAAGAAGCTGAAAAGAACCAAAAAGGCATGAAACTACATGATGCAAAAAGCTGAAAAGAACCAAAAAGGCATGAAACTACATGATGCAAGAAGCTGAACAGAACCAAAAAGGCATGAAGCCACATGATGTAAGAAGCTGAAAAGAACCAACAATGATTACAGTAAAGCCAGGAGAAACCTTTTGACCATCTTGAAAAGACCAAGACTATACATATGAGAAAAACAGTAAGCAGGAAGGGAGTCTCACAAGCATGCAGATTCTTTCAATAAGCTACTAGAATAGGAAGCTGTATTATAACGAGTGAATTGATGGAGACCACTAGACCAACGCATAGAATAGATCAGCCTATTCTGAAGAACACATGCCATGATAGTATTTATAGAAAAGACTAGACTAGCAACATCACGTTCGTGAGAGAAAAGGTGCAGAAAAAAAGAATAGCTTGGTCCAATCAAATTACAGATACGTTTCTGCACCTTATCAAGAACCCTACAATGGGACAGACATTCATCAACCAAAATATGACAAAAATATTCCATACAAAGTTTGATAGCAGAAAGGGCAATGGATCTGATTATAAACTCCAACAAAGTTGATGAGAAAAGAAAGACTAAAAAGTTCCAGAGTCAATTTCTCCACAAGAACTAAGCTATCCATGAGAATGTCAAGAAGAAAAGGGGCACGTCTACGATTGAAAGATTCTAAATTCCGAGATGTATATTCTGCATTTCTACCTACGTCTAAATTCTCCCTAGATGTTTCTACCTCTGATTTTTAGATGGTTTTAATTTAATTTTAAATTTCAATTATCAAGGAACACTACTAACACATTTACATGTAATCGCCTAAAAAAAGAAGAATCTGATTTTTCTATTGGGGTGTCAGCATAAATGGGCATGTACAAAGTAACTATCATTTTGTTTTGTGTAATTATTGTTTTCCAGTGATCACCTTTCTTACCGCAAATTATATGTATTTCGTCTGCGTCTATTCTTTTTATCTCAACTTATGTTGGAATATATTTTCCAAAATTGATTTTAACCAAGATTTTGGCGATTGCTAACAAAAAAAAGAAGGGAAAAACAAAACAAATATTAAACATGTAACTGTTACCAAACGTTGGAAAATTTACTTTTGTACCTTCATGTATAACATTTTGTGTTTTAAAGTGTTTGAAAATGTTTTTCTTCGAAGTTAAGATGATGTTTGATTTCGTAATGGTGAACACACGCTATCCGGAAATCAATAAAGTCTGATTACTCTTTTTTGTAATTTTCTCCTTCCAACTTAGCAGAAAAGTAAATTGTACTGCGTTTGGAACAGTTATCTGGGCGATTCTGCAGTAGAGTTAACAAGATAAAAATAATTCATCAGAATTCAGTGATTTCCGAAAAACTGTCGTCTGCCATTGCGAAATTAGACCTTAACATCATGTTTGAACGAAATCTTAAATTAAAATAAATTAAAAAAATTAATAATTGAAAACATAAGAAAATCTGCAAGTAGGTAGGAAAGTAATTTTTCTTGCGCTTGGTAACAGTTAATAGTTCGATATTCGATTTTTTCACCCTGTTTTTCTTGTTAACTATATTACACAATCGCCAATATTTTTTCAACAACTAATATTTATTTACAAAAACAATTTTTTAAAAAAATATTTTTATGTTAAGAAACAACATGAAAATAATATAAATATAAACACTGTTTGATTTTGTTTTTAATCAATTGCACCCCCGTACATATAGAGAGGGGGAGAACAAAGACACAAAGAGAGAGGGAGAGAGAGAGAGGGAGAAGGAAAAGAGACTAAAGTACCGTATAGATTCTATTGCTGCAAGTATAGATATGGAGCGGTTTGGTAGACGAGTACGTTAATAGATACATGGGCAGTTTGAGATGAAGACAAATTCTCGTCCGAATGCTCGCCAGCGTCCATTATACGGACGTAGTTTTAAATAGCTGCCCGCAAAAAGACGTGCGTCCGTTTCAGAAATGGGTTTGGCCTGGATTTTGCGCAAACATCTGTAGCTATTAATACAAAAGAAAGACCAGGTTTTGAAAAGGCGAGGAAGGAACATTCCTCCTCCCCTCCTCCGCCCCTTTCTCTTCTACTCTTCCGTCTTTTGAATTTTGGTCGGCAGAGCATCAGCGAAAGAGATGCCACCGAGCTCTCGACACCTCTCTATCTATCCAGATGAGCTTGCCGAACGTAATCCGCATGACATGTGGAAGGATTTAGTAGGAAGAGCCTTTCCAAATATAACTAAATAACTAGGAGTCGAACGTTGAGTCGGTTTGTTCCTTTTCAAAAGCTTTTACGGAGAAAGTATAAGTATATGTATATGTATTCATGTGTGCATCTGTCTTTGTGCGTTTATTCGTATATTCGTATGAGTGTGTACGTGCACCCATTGAAATATATATGATCAATGTGGATAACACGTGTATATATATATACATATATATATATATATATATATATATATATATATATATATATACATAGAGTTCCATATATAAATATTTTCATGCATACATACATATAATAATAATGATAATAAATATAATAATAATAATTGATATAACAATAATAAATATAATAATAATAATAATAATAAAATAATAATAATTATAATAAAAATAATAAATTTAATAATAATAAATTTAATAATAATAATAAATATAATAATAAAAATAATATATGATAATAATAAATATAATAATAATAAATATAATAATAATAAATATGATGATAAATATAATAATAAAAATAATATATAATAATAATAATAATAATAATAATAATAATAATAATAATAATAATAATAATAATAATAATAATAACAACAACAACACACATACACACCATATGAGGTGGAGTCAAACTCTGTTAGTACCACACAAAATGACAGGGAAAAGCCATGAAGATAGAATAACTTTACTGGAAGGGTAAGGAGTGTATTATAACCGGCTGGTTGGGGGGGGGGGCTCATTCATACTGAAATACCACGGAAGGCCAACAGTCGTTGACAGAGATATATCAATAGTAAACAGCTGTCGCCATAATTTTAAATTATTTACGGCGGTTATCAAATGAGGCTGAGGGTGATGGAAATCTTGGAAGACTTGTGTTCACTCTGATTCCAGGGAACACAACAGGTTATTGTCAGTGAAACATAATTAATAATGGCCAAGTTAAAATTTCGACTGAGTAAATAATGACGGCGGCGGCACTTTGAGCTTGGCCAAAAGGCCTTCAGTATATTTTTATATCTCACGTATTTTTTAGATTTTTGCGAAACCATAGTTTTACAAAGACTGCTTTTAACTTATTTGTGGTCAAACTCCAGGGTATTATGCATGTTTTATACCATCTAAAATTACCTAGTAAACCTATGGTAGCTGCGAAATGAACTTCATTTACGTTAGATTTGATGCAAGCGAAATAAAATCCAGTCGAAATCTTTAATAAATTGCATCCATTAATTATCTCATGAGGTTCTTTATCTTTCAACTTGCAAACCTTACATTACATACAACATACAAATCGTTGTCAAAGTAAAGTAATCGAGGGCGACCCGACGGCTTCCCTTTCATTATCTACACCACCGAGATGTAGGGGAGGACGCCACTCATTTTCCAGGATGACTACATTTACCCTTCATCATCACGTTTTCATGCTGAGTGTTTAACAATGGGGCTTCTTTAGTATAACTCGACCAAGGATTGAACCCCGGTATACCGACCGAATAGCGAGCACCCTAACCATTTTACCAAATGGACCAGTATGTAAACCGCTGTACATCATTCATGTATGGTTAAAATCGTCTACTATGAATTATAAATGAGATTTTTGTGTATCTTTCTATATAAAAATTTCTGCATGATTTTTCAAATTAAATAAACACTTAAGTAATCGCAACATATCTAGCGTTCCCCATGTCAAACAACCTCGATCATTGATCCCCCGATTCATAAAATCGGGGGACTTATGTTTTGAGGCATGTCCGTCCGTCCGGATTTTTCTCCGCAACCATCCATTGAATTTCTCTGAAATTTTGCATGAAGTTGTAACTTTGGTCAGGTTAGAAAGTGACATTCTCCGATTTTCGAAAAAAAATCTGGTTAGCTCTCCAGGGGTTCAAAAGGCCCCGAAATGGCAAAAAATGACATTTTTTGCCCCATAACTTTTCATCCATCCATTCAATTTCTCTGAAGTTTGGCCAAAATGTGGAGGCAATTGTTCATAATAGAAAATAAGTATCGCTGACCTTGAAAGAAATCTGGTTCGCGCCCCCAGGGGGTCAAAAGCCCCCAAAATTCCAAAATATGACCCTTTTCTCCCATAAGGTTTGATCCATCTATTCAATTTTTCTGAAATTGGCCAAAATATAGAGGCAATTGTTCTGGTTATAAAGTGAGCATCTTTGACCTCAGAAAAATTCTGGTTCACGCCCCCAGGGGTCAAAGGGGTGGGGGGGTCAAAAATGCCCACAATTGCCCAAATTTATTGCATTTTACACTCGCCACATCGAGTCACATACAGAGGGGGACCACGCACGCGCGGCTTGTTTTATGTGAGATATTCAGCAATTGTTCTCGCGGTTTTGTCCCACGCTTGGAGAGACCGCACAGTATTCTAAACAAACATATCTGCTCTCTTTTCTTGTTATCTCATTTCAGCGTTGTTTAAGCTGTCTTTTTATTTCACTTCTGCCGACATTTTAACTCAAGCGCTGAACGTCGAGTGACTCACTAATTTCACGATCTTAGATAACGCGATATAAGCTTCGTAAATTGTCACTTGTGACATTCAGTAATTGTGAAAAGGGAGATATATATATATATATATATATATACATATAATATACATATATACATATAATATATATATACATATAATATATATATATACATATATATATATATACATATATATATATATACATATAATATATATATATACATATAAATATATATATACATATAATATATATACATATAATATATATATATATATACATATATATATATAAATATATATATACATATAATATATATACATATAATATATATATACATATATATACATATAATATATATATACATATATATATACATATACATATATATACATATAATATATATATACATACAAATATATATACATATATATACATATAATATATATATATATATATATACATATATATATATATATATAATGAGAGAGAGAGAGTAAGGGGTGAGAGATTCTGTGTCTTGTTTCGCCTTGTTACTAACAAGAAACCGAATCCTTATGACAGAGATAGGATCAAAATGTAAGCACAAAAAAGATGAGAAAAACAATTACATAAACACAGAAAAAGACAAAACTGCAAATAAACAGACAAAATGGAAAGAAAGTAAATGTAGAATTGAAAATGTAAGAAATATACGCTAAAACACAAAAGATAATATATTCTTAGCGAAATAGATAGCGAAAAGGTTCAAGGGAATAATAATAATAATAATAATAATAATAATAATAATAATAATAATAATAATAATAATAATAATAATAATAATAATAATAATGATAATAAAATAATAATCGGACCCCCGCCCCCCAAACAAAAACGAGGGGACACTACCATCGTTTGGTTTCACAGAAAATCGCCATGAAGTGTCAAGGACGATGGGAATATCTGTAAGAGAAACCCAAAAGCTTGCTTCACTGAAATGGCAAAGAGAATACAAGGATCTTTAGGACGCTTATGGTCACGCAGATTCTAGAGAAAGCCAACGGCCAGTATCGGTGAGAAATCAACGGTAAACGACTGTTGAGAGAACGTAATCAATACCATATTCCCTAGCATACAGTAGTTGATCTATATTGCCAACACCTACAAAACAAAGAGATACCCCACATAACTAATTTAAAAAAAAGTATTTTTGAATGAGGATTGATAATTTGTATAATTTTGGTTATTCGGACGACATTTCTCATCTTGAGTGTTATCATCACAACGTTTCGGCCGCTGTAACCCCCAGATCTTCTTCGAACTCGGGAATATTTCTGGACGGAATTTCGAATGGAACCCTTTATTTAATCCACGAGGGTAGCATGTTCTTGTTTCGTTAGTAATTTGCAATTCTTCGTATCGCCCGCACCGAGGATTGAACCTTCAACCTTCAGTTGACTATTACTTAGAACTGAACTTAACTGTGTACTATATCTACTGCGCCACTTGTCTTTGCGGGCAGTATCAGTATACATTTTGGGAGCCTTAAACCTATTCTTTTTTTCTATGTGTAGTATTACTACTTATCATTATATATAAGTACATATCACTGTATATATATATATATATATATATATATATATATACATATACAAAACATATATTATCTATATATGTTTTGTATATGTATATATATATATATATATATATATATATATATATATATACAGTGATACATGTATATATATACATATACATATATATACATATACATATATATACATATACATATATATATATATACATATATATATATACATATACATATATATATATATATATATATATATATATATATATATATATATATTTATACCATAACCTTATCTATTATTCATAATTAATGGTTCCGATATTGTATTAAATTCTATACTTAGTAAGTCAGTATTACCCAACATATGCGCTGCTTCTTTGAGTCGTCTTAGTCTCCACCGTTCTTCTCTATCTATAATGTTTACTTCGTCCCATAAGGGTAGATGGTTTCCCTTTCCCCTCCATATGTGGTCATCCATACCCGATTTTTCGATATCTCGACGTATTACGGCTTTCCGGTGTTCTTCTAGCCTTACTTTTAGTGGGCGACATTATAATAAACAAAGGTTTAGAACTAGCGGTAAAAATGCCACCCGACCAATTACAGAATCCTTAAATACAAAACAACACAGACATTACTGTATACGTCTTAACATACAACAAAAACTCCAGACGTATGTACGAACATAACTAAATAACCAAAACACAATCAAACCGACAAAATGTTTGTCATGTTGTTTTGGTATGACCTTTGTTTTATCTCGGTCTGATGTATGATCATGTCAAGTTTTAGGAAAACCATTTTCCTAGGCTTTACCTTCTTGCCTTTTGAGAAGGGGTTAGAGTATTACTAATCCTCTGACGAGTCTTTACATAATGTGTGCGTGCAGATTTAAAAAAAACAAAAAAACAAAAAAACATTGAAATCGAACTCCGGAAAAAAGACTTCATACAAGGCCGATTCTTACGAACGTTTCGAAGCATGCTCTTATTTCAAATCTGTCATTAAGCGATACAAGAAATAAACAACCGATCTGATTTTTCTTTTCCATCGCTTCTTCTCAGAAAATAAAACCAAAAAATCACCCAAAAAACAGACGAAACACACATAACCAATAAAAACAGATAGATGAGACTCAAACCAAATTAAAACTTTGAAAGGATTGGGCACTTTGGTGTGCCTAGTTATCTGTCGGTCTTAGGTATGGTCCTGTACAGTTCTAGGAGTTCCACCTTCCTAAGTTTTACCTTCTTGTCCTTTGAAAAGGGGTTAGTTTATTTTCTGCGGAACCGATACCAGGGAATTCCGACGGAGCTGTCCAGGAAATGTTTGTTTGGCCGGAGTACTCTTCCTCTAGGACGCTGGCTTTAAATCCCACTTTCCCGATTTGTTGTCATATCTTCCCACCATGAGAGGATGAAAATAACTTTTCAACTAGGTAACCAAAATGATATGTTAAAAGACATAGTAAAAGCAACAAAAACCGTTAAACGCAAACACCAAACGGAAAATCGTAAATATATCTTAACTTCATCTAAACTGAATTAACACAAAACACAAGTGATCACAAAATACAATATAAAAGAGTTGGTGTATTTTATTTAATTATAGACGGAAACGCCTATACATTTGAAACCCTCACAGCAATATTCACAATAAAGCAACACTTAGGCTGTATCTACAAATATATAATTTATGCACGCAAATCCACACAATGCAATAAACCATTTATAGGTGCACCTTGACAGCAACATCAAATTACTAGACAACAGAAGACTCTTTGTATATTGATATATTCACACATAGTGCAAAAATGTAATGAAGATTATTTAATATATCAGACGGATGATTACTCTACATTCTTACGCGAGAAAAAAACTTTACAGGTAAATTTGAACCAGCACTAAACAAAACATAACCACACACACACACACTATACTAAGTGAATGCGTTTACATAGGCGTGTATGTATAATATCCGATGAAACCCAGGTTACTTAGGTTCAGTAATGTTAACATGAAATTTGCTTAGCTATGTCTAGTTATACGTTGTGTTATCAGACTTCGAATCTTAGAGTTGTTGTTTTTGCTTGATCTTTTTTTATCCGTAGAAGATCAATATTATTTATGAATTGATTTTGGTGTGATGTTGAATATATAGGTAGGACGGGTCAGATGTTTGAGACAATAATCAAACACCACATCCTCTCCGCAATACGTCAGGGTCGACGAAACAATGTAAATCGTTTAGTTAACACACTCTGGTCAGGAATAGCAAAATTCCCCATAAATAGCGCCGAATATGCATCGGCTTATATCATTTTTTATAAGAAGATCTCACTCCTTATTCTATCTTAAAGATATGGAAACAATTTATAATCAATCGTTAAAACTCTCCTCATGCACACAAAGGAAGTGGCTTCTTGACCTTAACGTGATTCGCTTGTGAACCCCCAATTTCTCCCTTAACTTGTCACTGGTCATCATTTCACTGAGTTATTTTCTCTACAATCGCAGTACATTAATTTCTTCAAAGATATTTACTCTGTCGAAAGGTTGATGGCAGCCGGTTCACTAGATTACTGTAATCATATGTTTCTTTTTTTCACTATACATAATTTCAAAAAAAAGTAACCTAAGTCCTTATCTTTTGCCGTAATATATGTG
Organism: Sepiola atlantica; assembly: GCA_963556195.1. Lineage (NCBI taxonomy): Eukaryota > Metazoa > Mollusca > Cephalopoda > Sepiida > Sepiolidae > Sepiola > Sepiola atlantica. Next base: position 50,899,869 of record OY744546.1, read on the forward strand.
TAATATATACATTCTAATACGATAATCAATATCGAACGAGTATACGATGCATGTCTAAAAAGTATCCGACTATAGGCCAGAAAAATATTTCAAATACGTGACGGGGTTGTGACCCTAATCCCCTTCAAAGTAGGCCCCTTGTGCTTGCACACACTTAGCCCACCGATCCATCCACTGCCGGAAACACCTCTAGAAGTCTTCTTTTGGAATCGTGTTCATCTCTGCCGTCGCGGTAGATTCAGCAGGTGTTTGGAGAAGACGCGATGTGTAACACAAATTAAGGAGTGGTTCAACCGATTCAAAAATGACCGCACATCAGTGGAGAGTGACCAGCGTTCTGGCAGGCGAAAATCACCTATGTATGTTGTGTACATCTTGACTTGACGGTAAGTTCAGTGTTGTTGTTAAACCGATTTTCTTTGAAATTGATAAGAAAAATGTCTTAAGCGATTTGAATCACGTGTTCAGTTTCAAAATGTAATTTTCTCTCATTTCATCAAATTCATACGTAAAGAAAAAGAGTTGGCCCGAAAAAGTCGAGCTATTCATAGCTCTAACCAAAATATGTCAGAAAATATTAGGCAAATAATATTTGTATGATTAAAAATGCATACATAATAAACAGCTCTGTTTATTATTGAGAACTTTTAAATACACACAGCAAGGATTTTCTGGATTTTTAATCTGCAGATGTAAACGTACCTGGATTATATATATATATATATATATATATATATATATATAATATATTGTCCAAATAAGCTTTGAGACATTTTAAACAAAGAGAGAAAATGCAGTTTAAATTCCCAGAGAAAGTAACTAAATCAAAGATATCGCAGACTTAGCACTTGCATTAGCCGACCCACTGTTGGAAAATCCATAAATAAAAAAGCGGATTTAAGTATCTAACAGTGAAACAAAAACAGGGGGCCTTAACTTGAACGTGAAATATTAAAACGGACAACATATATATATATATATATATATATATATATATATATATATATATATATATAAATATGTATATATAATTAATAATTATTTATTTATCTACATACGTATACGTTTCATCCTTCCCGAATAGTCAGTGTAGAGATAATTATTCAAGCCGGTCGCAAGAATCGAAACCTTGAAACAAGTATTTTTTATAACTAACATTCTGACGTCGTTACACTCACCGCCACCATTAACAACTATATAAAGGGTGAGAGTTTTAAACCGATTGTAGGCAGATGAAGTCAACAATGGTCAACTTATGACGGAAGATGCATTAAAGCTATAATTATGACGGCTGTATTAATACTACTCACGGCAGTGCACAGCCTAGATTGGGGTCGACAAATCAATATATATATATATATATATATATATATATATATATATATATATATATATATATATATGATAAAAATGGAAATGTATTCCAAGCGTAATGTGAATGAAAGAAGGAGAAACTAAATTATCAGTAAATTCATCAACGTTTCGTCTTCATCAAGAAAAGACTTCCTCGGGATGGTTTAAGAGAATAAAAAAGTTATAAACACAAGTACATTCGTATTACACATTTTTATTTTAGTCGGCCATATTTCGCCCAGAATATGAACGTAAATATTTTTTTACATTCTAGACATATAGACTATTTCCAAGTAATATACTTGTGTTTATACGTTGATGCCTTTACTGATAATTTATTTTATTTTATTTTCATATATATATATATATATATATATATATATATATATATATATATATATATATATATATATATATATATATATATGGTGTTTCTATGTTTTTAATTCATTTTATTAAAGCGCAAGTTCTCAAAAATCAAGAGGCCCCTTCATTGGGCTAAGACTCGATCTCTATATGATATACATAGATATTCGAATATTCCATTTTGTCTTTACCTATCAAACGTTGAGTTTGTAAAGAAGTTTAGAACAATAATATTCCTCTTCCTAATTGACCAGTTTACTATGTTATAGTATAACTTTTTTAGTCTTTTGGTGTTACCGGATTCTAGTACAAGAATTCATTAACTCTGATGGGATATCAAGTTTGTGCTGTTGCTACACACAACATCACTTGAAGAAGGTTCACCATTCCTCGTATAAGCCAGTATAGAAAAATGCTAAGAGGATCTTTTTTTTTTTAATATTTGGTCTTGTAGGGGAAGTACAATCATGCAACCTTATCCTCAAAAACTAATGTACATTGAGATCTTGGACGCTCCAGGATAGTGTCTTGTAAGCATTCAAATTCTTTCCAGTAAGTATTCAAGTTATCTCCTCTATCACTATTTTGTTTCATTTTACATCAGTCGAAGTTCTCATAAATCAAGGGGCCCCTTTCCTTTGGACTAGAATGATCACTTTATGAGATACATAAATATTCCAATATTCCATTAACGTTCCCCTTTATATGTAAAGCGTTGAGTAAAGAAGTAAATTTTATTTCAGTCACAGTTCTCAGAAATAAAAAGGACCCCATTCCCGGGACTAACACTTGATCTCTATATGAGATGCATAGATACTCGAATATTCTATTAAAGTTCTCCTTTACCTTAGAAACGTTGAGTAAGTAAAGAAGTTAGCACATTAATTTTCCTCTCCCCAATTAACCAGTTAACTATGTTATTATATATCTTTCTTTTTGTCTCTTGGTCTTACCGGATTCCTGGACAAGAATTAATCTAGTCTGGTGGAGTACCCAGCTAAGTGTTATTACTTCAGGTCACAACATCAGGAAAAGATGCACTATTTTTAATATAAGTCAGTGTGTAGCCATACCGAAAAAAATATTATATATGTTCTATAAATACTATGTTATTTTGAATATTTTGTCAGGGTTTACTTGTAGAGTGAATTATCATCATGCCAGGTTGTCCTGGCAGACCACTGTACAGAGAGACCGAAGACACTCAAGGATGATGTCTAGTAGGTAATTAAAACCCCTCTAATATACATAGTATACATGTATATGTGATTGTGTGTGTACGTTTTGGTGTGTTTACTATGTATGGTGGTTCAGCATTAACACACCAAAACGGGGTAATACGCTTGCTAATATAAACTGGCACCCAAAAATATTACAGCTAGTACATGATAGTTTATATACAAGACAAATGACCTTCATTACTTATTAAAGCAGATTTTATGTTTCACACTAAGATCTGTGCCTCGTATATCAACTATAATAACTCTCATTATGGACGAGTCGACATAATTTCTAAAATTGATATTTACGAATTCTTTTTTGTTTTGAATCTTATTCATCATTGTCTCCCAATTATTGTCCTCTCTCACTCTTTATTTCTCTCTCTTTCTCTCTCTCTCTCTCTCTCTCTCTATATATATATATATATACATATATATATATATACATATATATATATATATATATATATAGATATATGCATATACATATATATATATAGATATATGCATATACATACATATATATACACATATGTATATATACATATATATACATATATATACACATATGTATATATACATATATATACACATATATACATATATATAGATATATACATATACATACATATATATACACATATGTATATATACATATATATACATATATATACACATATATACATATATATATATATATGTATACATATATACATATATATATACATATATATACGTATATATATACATATATATACATAAACACATATATATACATATATATATACATATATATACGTATATATATACGTATATATATACATATACATATGACATATATATATATATATATATATATATATATATATATATATATATATATATGCTGGGATCACCCTTAACGTGTGAATTATAAGTTAAAGGAAATACAATACTTCTAGAATAACACCAAATTACAGAAATAACACCGAGGTCTTTTTGTATTGCCCTTCTCACAGATCCATGAAGACGCTTAATTGTGTTCGGAGCTACGTTTTAAAAGGTCACGCCTTGAAATTCATATTTATTATTTTATTAATATCTCGTATATCCATCGCATGGCGGATTCGCACACAGAGATACCCTCGGACATTTACCGAAGGGCAACAGAAAGTATCTGACTCCTGATGCAATTATCTACCTATATATGAGTCGGATGCGGCGTAAGATGGAGTATTGCTGACACATATGCGGTTTGGAAAAAGATTAAATCCGTATACTTTTCCGGCATCAGTTCCAACACGGATATAATCCTTCCCAGACAACCGTCACTGTAAACAGCGCATGAAGAGAATGATCCACAGGTGACCGGATAGTACTGTAACAACATTCCATGAAAAATGCCAGTATACTGAAATCATATGCCCTTAATAGGGTTAAGATGAACATTCATATACACTAAATGTACAAAAGCAAGGAAATTCCCAATTTTTTACACTTTTATTGTCATTAAGGGTATGCGAGTACAACAGGGCTATGTATTTTACTGGTAAGAATTTTTCTTCAGCGCACCTCACACACTTCATCTACTCATGCATAGAGATTTATACTGTAGTGATGTGATAATGAAATGGTTTGGTTAATATGTAGTCATACCCTTCATTAATGACAATAAGTGTAAAAATTAGCGAATTTCCTTGCTTTTGTACATTTAGTGTATATGAATTTTCATCTTAACCCTTTTAAGGGCATATGATTTCAGTATACTGGCATTTTTCATGGAAGGTCACTACTTTGGTAAAGGCTATGCCTCAAGATAATGGTAATTTTTAAGTTTTTTTTTTAATTTTCTGGAAAACTAATGTATATGGTAAACTGAAATTAAAATGCCATCAATTAGACCCTAGAACCTCTATCTCTGCCAAAAATCAGCTGAATCCATCAAATAGTTGATGAGATACAGAGTGGCACACACGTACGTACATACACACGGATAACACAAAATCACTCCTGACCTTTCTGGATCTCTGGGTTGCCTTGACTAATGATGCTGAAATTCTACACACTTATAGAACCTATCAAATGAAAATTTTGTGCAAAGTTTTAACTAATTTGGTTTATTGGTTTTTGAGTTATGACTGATCAAAGAAATGAGATTTCTAGCATAGGTCGTTTGTGAAGTCTATTAAGAGATAGAGCGCTCTCGCGCCTCCCTTGATTTAAGGGAAGTTATGTACGTTTTGCTAAAATAAACGTTGAATTATAATTCATACTTTGAAAATTTACAATTATTTGGTAATTCATGTGTCGTGTGATATTTGGTTGATGCTGTAATTCAAAGCAGGGTTTAAATCAAACAAAACCGAATCTGTTTGGCAAAAATAACAAACTGCAACAACTCATGTAAAGAGACAGGTAGTACATATTGAAACCCGCATGCAGTCTGAATGTTTCTTTTAAGTGTTATACTAATGAGTCACTATGTACCTAGCCTAAAGGCCACTCGAGGATAAGGGTTACGGAGATTGTCAATTGGATTGATTGGAATCAATCAATGGAAAAGGTAAGATTCGAGTTCTTATAAGGACGGATCGACAAGTATTTGTTGACATGTAATTTGAAGAAAACGATAAACAGTCTCGTTGTATTGTGTTACAAGAATGAGAGGTTCTTGGAAAAAGAGAAATGGAATGTAGAGAAGAGATCACATGACTCTCTCTCTCTCTCTACATATATATATATGGGACAAAAAAGAAACAATGTTTCAGACAATATGTAAAAATAAAAATGGAATAAAGAATAAGCAATTCAACAACTAACAAAAATAAACTCAAAAACTCATGTTGTAAAGTTCCACCGAGATATTTCGGCCGTAGATACGACCATTTCCGATCAGTTAATAAACTTTATTTCAAAACGGAAAAGTTTTCAAATTTATACAGAGAATGCGATTGGAAGAAAATGTCACGTGCAGAGAACAACACAACGGGGAGAAAAAGGAATGCGAGGAATGTTATGAAAAGAGAAAGAAAAAGAAGATGAAGAAGAGGAAGAAGAAGAAAGAGATACCAATCAAACAGTATCTTTAGAACGTCAGTTGAAGAAGACGAAACGAAGAAGAAGAGAAAGCGAGAGCAAACGTATAAATTTGAAAACTTTTCCGTTTTGAAATAAAGTTTATTAACTGATCGGAAATGGTCGTATCTACGGCCGAAATATCTCGGTGGAACTTTACAACATGAGTTTTTGAGTTTATTTTTGTTAGTTGTTGAATTGCTTATTCTTTATTCCATTTTTATTTTTACATATATATATATATATATACATATATACATACATATATACATATGTATATACATATATATATATACATGTATACATATGTATATACATATATATATATACATGTATTCATATGTATATACATATATATATATACATGTATACATATGTATATACATATATATATATACATATATACATATGTATATACATATATATACATATATACATATGTATATACATACATATACATATATACATAGGTATATACATATATATAAACATTATCAAATATAAACCAAAAGTAAACTTTTAGTAAATAGGACCTATAGTGAAAAGGTTAAGCTCAATATACGAGATAGAGCAATTATAAAGATAGAAGAAATAAGAGTGATAAACATGTTCGAATGTCCAAATTTATTTCAAATTTCGATTGTTCAATGCAAGGTGTATTCTGTAATAAACCAGTGTTTATTATTCTTTCCTTAAGCCAAAGCTTTTCAAAGATCGAAATCTTATTATCGGAGGAGAAATACAGATAGATAAGTTGGCTGTAGAAAAAACCAAAGTTCAAATATTTGAAAAGCCTTGGCTTAAAGAAAAGAATAATAAACACTGGTTTATTACAGAATACACCTTGCATTGAACAATCGAAATTTGAAATAAATTTGGACATTCGAAACATGTTTATCACTCTTATTTTTTCTATCTTTATGTATAAATATGTATATATATATATATATATATATATATATATATATATATATATATATATATATATATATATACCTGTATATAGTAGTAATTCTCACAACCTCCTTTGGAAGGCTGTTCCACGGAAAAGAAATAAAGACAACTAATGTTTCCTTTCTTCTAGTGAGACGAATACACGGAGGTACATCTGCGCAGACTGCTGCGGCGCTAAAGTCAACACCTTCTTGAAAGTTAGATTTCAATTTCTGTCGATTATGTTGTAGGCCAGAATAAAGTCTCCTCTCACAGTCCACTGCTGCGTTGAAAACAAATTTAGTCTTTGAAACTACTGTTTGTAGGTAATCTCAAGGAGTTTCGTCAGCATCCTGGTTTCAACCTTTAAACATCCTCCGGGTGTACGGCATATCTTTGTAGATAAACATTTATTGCTTGGATAGAATACGCAAGGATGGACTGTACAAGAATTAGGTATAGGGATTAAAAGTATCTGACGTTACGTTGAAAGATAATCTCTGGAACAGGTAGGAAAACCGCCTGACTTTGTTCATTGTCTTGATACAATGGCGACTTGTTTTGAAGGAGCCATAACCGTACATGGGTTGTTTGAATATTTTGAGGTTTAAGAAAGTCGGTAAGTAAAATTTTTAAATTAACATTTATATTCTGCTACCATCACAGATAATCATTTAAGTACAATACAGACATTCATATGTGTAACCCTATATGTACGCGTTTAAAAACAATCCATCTCTACAAGATTTCGCATTTCGCAACAGATTGACAAGGGTGAAGGTCTTCTGAAAAGTCTCTGACTCCCCAATTGAAACAAAAACAACATATTAAAACATGGTTCTAAAGAGCCCAACATATACCGGACAGGAGTTAATAAAGAAAGCCGTGTGTTGC
>OY744546.1:50912688-50927688 GCA_963556195.1 Sepiola atlantica
AACTGACGGAAAAATTATGTTTCGCTAACGTTCGCATTCGCTATTTATATAGATATATTACTAAAATATACATATAAAACAATAGTATTACGTCAATAATTAAATTTTTCATAACTAAATTATACTTTCTGATGATCTATATAAAAACAGCAATCGTTGATTTTATTATAGAGTGGGGGATTTGTTTACGAATGCACTGAAAAAAAAATCCCTTACGGGTCTTGATAATTAGAAATTAGAAAAAAAAGTATAAAATAACAGAAACAGTTTATTTGATTTATCTCTAACATAAAATGTCTATTCGTATGTCCCGAGGTGGTTGTGTTTAAAATGACAGTTTTAATCACATATTATTCTCCATCCCTTTAACAAATTTTAGCATTGGAATAAGGCAGATATTTTTTTTCTGTGCAAAACCCATGTTTTTCTATGTTATTTTTATTGTTCACACCTTCATAAATTTTTCATGTCGTTTTAACATGCTTTTAATGACCTGTCAGCATAACTAATATATAGCCGACAATTAGTAATTAATGGTAGATGCATTTGTTAGCATGTTCGAATTGTCCATATTTTTTCGACCACGTGTGTCGGATCTTGTATGCGATAAACACGCTAATATTGGTACACGTGTGTGAGAATAACATATTTACAAATTAGATAGGTTTGATTCTCGGGCTTTGTCATCTATAGCTTTTAAACTGACAAATAAATACTTGATTCTGACGAGCCAATTTTGAGTTTTTATTGCTGCATCATATATTAGTTGCAAAAAAGCGTACTTCGCTTCAGTTTCTTACAAAATACATTTACTATGACCCGGAAGATTGTTGAAATAAGAGATATTTTTAACTAATCAGCTTAAAAGAAAAATCAGCTAACGACATAAATAAAAGGACTTTATAAGTTAACTGCAAATTATGATTACTTAGAGGAATTAATATGGAAGTTTTTAAAACATGCCTCAAGCCTGAACCCATCGAATATATTATATGAGTTTCAAATGGCTTTGCAAGTTGATATTAGCTTTTATTTATCGCCATGAAGGAAAATTTATAATTGATTTTAAATGATGATGATGATGATGATGATGATGATGATGATGATGATGATGATGATGATGATGATGATGATGATGATGATGATGATGATGATGATGATGATCTAAAAACAACCTGGCAAAAAGACTGGGAGAAATTGGAATCAAAGGTGGCATTGAAACTATACAAAGGATGGCAATGATCAAAACTGCTGAAATCTTAAGAAAGATCCTCGAATGCGTAAACCAACCCGCATAAGCTACGAAGGGTCACATGGAATCTACAACAGGAAGAAAACAAAACCAAAGGAAGAACACCACATCACAAAGGAACAGTAAATGCAAGAAACATCACTTCATGAGGCCCCCCCTAATAAATTATATCGGCCCCAGCTGACACGACACAAAAATGAACCAAAGAACAGAAATAGCAAGATACACCATAAGCTCCTCCGCCCCCCCCCAATAAATAAATAAATAAATAAAATAAAAAATAAATAAAAATATGGTACCAGTCTAGGCTGACATCACAAAATATTTGCATAGGGTCAAGTAGGATGAGAAGACCAAGGAGAGACAGCACAAACCAGACCTTCACTGGAAGTGCAGAGAGTGCTGGGACCTTGGGGAGGCTTATTGCCAGCCATATCCTAGAGAAAACCAATGGTCCTTACCATCGAGAAATCAATGATAAACGGCTTTTGCGATACTGCAAGGTTATTTGCGGTGGCTATTGAAAAGAGGTGGAGAATACTGGAAATCTGGGGAGACTTGTTGTCACTCAGGCTCCATGGAATACCACCGGCTGTCGGTGAGCAATCACTGATGTCCTGTGTGATAACTCCTCGTTAGTACACATAATAATATATGTATTTTGGTTACTAAAAAGTGTTTACGTATCTTTTTCTTTCTGGACACTACTTATTAAAACTAGTGTGTGAGACATACGTATTTCTCACTGTCTTTCTTCTTTTTCTTATTCTTCTTCTTTATTTCTGGCTTTTCTGCGTGCGTAATTTGTTAGTTTCTTGTCGTCGCTTCCTTCTTCTTCACCGCTACTGCCGTACTAATTCTTACGGCTTTCTCGTCTCCATAGTATGACCCTTGATCGTCGTCAGTGGAGCTAGACGAACATAACCGTATATCTTGTACAGAATAGGAGACTAAGACGTTCGCTGAGAGTTTTAGTTTTAAGTTTATTTTGGGGAGAAATACCTCTTCTTCTTTTTCTTCTTTGTTTTTTGTTGTTATCTTTTTTTTCTTTTTTTTCTTCTCTGTCTTCTTGTTATTCTTCTTCTTCTTCATCTTCTTCATCTTCTTCATCTTCGCATTCTGACTTTTACGTTTTCTTCTTTTTCGACACCTCCGTATTATTTATATACATTACGCTCACCTTTATTCTTTTTTAATCTTTTCACCTTCAGTATTTTTTTAATCCCCCGATTTTATAAATCGGGGGACTTATGTTTTGAGGCGTGTCCGTCTGTCGGGATTTTTCTCCGCAACCATCCATTGAATTTCTCTGAAGTTTTGCATGAAATTTTAACTTTGGTAAGGTTAGAAAGTGACATTCTCCGAGTTTTGAAAAATAATCTGGTTATCCCCCACAGGGTGCTCAAAAGGCCCCGAATTGGCAACAAATGTCATTTTTTGCCCCATAACTTTTCATCCATCCATTCAATTTCTCTGAAACTTGGCCAAAATGTGGAGGCAATTGTTCCTAATAGAAAATAAGTATCGCTGACCTTGGAAAAAATCTGATTCGCGCCCCCAGGGGGTCAAAAGCCCCCTAAAATGGCAAAAAAATGAGCCTTTTCTCCCATAACGTTTGATCCATCCATTCAATTTTTCTGAAACTTGGCAAACAGGTAGAGGCAATTATTCTGGATATAAAATCAACATCCTTGACCTCAGAAAATTCTGGTTCGCGCGGCTTGTTAATTTTCCTTTCCCTCCTACTTCCACCAGTTTTCCCAACCTTTGCCTTTTCCTTAGTATCGCTCTCTTTTTTCATCGTCTTCTTTTCATTTTTCTTTTTCTTCTTCTTTTTTTCTTTCTCTTTTTCTTATTCTTATGATTTTTTTGTTTATTTTATTTAGTTTATTTCCTTTTTCTTCTCCCCCTTTCTTCTCCTTTTCTCTCCCCTCGTTCATCTTTTCTTCTTCTTCCTTTTTCCTATCGTCTTCCTCTCTTCATTTTCTCTTTTTATTTTCTCACGCGCCGTTCTTCGTTTTTCTTTTTCGTCATCTCTTTTCTTTTTCTTCTTCTCTTATATTTTTTCTGCTTTTATTCTTTTCGCCTTAGGCTTACCTTTCTTTTCTCCCTATCTTCTTATCTTCTTCATTCTTCTTTTTCTTCTTTTAATTCTTCTTTTTCTTTATCTTCTTCTTCTTCTTTCTCTTTTTCATTTCCTTTTTGTTTCTTCTTTTTTTTCTCATCCATGCTTTTTTTTCTTCTTCTTTTTTATAACGCCGTCCTTCTTTCTTTACTATATTCAATTGTCTCCCCCTTCGTTCTTGTTCTCCTTATTCTTCTTATTTTTCTCAGTCTTCTTCTTCTTCTTCTTCTTCTCCTTCTTTTTCTACTTCTCCTTCTACTTCTTCATCTTCTCTTTCTCCTTCTCCTTCTCCTTCTACTTCTTCTTCTCCTTCTCCTTCTTCTTCTTCTTCTTCTTCTTCTTCTTCTTTTTCTACTTCTCCTTCTACTTCTTCTTCTTCTTCTTCTTCTTCTTCTCCTTCTACTTCTTTTTCTTCTTCTTCTTCTTCTTCTTCTTCTTCTTCTTCTTCTTCTTCTTCTTCTCTTTTCAAATCTCACCCTTTTATCGAATCCAACTCCCATTTATCTTAATCTGCCGCATCTCCCCAACGCTTAACAAATTACCGCCTGGATCAACTCATTAGGCCAAGTAATGCCAATCCAACGGACAAATACAGTCGACGCTGATCACACCGAAATGAACAACATGCAAAGTGGACGCTCGAAAGACAACAATGAAATCAACATGTCACGTGCAAAAGACGCGCCACGATGGCACACAGGCTCGCCACCTCATAAAGGCGTCTCCGATTGACTTTTCAGGTTTCCATTCAGGATATTCCGTGACTACAAGCAAGCCGTGTCATACGTGTGAGTGTGGGTGTTGTTGGCGAGTTATGGATGGAGGTCGTAATGGTTAACGAGCTATTCTAGCTGACCAATATTACTACATAAGAAACTCAATTAACGTTCTATCCTACCATAGTTGCTTTTGTCTACCGTACCAAGCGAGAATAACCAAGCGAGAATAACCGTGCAAAATAATCCCTTATATATAGCTATGGGCGTTGATAAGCTACATTTACTAAGATGGGTAAACCATACCTACGATTACTAAATCTCTATCTTCATAAAGTTATGTAGGTTTTTATATTCATATATTTGTATGTAGAGAATTCACCCCTAAAGTAATTAATCGATCATTATGAAGTTTGGAACACAGATGATTGTCCATATGTTGATTATATTAGTTTAATTTCGTTTCTTGCAAACAACGTAAAGCACCGATTCATTTCGTATGAATCACATGCTTCTATTTGTAACAGCAAGCAAACGTGAGCAAAAATTTCGGACACGAATTATACTGATGAATATGTATTTATTTGCGCGCACGTGGCCAACGCTGAACTATAACATCTTTTCGCCGTAAAACAGGGAATACATGAAAATAAACAAGTCTTACAAACATGTTCTAAGACAAACGAAAGCAAATTATAAAAGAGTAAAAATTCAAATAGGTTTAGAGAACTATGCGTTGCTTACCTCTATTTTTGCCAAGCTACTTGCCCCAGAGCCAACGTCTATCACAAGCGGAACAAACGTCCGACTCCCATGTTGACTGATTCGAAAAGACCGCTTCCTGCGCATGTCTTTGCTGGATACAAAATGTCACCTGACCGGCCAACATGTGAAACTCCTGCGTTTACACTATTGTTGCCATTAGTTTCCCCGATATCTTTCTAATTAGAATTCTTTCTAGAAAGACACCGGATACTTACGGGAAGGACGATGTGAAGTTTGACAACATCCTAACTGAAAGTGTTTCTGCGGAATGAACTGGATTCGAACTTGGGAAGCTGAGGTCGTCAGTCTGTGTCGTTAACAACTTAGCTACCGTCACCTCTCAACAGGATAAAAAGCGGGTGGAAGTCCTTCATGAAAATTCAGATGCATCCATTTTTTTGTGAAATTTTAACAATATGTATTAGCTTTAGCCTAACGATTCCCTACAGGGATGAAACACGGACGCCTCTGTGTAGCTTAATTGCCATTAATATGTTTTCATAGCTTAATTGCCATGAATATATTTCTATAACTTAAATATATATATATATATATATATATATATATATAATATATATATTTTTTTATTTATTTTATACGTAAATAAAAGTTATATATATATATATATATATATATATATATATATATATATATATATATATACATATACATATACATATACATATACATATATAAAATGAAACTTTCAAAATATATAAAAATATATAAAATACATAAAAGTATATAAAACATCAAATATATCGACCCAAAACACACTTTTTCGTTAAACTTATACACTTCATCCAAGTCATAAAGTTTAAAACAATTTCAAGAAAGAGGTCAAAGAAGTCGATTAAAAAACAATCCAGTTGGTGAATAGTAGTCCAAAAACGAAAAAGTTATCCAGGCAGGGACATTTGTCTGCTATCGATGCAGTAGATGACAGTGAAAAGTGTATTCAGGGTGTATGCAATTTAATAAAACGATAGAAAGAACAAAAGCCTATGAAAAGTTCAGAAAACTCACGAGGTGTTGAATATTATAATGTCCAATTAAGGATTCTTATAAGCTGATAGGAGTTGTACAAACCATAACTTCCTGGTTAGATGCAAGCGCCGCTAAGGTCAATTCGAACAATGTTAAGCTGACCTGATGTTTTCGGCCATTATTTTTTTCAGTGTTCGATGATACGCATCTTATTTTATTCTTTCACTTTATCTAATGTTATATATATATATATATATATATATATATATATATATATATAAAACAAATATTATTATATATATATATATATATATATATATATATATATAAACAAATATTATTTTCAAAATCACCTCATATATACTAGTGTTGAATGCCAAATCTACAATCGTCAGTATGGGATGAGGCAATCATCGCCGGTCACCCGATACGAAAGTCATGTTTGACTCAGTAGCCGAGGCGCGTACCACTGCTTGAACGCGCCTTGTCTAGAAATGGAAAGTAAGTTAACATCTAAATAGCAAACACAGCGGCTTAATTAATCCAAATACATGTTAAAACATTCATTAGTTTGGGGGATTGAGTTATATTTCAGACAAATCCATTTAAATGTGTCTATTTAACGATGATTTGAAATTCACTTACATATAAATCCATCTTTTAATAACTTTCTATCTATCATCCTCTCTCTCATGTATTTTGATTCAAGCAACCTATAATATAGTTTTCTATGTGAGCTGCTAGAAAAAAGAGTTACTATTTCTTTCAGCTAATTCACATAGTGTGCGTGTACACATCGTCAACACGCATGCAAATTAAATACCAACATAACAGGCTCATTTTCTTACATAGCCATGAAATTACTTTAGAAGTAAAACGGAATTGGCATTCAATTAATTAATTAAATGTCTAATTTACCTAATCTCTAATTATATTAAGTTATGTATGTGAATATGTTTATATATTTCTCTCTATAGGATCCAGACGTAAACTAATTAACCGATCATTATTAATTTGGGTTTATATAACATGATATACAATATCAGTCCACTATATTGTTAATCGGTCTGTCACGCATTTGTGTAAAAAATGTCATTAGTCTGTCACGCGTGAATTTGAAATAGTAGGTTTAGATGCACCCATCAGTGTGATAAATATGTTTTTCTTTTTAATAGAAATAGCTCTAGACAAGACATGAAGCCACTTGATGAAAGGAGCTAAAAAAATACTACTTCATGGTCAAAAACTAGTCAACGATAAGTATTAGATGGATAGATTCCGACCCAGAAAACACCGATTCTATAATATTTGTCACAAACATAGATCATGGAATGTGATGACTAAAAGAAAAAATAAGGGAAGCGAGATTAACAAGACTTCCGAAAGTAAACTGTTGTTTCTTGTTCACCCGAATAAAATCATATTGCTAATGAAAGGTAGCAAAATACTGTGATTGGGGCCAGATTTAAAGGGGAACTTGGGCGAGGAGTGTGGCAGCAAGACGTTTGTTCACATTACATTTTAATTTCTGCATATTATTACAGTCGAGAAAACAGGGAAGATTGAGAGAATTCCAAAAATCGGCCATAGGGAATAAGATATAAGAGTAGAAAATCCTCTGGCATTAAAGGACCACTACAGTGAAGGGGTGGGATTTTGCTGATAGTTGGTTGGGTCGAGGGTATTTCTGTTGAGGGAGTATACGTGTAGTAAGTTCATCGAAGCACATTCCAACGTAGTAACTGTAAAACAAATACAGGTGTATTAAACTGCGGTGATGCGACAGACTTGGTAGACAGTGCGGGACATATCAGGTTGAACAGTTTTTTCTACAGCCTATTCAAAGAGGAGAGACTAATGGCTGATACATCAGCTTAGATGTGGCGACAATACTCTAATGCACGTTTGAATGGTGGCTTTTTAGAGATATGGGATACTTGCAGGTATGAGAAGGTTTCTAGCCCAGTGGAGGGAGCTTACTTTCTTTCCGTCAGATTCGCAGAATCTTTTATATACTTATTCTATTCCATGTTGCCTAGGAATTTTTCCACGCTTTTTTTCAGTCTAAATTGCATTTTTATTTCTAAATGAATATTACCATCTTTGTGGTCAAAGTGTAGTATTTGTCCAATTTTCGATCGGTGAAAGAGAAGTTCTTCAAGACTACGGTGATCTGTACTTTTATCTAAACCCATAATGTTCATATTTGAAGAGATGGATGTCTCCCACATTAAAAACAGACCTTATATCTAAATCTGCCCTCGTGGGGAGGCAAGCAAATAGGGTTTCTTCGCATTTCATTGAGAGCCTTCGTTTCTCCGTCAACCTGGCACGCTCCAGTGTAGTCCCTATTTATTTGCCTCGATATAAGAGCAGAGTTTGACACAAGGTCACGGTTGCTGTGGATAAAATCAAGCTTCTCAAAGAGAGACATTCTGGATTAGGACATAATTACAAATTGCATCGGTAGAGAAATACTTCACTGACTGAGGAGAGAAAATATAAAGTCTAGTATCAGAACAGGTACTATACGTTGCTCAAAGTCAAAAGGCCAAGGAACTGAACGTCCCAGTTAAATCTGGCACGCTAAAATATACATCGCTAAACACACAGATTTAATAGATGCATGTAAAGAATATCTGGGTTTTTTTTTTTAATCAATTGATTGGGTCAGAAAAAACGATACTTCGAACCTCGTTCGATTTTAGTGTTTACGCAGTTTTATTGATTTGTGTTGGGATTTGGCGATACGGGAAGTTTGATTCCAGCCCTAATCTCCATCTTATTAGTCACAGGGGCATTTCTGCTTGTTTAACTCCGGCAAATGTCTGAATAGAAGGATTTCTAATTGGTATTCTGTGCCTCGTGAGGCAAGCGAGACGGCCTGGCCGCAGTCACAGAGCGATGGACAAAGGAATCAAATACCACACACAGTGTTCACTAGTATTTGCTAGTAGCGTCGTGTGTGTTATTATGTATACAATTCACTGACATCTGACGTCATTTCATAGAATGCGAGACATATTGGCAAATAGATTAAATTCCTCATGTCATCATTGGGATTATTGGCTCTGAACTTATTTGTCTGTATTAAGAAGTGTCTGAACATCTCTATAAAATCGAACGTCCGTTGGCTGGTGCGTATGTAGGTCGGTTAATCCATCTGTCACGCTTATGTTTGCCAAAGCATTTTCGTCGGTCTGTAACACTTAGGATTTAAATGACATTTTTTAATTACTAACCAGTAACCACTTATTATTTATATACTATAAAGGCTCATGAGCCACTCGAGGATAAGGGTTAATGAATAAGTCATGCGACCGGTGGAAACAACAATGTGATGATTGGTAGCAATGGTTGAGACTGAATAAACATTAAATTATTTAAGAAGACGGCTTAGCAAGAATTTGTTAACATTGGATGTGTCTATAATACTTTATAGAAATAGAAATTAAAAATTGTTTTATTCTTAATCTATAATATTGTAATGTATATAATACTTTATAGAAATAGAAATTAAATATGGTTTTATTTTACTCTATAATATTTTAATGTATATAATACTTTATAGAAATTAAAAATTGTTTTATTTTACTCTATAATATTTTAATGTGTATAATACTTTATAGAAATTAAAAATTGTTTTATTTTACTCTATAATATTTTAATGTATATAATACTTTATAGAAATTAAAAATTGTTTTATTTTACTCTATAATATTTTAATGTGTATAATACTTTATAGAAATTAAATATGGTTTTATTTTACTCTATAATATTTTAATGTATATAATACTTTATAGAAATTAAAAATTGTTTTATTTTACTCTATAATATTTTAATGTGTATAATACTTTATAGAAATAGAAAGTAAAAATTGTTTTATTTTTACTCTGTAATATTTTAATGTATGTAATACTTTATATGAATATAAATTAATTTTTTTATTACTCTATAATATTTTAATGTATATAATACTTTATATCAATAGAAATTAAAAATTGTTTTATTTTTACTCTATAATATTTTAATGTATATAATACTTTATAGAAATTTTTAAATTTTTAAATTTTACTCTATAATATTTTAATGTATATAATACTTAATATGAATAGAAATTAAATATTGTTCTATTTTTACTCTATAATATTTTAATGTATATAATACTTTATATAAATAAAAATCAAAAATTGTTTTATTTTTACTCTATAATATTTTAATGTATATAATACTTTATAGAAATTTTTAAATTTTTAAATTTTACTCTATAATATTTTAATGTATATAATACTTAATATGAATAGAAATTAAATATTGTTCTATTTTTACTCTATAATATTTTAATGTATATAATACTTTATATAAATAGAAATTAAAAATTGTTTAATTTTTACTCTATAATATTTTAATGTATATATTACTTCATATAAATAGAAATTAAAAATTGTTTTATGTTTACTCTGTAATATTTCAATGTAAATAATACTTTACATAAATAGAAATGAAAAATTGTTTTATTTTTACTCTATAATATTTTAATGTATATATTACTTTATATCAACAGCAATTAAAAATTGTTTTATTTTTACTCTATATTTTACTTTAATGTATATGATACTTTATATGAATAGAAATTAAAAATTGTGGATCAAGAGAAGAATAAGGACCCCAGATCATTAACACAAGACGCGGGACATATTTTCAAATCACCGGTTGACCTCGCAATACACGTCGTCTCTATTTACAAAACACTTGTAAATAGATCTTTTATTTATGTTAATATTTATTTTAAGGCAGAGAGTTCATAAATAAAACAAATAAATATTAACATGTTTTCTTTTCTTTTAACATGTATACGCTTTTTTAAAAATCGGCTGACTTGTAATCTGTCGTTTTGCAATAAACAAAACAATTTATCATTTTTTTTTTTACTTTTATTTACTAAATAAAAAACAAATTTTAAACGCAATTCTATATTTCGTGTTGTGTACTTTTTTTTCTTTTCGTAGGGAGGCGAGTAGCGAAGTTTTATATATTTGTTTATAATTGTTGCTTACAGAAAAAAAAGGAAAAAACTTCATAAATTTTAAATTGCTTCCGTTTGGAAACTGATTTTTGAAGTCTAACTTCGCCCTCATGGGGAGGCAAAACGAAAGATTACAAGTCAGCCGATTTTTTAAAAGGCGTATATATTTCGTTTATTTATTAAAATAACTTGCGTAATCATCCGTTTTGCCTCCTCGGGCTAGGAGCAATGTGTAGTATGGAAAAATCCTTCTAAACTGAGGTAAGATCCATAGTGCCCCTTTTTGGGAAGCTTGATTTTTCCCTACAAAACGAAAGATTACTTAAGTACGGTGATAAATATTTCATACCCCCCCCCCATTTCTGCCCTCGTGAAGTTTTTTCCTTTTTTTTCTGTAAGCAACAATTATAAACAAATATATAAAACTTCGCTACTCGCCTCCCTACGAAAAGAAAAAAAAGTACACAACACGAAATATAGAATTGCGTTTAAAATTTGTTTTTTATTTAGTAAATAAAAGTAAAAAAAAAAATGATAAATTGTTTTGTTTATTGCAAAACGACAGATTACAAGTCAGCCGATTTTTAAAAAAGCGTATACATGTTAAAAGAAAAGAAAACATGTTAATATTTATTTGTTTTATTTATGAACTCTCTGCCTTAAAATAAATATTAACATAAATAAAAGATCTATTTACAAGTGTTTTGTAAATAGAGACCACGTGTATTGCGAGGTCAACCGGTGATTTGAAAATATGTCCCGCGTCTTGTGTTAATGATCTGGGGTCCTTATTCTTCTCTTGATCCAAAATTGTTTTATTTTTACTCTATAATATTTTTATGTATATAGTTCTTTATATAAATTGAAATTAAAAATTGTTTTATGTTTACTTTATATTATTTTAATGTATATGATTTTTATAAGTTAATGTGTTTTGGGGAAGTTGTCTGTGTGTACGCAAATAGAAACGTGATTTATTGACAAAAAAGAAAAAGCCACAGTACACATTACAAAGGCAGTAGTTTTTTTATGATGCCAATACCCGAGTTCGAATCTCATGTAAACCCTAACGATATTTTTTTTACTGCATACATGTTTTATGAATGTAAAGAAATTAACATTCCATAATAACACAAGAGCATTAAAATAAATATATACTTTTTTTTAAATTAAATTACAAGTTTGCTAGTTAAGCCGCCAAAAAGGGTATTCGCTATTAGTTCAAAGTGAATTATTTTTATTAAAAACATAATTTCTAATATGTTTTTACAATAAAACTAATACGTAAATACCGCCATCGTAGTCACTTAATCTTTCATGCAAATACTAAGTAGGGTATCTTTATGGAGAATTTTCACAAATATTTGTTTCGTACTAGCTATAAAGAGGTAGAAGCCAGGTAAAGATATAAATTAACATACCGAGGTATTGTACTAACAACACTGAAGGGGCGGGTATTAAGTAGTATTAGTACTACACAGTTAGCTAACTTTGACCTAAAACGGAAACCTTACTCTAACCCTAACCCTAACTCCAACGCTAACTCTAACGCTAGCCCTAACTCCACTCTAACCATAACCCTAACCCTAACGCTAACCCTAACCCTAACCCTAACTCAACCCTAACCTTTACTCTTACTCTAACACTAACACTAACCCTAACCCCACCCAAACCTTAACCCTAACTCTATCCTAACCATAACCCTAACCCTAACGCTAACCCTAGCACTTACTCTAACCCTAACCCAACCCTAACGCTAACCCTAACCCTAACCCTAACCTTTACGTTAACCTTAATGCTAACACGACCCTAACCCTAACCTTAACGTAAACCTTAATCCTAACCCGACCCTAACCCTAACCCTAACCTACCCTAACCTAACCCTAACCATAACCATAACTCTACCCTAACCCTAACCCAAACTCTAATGCTAACCCTAACCCTAACACCACCCTTACTTTGGGTCATACTCTGTGAAAGCACAGTAGTGTTTTATAAATATACATATTTTAAAATTTATTTTTTGCTGCAATATTTTAAGTAAAAGTCTTTTTTTCGTTACTTTACAAAACTTGTTTTGTATTTTTCTATGTTCATAATTTTAAGAATACTATTTTGAATTGTCGGCTTTTTCAATATACTGTAACTGTTTATAATTATACTTATCTATATATGTTTATGTATCTATCCGTCTATCTCGGTACATTTCCAACTATTCATCTGTCTGTCTATCTTGCTATCTATCGATATATCTATCACCTTCTCTCTCTCTCTCTCTCTCTCTCTCTCTCTATATATATATATATATATATATATATATATATATATATATATATATATATATATATATATATATATATACCTAACTTTATAAATAAATGTGTGTGCGTGTGCATGTATGAGAAATTAATGTGAAAAATATATATTTTAATATATATTTTATTTATTTTCTATTTGTTGACGTTTAGGAATATCAATTGTTTCTTACAAAAAAGTTTTTCTTTTTTAAGGAGAACAAAATTTTCGGCCGCGATTCTTCGGCCTTCGTCAGGTTATCTTCTAAACTAATAAACGGATCATTATGAATTTTGGAATATATATTTTAAATAATACGGTGAAGAACATGGACACATTCTTTTGTAAACATTAAAATTTTAGGGCATATATATATATATATATATATATATATTTTTTTTTTTTTTGTGAAGCGATCATTATGAATGTTAGAATATATATTTTAAATAATACGGTGAGTTACATGAGAACATCATTTTTCTTTTTTGTAAACTTTACATTTTTTGCGTGTTAGCCAACGAAAACCTCCCGCCCCAAAAAACGTTTAATCTCCTAAACTAATGAACGGATCATTATACATTTTGGAATATATTTTCGGTAACCCGGTTAGTAACATGGGCACATTTTGTTTTTGTAAATTTTGCGAAAAACTTTTAATCTTCTAAACTAATTAACGGGTCATTAAGAATTTTGATATATATTCTAGAAAATATTGTGAGTGACATGGGAACACGATTTTTTTTTTGTAGATACTAACATCTAGAAATGCATATATAAACTTTTTTTATCTTAATTTTTTCTCATGACTTTATCCTGGTACAAATGAATTCTGAAATATGTATTCTCAGCAACACTGTGAGTAACATGCACACAATATTTTATTTTTTGAAAATTAGTATTTAGGGGGTGCGCCCACTCAAAATCGCCCCACCCATACTAAATATTTAGAGAAACGAATTGCTGTACGTTAAATTCTAAGTTATATTACGCGATGCATTTCAAAACGATCGGCGCACGTTTTCATATTTCCACATTTAAACAATGCTTCTAAAAAGAAGAAAATATTTATTATCGTCAAGGCGTTAGAACGCTTTGTTAAAATATTAATTCAATTCAGAACCCGCCGCAAAATCTCGCGGCTTGTAACGACTAAGTCATAACAAAAAAATTCAACAATTCTTAATATCTTTTGAGGTGGGATTTACTCCAGAATATTCAGATTACAGTCTAGAAAAAATGTTTTGAATTGTATTGTAACGGTTTTGATATTTCAAAGTTTAAACAATGCTTTAAAAAGATCTTCAACGTATATATATATATATATATATATATATATATATATATATATATATATATATATATATATATATATATATATATATATATATATATATATATGGGAAGAGAAGGATGAAGGTAATCCGACGTGATGGGAAAATGAAAAAGGAGAACCAAAAAATGGATGTTTTTATGTGTACATAAAAGTTTCGTCTTTATTTATAAGACTTCATCAGGATGATAATATAGAGGAAAAATGTCATGCAAGTACAAATACATGTAGGGTAGACATATTGGGAGGAAAAATAAAATAAAATAATGGCCACTACTGGGTGGACGTCCGTACTTGTTGGAGAATAAAAATGAATTTTCCCCACTCATTTTCTTCAACATTCATTTTTTATTCTCCAACAAGTACGGACGTCCACCCAGTAGTGGCCATTATTTTATTTTATTTTTCCTCCCAATATGTCTACCTTACATGTATTTGTACTTGCATGACATTTTTTCCTCTATATTATCATCCTGATGAAGTCTTATAAATAAAGACGAAACG
>OY744546.1:50932688-50960188 GCA_963556195.1 Sepiola atlantica
TATGGGCTGGAGCTTGGTAGATAGTGAGGGACTTATTAGATTAGAGACTATTTTTATTGACCTTGTCTAACAGGGAGAAACTTGTGGATGTGACAACAATACTCTATGCAGGATATAGGGATATAGGATACTGTCAGGTGTTGTAAGTTTTCTAGTAGGGTAGAGGGATCCCACCTTATTTGCAGCAGCCTTGGCAATGTGTTCTATGTATTTGTTCCAATTCATGTTATCTGTGAATATTAATGCTGAGGATTTTGAACGTTGGACTCTCAGGTATGGTGTTATTTGCTATGACAATCGTTGGTTAAAGAGGTTTCAGT
This sequence comes from Sepiola atlantica, assembly GCA_963556195.1. Taxonomy (NCBI): domain Eukaryota; kingdom Metazoa; phylum Mollusca; class Cephalopoda; order Sepiida; family Sepiolidae; genus Sepiola; species Sepiola atlantica. The sequence goes on from OY744546.1 coordinate 50,933,009, forward strand.
ATTCACTTTTCAAAATTAAATGTGACCATCGATTTATGACCCCATTCCACTACAGACTGGAGGTCACTTTCTAAGGATTCAGCCATTGCCTCGGATATGTGCGAGTCCGTTTTACCCACATGATGAGATCAGAGCGTGGTGTCGTCAACAAGTTCACATATCTCAGACACAATATTATCAGGGGGGGGGGTCGTTTATGAAAATCATGAACAATCAAAGTCCAAGGATCGATCCTTAGTTTATGAGGTATTTCTATTTCATTAAATCTTTTAAATCTAATGAAACGGAGGGAACGTATTTGCAAACCCAATAATCTTAACTTTCAAATAATGAATAGCATTTATATCTATGTAGGATATTTTTTAATATATCTGCTTTATCTCGAACGTTACTGACAAGAGAGACTTAAAAGACTTGATCTGTTAACAAATTTACGTTTTTGAGGTCTTACTGAAAAGGACAAATGTCTTGTTCAATAATTAGAGGGACAATGTACCTTCTTAAGATTCGAGTACTCTCCGTACTCGTCCAATCGATATTTAGATAGTGTTACCCCCCCCTTGATTTTTCATCCTCTCAAGACAGTCATGACCATTTTTTTTTTATTATTATTATTATTATTATTATTATTATTATTATTATTATTATTATTATTATTATTATTATTATTATTATTATTATTTGTACACACGAGGCGTTATCACACAAGTAATCGTCGGTTATTTATCACTGACAATAACCAGTGGTGTTCCCTGGAATCAGAGTGACAACAAATTTCCCTAGATTTCCAGTAATATTGACCCGTTTCGATCACTATTGCAAATTACTTTACATTATCGCAACATCCGCTTACTATTGATTACTCGCTGGCTACCACCATTGGTCTTCTCTGGGTTCGGCTGGCAATAAGCCCTTCAAGTTCCCAGTACACTCGGCACCTTTCTAGTAGAAGTCTCTCTCCTCAGTCTTTTCACCATTCTTGACGTTCATACCTATTTTGTGTTGTATCATCCGAGGTAGGGGCATTACTTAGTAGGGGCAGTTTATTAAATATCTGGCAGTTTCAGTTCCTTTAGTTCATGAAGTATTGTGTGTTTCTATGTTCTAGTGTTCTGTCTATTGTAACTTCCATGTGATTAGTTACCGTTCGCATTTTATGTGAGTTGGTTTCCGCATTCAGGGATTTTCTGTAATGATTTCAGCTGTTTTTGTCATTGCCGTCCGTTGTATGACCTCAGTCTTCCCTTTGATTCTAATTTCTCCCAATTTTTTCTCTAGGTTTTTCGGTTCCGTTCCAAGTTCTCCTACGATTATTGGTATTATATTGACTTCCTTCTTCTTCTTCTTCTTCTTCTTCTTCTTCTTCTTCTTCTTCTTCTTCTGTTTCTGTTTCTCGTTTTTTTTTCTTCTTCTTCTTCTTCTTCTTCTTCTTCTTATTATTATTATTATTATTATTATTATTATTATTATTATAATCATGATTATTATCATTATTATTATTATCATTATCATCATCATTATCATTACTATTATCATTATTATTATTATTATTATTATTATCATTATTATCATTATTATTATTAGTAGTAGTAGTAGTATTTCTTCTTTTTCTTCTTCTTCTTCTTCTTCTTCTTCTTCTTATTATTATTATTATTATTATTATTATTATTATTATTATTATTATTATTATTATTATCATGTCCATCATTTTCGTTTTATATCCTTTCTTCTTCTCTACTTGCGTCTTTCTCTACACTCGACTCATGAAAACCAGCAAAATCCATAACGTATAACAACAATTCACATGACAAGAGACGATAATAAACGCACTACACAAGTCTCTTCCCACCCGCTGAGCGACGGTGGCTCTTGTCGGGGTTGTTAATGAATAACAAGCCCATCGTCTTAAAAAGATGATGACCAATCAATACACTTAAATCGCCAACGTTACTTTAAGTCCCGTTCCACCTCTCGCGTATTGACCCTCTCAAAATTCTTCCTTACCGTTTCTTAACCTCCCCCCCCCCTACAAGCCCACACATTCTGAGACACGCTGACACCCAGGCTAACATATGCGGACACTCATAATTATTTATACGGATAAACGCCAGTGTATAAACTTAATTACATGTAGTTGCAACATATGCTGGCGTGTTCAAGCACTTTAGTTCGGTAGAAATAAGTTTAGACCAGGAAAACCTAAGGGGAGAGCTCAATTCGCTTGAGTATTAGCAGGGGTGATCATCTGTTTTTACGTTGTTCAAAATACTCTTAAATCAGATTTCGAGATAAAATCTATGAGCACGTGCGAATTTGCAACCATGTTCCGGTTGAACCACATTCTTTCTTGGCTTGCACCACATCATGAACATGGCGACCAACGAAATATGTAACCCCTTTCTACTGTTTAGTAATGGGATGATTCTAATATTTTTTTCCCGATTCCGATACAATTACCGATATCGATACAATTCCCGATTCCGATACAATTACCGATTTCAATACAATTCCCGATTCCGATACAATTACCGATTTCGATACTGATCCCGATTCCGATACAATTACCGATTTCGATACAATTCCCGATTCCGATACAATTACCGATTTCGATACAATTCCCGATTCCGATACAATTACCGATTTCGATACAATTCCCGATTCCGATACAATTACCGATTTAGATACAATTCCCGATTCCGATACAATTACCGATTTCGATACAATTCCCGATTCCGATACAATTACCGATTTCGATACAATTCCCGATTCCGATACAATTACCGATTTCGATACAATTCCCGATTCCGATACAATTACCGATTTAGATACAATTCCCGATTCCGATACAATTACCGATTTCGATACTGATCCCGATTCCGATACAATTACCGATTTCGATACAATTCCCGATTCCGATACAATTCCCGATTCCGATACAATTACCGATTTCGATTCTAAAATCACCTAAAATATCATTATTTTTTATTTTTTACTTTTTGGAAGGTGGGGGGGGGGTGATTTAGAGGAGAGTCTTTATCTACTTTTAAATGTAGATATCATTTTTTTTTTAATTCGACAAACTTCTTAAGGTTGTTTTCCCTCTATGCATTGTATTTAAGATTTTGATAAACTTATTGAAAAAATGTAATTCATGAATAGGAAAAAAGGGCAATAGTGAAAAATATAGATTTTTAACTGGTGACATTTTTTTTTTGTTTCTCCAAGTTGTCATTTATAACGGACAAGTTTTTCCGTCGACATTTTTACCTAAATTTGTTATTATGATCTATAGAGTGTTTCTATATTGGTAGTTTAAAATCAATAAATATGTATAATTTTCTCATTCAGTACCAGAAAAAGAAAATGAGGTTTAAAAATTTTAAAAATTAAATTAAAATTAAAAGAATCGTTTTTTTTTTAATCTGAAATAAGTCGAAAATTTTTCCGATTCCGATACGCAAAAAAAAATCCGATTATGATTTCGATTAATCGTCCCAACACTGCTTTATAGTTTCACCACATATTGTGTTCACTGTTAAAGAGTAAACGATTTTTTTGTAATAACAAGTTAATTAAAAAAAGTGAAACACTACATAATTGTTACTGATGGATAAACAATTATCAAGGTTGGCGGCCACTCGAGGATAAGGATTAATAAGATAGAATGATAACTAGTCGAAAGGTAAAGAACTTTATGCAAAGCATGATTAATTGAATTAACAAATTTTAGCTACTTGTTTATGACAGGAATCTGTTGAAGACAACCACGTTGTAATTTGCAGCAATGTGTTCCGCAAGAAAAACTCTTTTCATGGGAATTTCGCCTGACTTAAGGCACATGGGAGAATAAAGGCTGGTTAGGGTTAGCGTTAGGGTTAGGGTTATTGTTCGTCGTACAAACAAAGCGAGTTCTTGCTGTGAATATTTTACAAGAGGCAATCAAAATCCGGACATTTAGTCGAGTTACCCTGTATAACTCGAATACAGGGTATATAGGAACTATATAACACGACATAACCAAACTTGATACAATAGTTACAGTGTGGTCGAGATCAAAGTGTAGTATCTGTTCCGATGGATACTACACCTCATAGACCGGTATTGTCTTGGCCTTCGGTGCTTGATTTACGCCGGTCTATGGGACGGTCCTGTGCAGTTCTAGGAGGTCCTCCTCCCAGGCTTTGTCTCCCCTCTTTGGGGAGGAGTAAGTTTATTGCTTACTGCCTGAGGCGCCCTTACCGGGGAATGCCGACGGGGCTGCCCAGGCAATTTTTAATAGCCAGAGTGATCACCTCTCGAGCGCTGGTTTATCAAATCCCACTTTCTCGACCTTGTGTCATTTCTTACCGCTGTGGGAGGTAGATAAATAAAACAATGGTTAGAGTGTTCGCTAATTCGCCGGAAGACCGGGTTTCAATCCTCTGCAGGCTCAGACCTAAGACTCAAAAACTTGCTAAACTCTCAGAATTACCAGTGGAAGATTTAGTGTTAATTAGAACTGTTCAGAAAAATGAGTGGTGCCGTTCCTTACATCTCGGTGTAGTAGTCAACGAAAAGTGAGGTTGCGGGTCGCGCTTGACTACGGTTGATCCATTTATGACGTATTAAACCTAATATCTTGTACAGGTGCGAATAGTGTGGACTTCAGAACCGACGAGTTCAATACCCATCGAAGATATATTATGGTCTTTAATATATAAAGGAAAAATATGCTCTCATGAAAAGGTATGATCCCAGCTTAGAATATCAGGGAAACGGGAATTCATCTACAATAAATCTATCAGAATAGCTTACAATTAGTTGGTTACTATAGGTATTTTTTATATAATAGAATGGAAGATAACCAACGACTAAGAAAAAGAAAGTGAGAGAGAAAGAGGGAGAAGTGTGGGCTATGTAAGCAATTTTACCTGAGTATAGAATATGTTGAAGATGAAGAATGGTGAAGAATGGAGGAGAATGATGAAGAATGGTGAAGAATGGAGGAGAACGACGATGCTTCTTATATAGATAAAAGACTGGTTTGGAGAAAATATTACATTAATAAAACTTTAAAAAATCAGAAGAAAAACGAAGAAGAAAAAGAAGAAGAAGAAGAAGAAGAAGAGGAAGAAGAGAAAGAAGATGGTGAACGAGTCAACAAAGAAAGAGAAGAACGAGAAGAATAAAAGGAATAACGAAAAGACGAAGAAACAGGAGAAGTAAGAAGTGAAAAAAGGGGAACAAAAGGTGAAAAACAAGAAGAAGAAGAAGAAGAAGAAGGAAAGGAAGAAGAATAAAGAGAGGAAAGAGAAAGAGAAAAAGAAGAAAAGAAAAAAGAAGGTCGGGAGAAAATATTAGATTAATAAATTTAAACGTATCCGAATTAAAAAAAGAAGAAGAAGAAGAAGAAGGAAAGGAAGAAGAAGAATAAAGAGAGGAAAGAGAAAGAGAAAAAGAAGAAAAGAAAAATAAGAAGGTCGGAAGAAAATATTGGATTAATAAATTAAAACGTATCCGAATTAAAAAAGAAAACAAAAGAAGAAGAAGAAGAAGAAGAAGAAGAAGAAAGGAAAGAAAAGAAAACGAGAATACAATGACTGCAATGTGCCAGCTAACGGCCAGCATTTAGTCCGCCATTTTAATGGCCGTTTCTAAAGATGCTTGTAAGCAAGCTGGCCTCGTTCATTACATTTAGTGGCTGTCATATGTTTGATTACAATAATTGCAGTTGTCAGTGTTGTTGCGTGTCGGCACCAAGGATCACCTGGCGATGACTCACTTATTGATCCGGACGATTCAAAGACTCACAGAAACTATCTTCATCATCTCCCAATCCCTTTTCCCTCTCCTTTCTTTGTTTCCCTTAAATATTCCTTCACCAGTAATCATTTTAGTGGCCGTTGTAAAGACCACGTGTCGTCGACTGTTATTTTAACTGTAACGTTGTCTCCGTGTTCTTTATTAGACCCCAAATCAAAGAGGATTTGCAGCAGACATAAAGAAATCGAAACAATTACAACAAGTTGCGCATGCGTGGTCCCCCTCTGTATGTGACTCGATGTGACGAGTGTAAAATGCAATAAATTTGGGCAATTTGGGGCTTTTTGCCCCCCCCCTCTTTGACCCCCTGGGGGCGTGAACCAGAATTTTTCTGAGGTTAAAGATTCTCATTTCATATCCAGAACAATTGCCTCTACATTTTGGCCAAGTTTCAGAAAAATTGAATGGATGGATCAAACGTTATGGGAGAAAAGGGTCATTTTTTACATTTTGGGGGCTTTTGACCCCCTGGGAGCGCGAATCAGATTTTTTCCAAGGTCAGCGATACTTATTTTCTATTAGGAACAATTGCCTCCACATTTTGGCCAAGTTTCAGAGAAATTGAATGGATGGATGAAAAGTGATGGGGCAAAAAATGTAATTTCGGGGCCTTTTGTCCCCCTGGGTGGCTATCCAGATTTTCTTTTCAAAAATCGGAGAATGTCACTTTCTAACATGATAAAAGTTACAACTTCATGCAAAATTTCGGAGAAATTCAATGGATGGTTGCGGAGAAAAATCCGGACGGACGGACGGACGGACGGACGGACGGAAATGCCTCAAAACATAGGTCTCCCGATTTTATAAATCGGGGGACCAATAACCAGATCTAAAAGTTTAGGCTCTTGAATTAGTCAGATGATACAACGATGACACTCGCCCATGACAACTAAGATACTCATAACATCATATTAATACCTACTCGTATGTGCCAACAAGCTCTTTCATATGTTTTTTTGCTTACAGAGTAATATGTTTTTGGAATAAGTTACCAGATCAGATTAAGAACAGCAATAACGTGGATCAGTTTAAGATGAGGTTGGATGAATTCAGAGAAAGTGGTAGGAGGGAGAAATTGAGGGGGGCATTTTTGGGAGTTATCAAATGAAATATTTAACAGAATTTGATCTGAATATCGATACTGTACTAAGAGTTTGATTTTTTTTTACATTTTATTTTCAACAGTTGAATTGAGAAGATTGTTAAAAGGGGGATGCCCAAGGAGGCATAACCAACAAATAAATAAATAAATATACAATTGTATTTTATGTCATTTTCTTTATGTATTTTTATTCTTAAATTACTGACAAATGTGTTCTAACTTTTTCATTTTTATATTCTAAATCTGATAGATAATGTTATGAATAGAATAATTTTTATTTCTTAAAGAATTTTATTATAATAGATGAAATTGTATCTTCTGTTGTTGTTGTTGTTGTTGTTGTTAAGAGAGTCAGACTCCTGCATGTAGCTCACGAAGATCATGCCTCAGGATTGTCTGGTCTGCATGAAGTCCGCGTCGTTGTTCCCAGCTATCCGTTAACCTGTATGATTGCAGGTTTTACCCTCGAGCCCGATGGAAGCAAGGCTCAACTGTTACATGTGAAGTCGTGGAAGGTTTGGTCGAGAACATACTGACGCAGAAGTATCATTGTCACTCTCACTTCATTGATTTGCAGTTTCGGATCTTATACTGTTTTGCTTGCCACATGTCGAAGCAGAGAGGACCAGAGGACGACGGATCCGGATGGGAATTCCTCCTGGATGTTCCCCAAATCCCTGTATGCTTAGTAGCTTTGATATTACTACGTTGCTGTCGGCCCTACCACGGTGAGAAAAAGTTGTGGACTTTAGGAGGGTCTACTTTTTATAATAAAACAATTGTATTTAAATAATTTAATTGAAATTTGTATAATACAACAAAAGCAATATCGATAAATAAAAATAGAATATAGATAAATTAAAATAGAATATAAATAGATAAAAATAGAATATAGATAAATACAAATAGAATATAGATAAATAAAAATAGAATATAGATAAATACAAATAGAATATAGATAAATTAAAATAGAATATAGATAAATCAAAATAGAATATAGATAAATACAAATAGAATATAGATAAATAAAAATAGAATATAGATAAATTAAAATAGAATATAAATAGATAAAAATAGAATATAGATAAATAAAAATTGAATATAGATAAATAAAAATAGAATATAGATAAATAAAAATTGAATATAGATAAATAAAAATAGAATATAGATAAATAAAAATAGAATATAGATAAATAAAAATAGAATATAAATAGATAAAAATAGAATATAGATAAATCAAAATAGAATATAGATAAATAAAAATAGAATATAGATAAATACAAATAGAATATAGATAAATTAAAATAGAATATAAATAGATAAAAATAGAATATAGATAAATACAAATAGAATATAGATAAATAAAAATAGAATATAGATAAATACAAATAGAATATAGATAAATAAAAATAGAATATAGATAAATCAAAATAGAATATAGATAAATACAAATAGAATATAGATAAAGAAAATAGAATATAGATAAATAAAAATAGAATATAGATAAATAAAATAGAATATAGATAAATAAAAATAGAATATAGATAAATAAAAATAGAATATAGATAAATACAAATAGAATATAGATAAATTAAAATAGAATATAGATAAATAAAAATAGAATATCGATAAATAAAAATAGAATATAGATAAATACAAATAGAATATAGATAAATAAAAATAGAATATAGATAAATACAAATAGAATATAGATAAATAAAAATAGAATATAGATAAATAAAAATAGAATATAGATAAATAAAAATAGAATATAGATAAATACAAATAGAATATAGATAAATGAAAATAGAATATAGATAAATAAAATAGAATATAGATAAATAAAAATAGAATATAGATAAATAAAATAGAATATAGATAAATAAAAATAGAATATAGATAAATAGAAATAGAATATAGATAAATAAAAATAGAATATAGATAAATAAAAATAGAATATCGATAAATAAAAATAGAATATAGATTAATAAAAATACAATATAGATAAATAAAAATAGAATATCGATAAATAAAAATAGAATATAGATAAATAAAAATAGAATATAGATAAATAAAATAGAATATAGATAAATAAAATAGAATATAGATAAATAAAAATAGAATATAGATAAATAAAAATAGAATATCGATAAATAAAAATAGAATATAGATGAATAAAAATAGAATATCGATAAATAAAAATAGAATATAGATAAATAAAAATAGAATATAGATAAATAAAAATAGAATATAGATAAATAAAAATAGAATATAGATAAATAACAATAGAATATAGATAAATACAAATAGAATATAGATCAATAAAAATAGAATATAGATAAATAAAAATAGAATATAGATAAATACAAATAGAATATAGATAAATAAAAATAGAATATAGATAAATAAAAATAGAATATAGATAAATACAAATAGAATATAGATAAATAAAAATAGAATATAGATAAATAAAAATAGAATATAGATAAATAAAAATAGAATATAGATAAATAAAAATTGAATAAAAATAGAATATAGATAAATACAAATAGAATATAGATAAATAAAAATAGAATATAGATAAATAAAAATAGAATATAGATACATTAAAATATATTCTATTTTAATTTATCTATATTCTATTTTTATCGATAAATAAAAATAGAATATAGATAAATAAAAATAGAATATAGATAATTAAAAATAGAATATAGATAAATAAAATAATTAAAACGACTGTATTATACTAGTCTTTAATTTAATATAACATTTATTTAAAATTAAATTGTTATAACTAATCTGAAGAAAAAAATACAAAATCGCAAAAATCTCATAGTATACATATGAGAATTCTTAAATTTCTCCAAATATTTTCCATTTGTTTTAGGTTCAACAGGACTTTACTTATATGTTTATTCTTCGTAAATTCTCGGTACGTCGGAAATGATTTTGAATTAAGTGAATAAATTAAACTTAATAGATTTTAATTTTAATATTATTCTCAGTTAGTATCGCGTGTAGTAAGGATTGAACCATCAACTTCTATGGCCGCGTGGCGATACGGGTTTGATCCACAATCAGTCCTATGTGACATTTTTCTGCAGGTTAAAGGTTCAATCCTTATTACAGACAAAAACTTCTACGTGTTGACGGAACGAGAACAATATACCCTCGTTGATTAAATGAAGGACGCAGTTAGATATTCTGTATATTCTGCTTTATCGTTATTTTCATCGTAAGTGTTAAACTGAACTCCCATCTATGGTTTGCCCCCTGTAAAACATTCGCAACAATAACTCGTCTAGCTACAACCACTGTCAATAATGCCGTTTCATTCCTTAGTGTAATTAAACTAAACGGAACTTCTATGAGCAAAGCTCATGAAACACAATAACATGGGGCTGCTTCACAGCCGACTACAGCATGGTTGTTTTCAAGTCCAATGTAAACAACTTCTTGTTGCGCCGTCCTCTTAAATAATCAAATTATGACCTAACCTTTACCCTAACCCAACCATTGTTACTCATCCTCACGATGTAGTCTCCCGTCCACCTGACAAACTTTTAATCCTTATACTCAAGTGGTCCTTTGGTTTAAATAAGCGGTGACTTATTAGTTAAAAAATAAATAAGGATCCCGAGGTGTAGTCCAGATGATTCAGAAAATACAATTTATCAATCTTCAACTTAAAAAGGGTTAACAAATCTGGATATTTTGTTTTTATATGTGCATATTTCTTGAGTAAAAGTCTGCAATTGATTATTTTTTTCCAAAGGGAAGTTTAGTTTATTGAACTTACAGATATTAGATTTTTTGGTATAAACCCACCATTTACAGAGAGAACATCATCATTTCTACTCTGGTGTCTTTAAATAATTCCTTCATAGTACCAACAGTGTTTCCGTCGCATGGAGGCAAAATCAACACATTCTAACAAAAAGTGTTTAACTGTGCATGGCACTTGACAAGTGGCACACAACAGCCGAAAATAAAGTTCAACCGAAAGACTCCCCCACGACACAAACACACCAAGACACACTTCCCGGGCCACGATAACTTCACAATGGTGCCTTATGACCTAAGATTCGACCATAGGATATTTCACTACATGGCCGCATCACGATAATGCCTCAAACCAAAGACTATCTATCTAAGAACTTATCTATGGAAGAAGACGCAGAACTAACCTTGGAAATCATCCCTAGAAGTGTCATATCCACCCAGAACTATCCCCACTTGCATTAACAGAAGAAAAAGAAGACATCGTAAACCGAAGAATTTAACAGGTGTCGTGAATAAAAGAGAATAATGATGGTTAACGAACAAGACATATTCATATATTCACAAATTAACAATTGTGTAAAAGATATTTTAAGTTAATTGATTCGTTAAAAAAGTTAAAAGTTATCGTGATTGTAAACTGTTCGAAATGTTAAAGAAAACGCAATTATAAGAAATATTTTTTTTGTTTCATGTAGCCTCAGTTACAGTTCTCCGAAATTAAAGGGGCCCCTTTCTGGGGCTAACACTTACTCTTTATATGAGATACATACGTGTTCGAATATTCTATTAAGGTTTTCCTTTACCTCTCAAATGTTGAATTAGTAAAGAAGTTAAGAACCTTCATTCTCTTTTCCCCGAATTGACTAGTTAACTAAATTATGCTCCGATGAATTGGCTTCTCTGGTGCCCCCCTCGACGTAAATTCAGTAGATCAACTCGACAATCAACTAAATCCCATCCATTCACTGTGGCGGTCCCCAGATGCCGGGGAGCTTTCTACTCAAATAGCTTCTTTCCTCGTGCTGCTGGCCTCTGGAACTCCCTCCCTGCTCCATGTTTCTCCGACAGTACTGACATGCAGAAATTTAAAACTAATGTAAACAGACATCTCGCTGCGCAGATCCCAGTTTAGGTTGACCCCCCCCCCCAAAAAAAAACCTTCTCCCCTTTTCTTTCTTTTCAGTAGCCCCTTGCGTCTACAGTGGCGGCCTGCCTTGTTTGGGGTGAACAACGTTAAAATAAAAAAAATAAAAATTATAGTTTATCTTTCTTTTGGTCTCTTGATCTTACCGGGTTCCAGGACAAGAATTTATTAAGTCTGGTGGAATATCCAGCTAAAGGTTGTTACTTAAGAAGTGCACTATTCCACGTATGAGCCAGTGTATAGTTGTGTCAAGGGATCTTATTTGGACTTCGAATACTATGTTATTTTGAATATTTGCTCAGAGTTTACTGCCTGTGTGAGTTCAGTAGACATTATTCGTATACGGATACTGTCGGTGTGTGTATATGCTAGGACTTCTGTGTGCGTGAGTTGACTAGCCATTCGCTTCCCATGCCTCAGAGAGTAGAGGGCTGGGTGTAATGTCGTTTTAGCTCACTTTCTTCTTTCTGGTTCAGCTGTCTCTCATCTCTGAGTTTTATTGCTGTCAAGTTGCTAGATTTTATTAGAAATTGGTGTTTCATACAGGCTCGCTAAATTAATCGTTTCGAACGAGCAGGAATCATTTTCATTTGTTGAAAAATATCGACTTCACACTTTTATGTGAAATAATATGTTTATGTCGGGAGCGAACATAGTACGAAGCTTTTGATTTGACTGTCTCCCATTTCCGCTCGATGCAGGAAGAAATAAATGAAAAGAAAAGTGTTGATGAAAAAAGAAGGGGGTAGTTTATACAGGCTAATGACTTTTTACGTAGGTTCGTATCGCATCTCTACCTAGCCACAAACCGAACAGATCGACTGGTTTTAAGTATATTGCTTATACAATTCCTCATCTTCCTTGTGCCCTTGTAATAACTCATTTAGTTCAAGTTGACAGTCTGTGTACTTATGTCACTAGTTGCGTTCTACACGGGTAAGGCGTCTACACAATTTCTTGAATGGGCATACGCAGCAAAACATGCGGGATACGATCGCTTCAATCCCGACCTCCTCAACACGACACCCAACGCGCTGATAAACAACGGAGGGACAGTTTTGTTTCTTGCCAAATAATCTGTAAGGACATAACATATGTTTTTGACAACTCTTGTAGACGCCCAGTAGCGAGGACGCTTGAAAACGCTCTTTTCCCACATGAAGGTCCACAGGATTGATTTATTTGATTACTAAAGGGCGGTCAACCCCGACACACGGCCCATCCACTTTATATTCAGGCTGAAGGAGGGGAACGGTGACTATAGGACCTGCAGGTCGGTTATAAACTTTTATTCCGGAGATGTTACTCGTGAAAAGTAACAATTCTAACCCAGGCTGAATAGATCGCCGTCAGTGGGGAGTAGGAGTTTACTCTTGAATTACAACTTACATCGCGGGGCTGAGAATAGATATTTGAATTAGGGAAAATAATAAGGGTTACGTTTGTAGCTTTATTACTGCCGTCAATGAGGTTCTGTTTTCAGGGCATTTATTTGTTTATCTTTCTTCCGTGGTTTCATTTGTTTTTCTTTGTTGTTTTTTCGGGGTTTTTTTTTTGTTTTTTTGGGGGTTTTTTCAAAGTTTTGGTCTGCTATATCAATCATGTCTACTGTTCCGAACCGGTTTTGTGTCAGGTTTACTCTAACTTTTGATTTTTTGTTTTTGAGCTGATTGATTTTGCTTTTGGTTTTTTTTTTCAGAGTTTTGGTCTGCTATATCCATCATTTCCAATGGCTCGAACCAATTTTTGGTCAGGTTAACTCCGATTTTTTTAAAAATATGTTTTAGGTAATTTCTCTTTTCCTTCAGGTCCGTAGTCTCTAGCTGGATATATATTACCTGGATCTTTTCGGATCACTACATTTTCTACTGGATTCGGTAATATTATTTATTTTCACATTTTCCTGAATCGAACAATATAACCCGGTCTCAATGGCTGACCTAAAGAGTCACAATTTTTTTTAGTATTTGGATAAACTTATTAAATATTACATACCATTTTAGTATTTGAATAAACTTATAAATTATTACATACCATTTTAGTATTTGAATAAACTTATTAATTATTACATAACTTTTTAGTATTTGAATTAACTTATTAATTATTACATAACTTTTTAGTATTTGAATAAACTTATTAATTATTACATATCTTTTTTGGTATATGAAAAAACTTATTAATTATTACATAACTTTTTTTAGTATTTGAATAAACTGATTAATTATTACATATCTTTTTTGGTATTTGAATAAACTGATTAATTATTACATATCTTTTTGGTATTTGAATAAACTGATTAATTATTACATATCTTTTTGGTATTTGAATAAACTTATTAATTATTACATACCTTTTTTGGTATATGAAAAAACTGATTAATTATTACATAACTTTTTTTAGTATTTGAATAAACTGATTAATTATTACATATCTTTTTTGGTATTTGAATAAACTGATTAATTATCACATATCTTTTTGGTATTTGAATAAACTTATTAATTATTACATACCTTTTTTGGTATATGAAAAAACTTATTAATTATTACATAACTTTTTTTAGTATTTGAATAAACTGATTAATTATTACATATCTTTTTTGGTATTTGAATAAACTGATTAATTATTACATATCTTTTTGGTATTTGAATAAACTGATTAATTATTACATATCTTTTTGGTATTTGAATAAACTTATTAATTATTACATACCTTTTTTGGTATATGAAAAAACTTATTAATTATTACATAACTTTTTTTAGTATTTGAATAAACTTATTAATTATTACATATTTTTTTGGTATTTAAATAAACTCATTAATTATTACATATCTTTTTTGGAAGGACCACGTTTTCATTTCTGTGACACGCTTTATCCTCATCTCAATCGGCTTTACTTACCGATAAGCTTATTAGAACGTAACATATATTAAATTTTTGTCGACATTCAGTCCGTCAGTTGGTGTATTGGTGTAAGATTGAGGTACGGTCACCCCTCTCAGGATTTACCTTCTCTCTGGGAAAGGGGTTAACTTATTGCTAATCGCCCGAGGCGCTCTATCGGGGAATACCGTTAGAGCTTTACATACATTTTTCTAAATCAGAGTGTACTTCACCAAGTGCGCTGACCTCTCAAGACCCCACCTGATCTTTGTCTAATCTCGTGTAGGTTGTATTTATCTTACTCACACAACGAGAAGATAAGACATAAAGTTAAGAAAGTGGGATTTGAAAAGCAAGCGCCATAGAGAAAGAGCACTCTGGCCGACCAAAAAGTGTATGGATCCGGTGGGGAGCCTCAGTGGATTACCAATAAACTAACTCCTTTTCACAAATGGCGAGAAGGCAAAGCCTTGGAGGATGGACTATCTAGAACTGTACAGGACCATACCTGAGACCGACAAAGAACTAGGCCACACCAGCACAGCATGCCCAAGACTCTGTCGGTCTGATTCTGGTATGAAAGATTTTGTTTTCAATTTGTGTATATATTTTTAACCAACCCAACTCTCAAGTTCATTTATATTCAAATTGTAGCCACGTTTTTAATTATATATCAAAGTGTCTCCGTATCGGATCTAAATCATATTTATCGCTGATAATTATAATAATTTATGGTAAGTTCTTGTTTGATTCTGAAGAATCATATGAATTTGACGCAACAGTAGAAAGCAGAAGGTGACCCTCCCTTTTTTAGCGGACAAAATTTTTATATCTCTTGTTTGTTTCTATACATTATTTTTATGAAGCAGGTGCTACTGAATTCGATATGTACCCATGTAATCTGATAAGCAACCTTTATTGCTATAATCCAAAGGCGTGAAACATTAACAAATGGCTATTCTTTCACTTACCTTCTTAAAAATGAGGTGTGTGAAGATTTAGAATGAGAGTTTGATAGCAAATCCTCTCCGGGTTCATACTATCAGAAATGACAGTTGAAGGATATTCAAAATGGCTACAATTTAGAACCTTAAACTGACGATGAACAAAACTCGAAACTTGAATAAATACAAAAAAGATTACACTTTCTGATGCTCTGCCCTTGTCGCTGATTTCGGGTATGTTCGCATCATGTCACCTCAGACAGATACCCTGACCTAAAACCGGAAGATTCAGGTCGTCTCCTTGAAAGCAAAGTGTTAATTTTTTTTTCTTTATGATGTTAAAACTAATGTTTTCTTTTTGGGAAATGAAAAAAGAAAAAAACAGTCTCCGCATACACCCCCCACACACACACATTTTCATTCACCACGAATCCAAACCTTCTAACTTACTCATTCCACACATTCTTGACATAGCCAGCTGGTCAAACACTACTACTCTTCAAAAATTTCACACCTAACCATAACAAAATCTCCCCTCCCCCTCACCCATTTCACCCTTTCGACTACTTCTCTCAGACTCTTACCTATCCACCCCTCCCACTTTCAAACCACCTTCATTTTTTCAAATCTTTTCTAAAACCATGACATTACCCAGACACCAAAATCGCAGAGCCTCTCCCCTCCCCTCCCCTCCTCTTTCCCCACCCCTCCACTTCTTCACTCACAGCCATCCACATTATTTCCGTTCACCCCCACCCCTCCACCTTCTCACTCAGAACCATCCTCATTAATTTCATTCCATGCTACTGACTTCACTAAGCCCGGACCTCGGTCCTACGCACCCAGTAGTGGCTACTACTTTTTCTCACCAACCCATCATATCAACCCAATATTTTCACGTACTTGCATGACATTTTTCTTAAAATTATCATCCTGAGGAAGTCTTACAAATAAAGACGAAACATTGATGAATACATAAAAAAAACATCCTTTTTGATTTTTCCTTTTTCATTTCGCATTACGTCGGATTACCTTCATCCTTCCTTTCTCATATTCATATATATACGATACGCCTCATCCTCATCTAACCCGGATTTTCTGATCGATAAGAGTATTAGTGCGTAACTTATATTCAAAAGATGGTATTGACATTTAGTCAGACAGTGTCTTTCTTGTTGTCGGACTGAGGTTTTGTTACACCTTTAAATAACAACACTTTTCCAGTACTGACCTGAGCACTCCAGCCTCAGCCAATCAGAATAATCTACGTATAAATGAGTCCTTCATGACCAAGCGAGTAGCATCCATGCCTAAATATCCGTATATTTTTATAATCTATCGTTTTTGTTTCTATATATTCCATGTAAAAAAGCGTTTTAATATGTCAATACCTCGTTCTATATAAAACTCTATTTCTGTGTGTGTGTGTTATGTTAGTGTTTTCAATAGGAAGAAACATAAGATAATCTACATAATATATAAAATTGTACTCTTGTGTAAGATTTACCGGGGAAGACAATGGAAGTGTTTCCGAATGTCTAAGTGAATCTTTATGGGAGTTATGAGAGCATTCCTCCCTTAAAACTTGAAATATATCCTATTTTCATGAAATTTAAATCGTAAGGCAGTAAGCAATAAACTTACTCCTCCCCAAAGAGGGGAGGCAAAGCCTGGGAGGGTGGACCTTTTAGAACTGCACAGGACCGACCCATAGACCGGCGTAAATCAAGCCCCGAAGGCCAAGATAATACCGGTCTATGGAGTGTAGTATCCATCGGAACAGATACTACATTTTGATCTTAGCCAAAAGGCCAAGTAAATATTATTTAAGTAAATGAAATCAAATTTTATTTAAAATTGTAGCTATTTAATTATTTTTAAAACAACAAATATTCTCTGTATTCTTACCGTAAATAGTATAACGGATGTCACTTTTTCAAATGTATTTATTTTAAATTGTACTGTTTTCGTCGACGGGAAAACAATTCATTTTAAATTAGTAAAATCAGAATATTTACTTTAGCAGGTTAATAACCAATCAGTATCAGACGATTTCATTTTTTCATATGTGCGAAAGCTAATAACGTACGTACGAACATGAAATGCGTATTATTACCATTATTATTATTATTATTATTTTTATTATTATTATTATTATTAGTATTATTATTATTATTAGTATTATTATTATTATTATTTGTACTCACTAGCAGTTCTCACACAGATCATCGTCAGTGATTGCTCACCGACAACAACCAGTGGTATTTCCTGGAGTCTGAGTGACAACAAGCCTCCCCAGAGTTCCATTATTCTTCACCCCTTTTCGATAACGATGCGGTATTGCAACATCTTCTTACCATTGATTTCTCGCTGGTAAGGACAATTGGTCTTCTCTGAGATTTGGGTGGCCATAAGCCTCCCCAATGTCCCAACATTCTCTGCACTTTTCCAGTGGAGGTCTGGTGTGTGCTGTCCCTCCTCGGTCTTCTCATCCTCCTCAACCCTCTACAAATATTTTGTCTGGTGTCAGCCTAGGCCGGTACCATTTAAACAAATAAATAAATAAATAAATAAAAATAAAATAAATTAATTAATTAATTAAAATAATATTTTTTAATTAATTTTAAAAAAAATAATAAATAAAAAAAAATTAAAATTAAAAATATTTTTATTTCATTTAAATTATTATTATTATTATTATTATTATTATTATTATTATTATTATTATTATTATTATTATTATTATTATTATTATTATTATAATATAGATTAGTGAGACCCAAGAGAATTCCACAGTTGTGTCTTTCGAACTATTCTGAACAAATATAGTTTCAGAATATATCTCGTTATGGGGTATATCTCCACATGTTTCCATTCTATGGACGTACGGCGCGAACGCAGACCCCCAATATTATTGTACCATTTTTGTTTTCAAAATGAAACATACTAATATAAGTATATTTGTTAATGTCGTTTCATAATATGTCTGGTTATATGAGTCTATCTCAAAACCCTCTTTTAGGAGTTTATGACATGTTTTAATTCTACGGGCGTCCGACGTGAACGCAGACCCCACGATATTATTGTATAATCTTTCGACAGAAAATACAGTATACTTTGATACACTTTCATCTTAGCCCGATAATCACAAAAGTGTATCTTAGTTTGAATTTCACGTTCGGCACAAAAGCAGCATCAGATGAAAATTTGAAAAAAATATATATTTTGCATTGAGGACGATTTCATCTTTTTTTTTAATATTACATTTTGATCTTAGCCCTGAGGCCAAGAAAGGGTATTTTAGTACAAGTTTTACGTTCGACACAACAATTCATCAGATGAAATTTAAAAAATAATTATTTTGCAGTGCATATCCCAATTTTAGGAAAAAGTGTGAACCGTGATAACGTACGTACGAACATAAAATTGCATTAGTGTATCTTGATATAGATACGTATAAAACGATAGTAATTCAAGTGAGGTTCTCATGGCGATTTTTGTGTATACATTTGGTTTCTTATCCAAAGTGTTATGTACGAACTTGACACGATACGGATGGGTGGACATCCATACGTTAGCTAAATTATATGATAGATTGTTATAGTAATCGTATTTCTTCATATTCTTTATTTAGAAAAAATGCCAGGAATTGCTTACATAAACTTTATAAAATATCTCTTTAATACGCCTGGTTGCAAATATCAAATTCTATAATAGTCTCTTCGTTTATTTAGAGCATTTCTTTAAAAGATAACGCACGCTAGAATTGTTTCCTTTGACTTACCATGAAATCGTCATTCGTCTGTGAAATTAGGTGCACGAACGCACAATACAATTTGCTACCTGTTACCTGACCATGAAAGAAAATGGGACAACGTTGCTACAAAGAAACACGAATCATGTGTGGCTACAATTACTGTATGCTTTATGTATAGAACATTAAACCCGATTTTATGAGCCGCCTATTAAAACTGATTTTCAAGAATTCGCCTACAGAAAATGGAAAGTGTTGAAGATTTATTTCCCGAATTCGATTCGAATATTTGAAATTATATTTAATACGTTTTTAATTTTTAAATCTAACCTATCAATAAATGAAAGCAATAATTTATATAGCCTATATATATATATATACATATATATATGATAATTTTATTTACACAGACATGTACCAAATCTGCGACACTGGCATGTCGATGTTATTGATCAACAGTTACTATAAACTGAGATCTCATCAGGCAGAGTTAGAATCCGATCTTAACCTCAGATCATATTTGGAGAGGTTATCTGCGACACTGGCATGTCGATGTTATCGATCAACAGTTACTATAAACTGAGATCTCATCAGGCAGAGTTAGAATCCAATCTTAACCTCAGATCATATTTGGAGAGAACCTCTCCAAATATGATCTGAGGTTAAGATCGGATTCTAACTCTGCCTGATGAGATCTCAGTTTATAGTAACTGTTGATCGATAACATCGACATGCCAGTGTCGCAGATTTGGTACATGTCTGTGTAAATAAAATTATCATATATAAAGCTCTATTCTGATATTGAGCACTTTTTATAAACCCGGTTAAAATTCTCTTGATTACCACCCTGTGGATATTTTTCACCTGGATTATTACCATTATATATATATATATATATATATATATATATATATATATATATATATATATATATATATATATATATATATATATATAAAATGAAATAATAAAATAAGGTGCCAATCAAATTTTATTAAAATTCAAAGTTTAAGCAAAGTATCTTAACGTCCTTAGCTCATGAGTTTTCAAAGATAAATCTTCTCCTCAGAGGGCCATTACTATAGTGGCATCACTACAAGTAATAAAATTTCACTTTGAAAATATATGAAAATATATACAAAATACATAAAAATACATAACATCAAATATATCAACACAAAAACATACTTTTTTGTTGAATCTATATAATCCATCCATGTCATAAAGTTTAAAATACATAATCAGGAAAGATATCCAGGAGTCTAGAAGGCTGATTGAAAATTAATCCAGGTAATGAGTGAAAGTCCAAAAACGAGAAATTGAATGAATTGAAAAAGTAGTCCAGCCGTGAGATGCGTCAGCAATCGATGAAATGAAAAGTATCCAATGTTTATGTTAATACGATAAATGAATCAAATCAAATAAAAAGTTCAATACACTCACTCAAAATTCCCAGAGATTTATATATATATATATATATATATATATATATATATATATATATAGTAAGCAATGAAAATATATATGGCAATCAAGCTACACAGAGACTCCCGTGTTTCATCCCCGGGGGGAATCGTCAGGCTAAATATATATATACACGATGTTGCAGCAAAATCTTACACTGAGAGTCAACTCCGAGATCTACCAGGATGTGATGAGGAGCGTGGTGATGACCTGGCTGGATGAGATCGCCGCCGAACGCCCCTACGTCTACCAACAGGACTCCGCTCCTGAGCAAAGGCCAAGATAACCGAGACGTAGATGCGCAACCATGTTCCATGCCACTGGTTACCGGAATTGTGGCCGCTCTCCTTACCCGACTACAACCCCTTTGACTATTTCTTCTGGGGCGTGATCGAGCCGAAGACCAACAAGCACACCCACAACCCGGTTGATTCTCTGTAGGCTACCATCGTGTAGGCGTTCGCCGGTACAGACAAAGACATGGTCATCAAAGCAGGTGACTCATGTTGTGCCAGTCGGTGGTTACTTAGAAAAATAATGTAGTATGTAACTCTAAGCGTTTCTAAATAAACTGTCGAGTCTCTGCATATACTACTTTCGCTTTTATTACCTATTTTGTTTTCTTTTTGTGAATTGTTAGATTTTGCTGCAGCATACTATGCATATATATATATATGTGTGTGTGTGTGTGTATGTGTGTGTGTGTATGTGTGTGTGTATGTGTGTGTGTATGTGTGTGTGTGTATGTGTGTATGTGTGTGTGTATGTGTGTGTGTATGTGTGTGTGTGTGTGTGTGTGTGTGTGTGTGTGTGTGTGTGTGTGTGTGTGTGTGTCGAGGTACGACACAAAGAGGGCTCACGCAGGGCGATAGCGACATATTTCGAAAATTAACACCGATTTTATTAGCAGGCTCTAGTTCGTTGTTAGCAAGTTAAATACTTCGATATATTGTCAATTGTGATTTCGCAGTATACCACCACCATCACAATAATAATAATAATAATAATAATAATAATAATAATAATAATAATAATAATAACTACCATAAAAACAACATAAGTCAGTCGTAAGATTACTTTGGGGCTTGAAAAGCCAGCGCCCGAGAAGTGAGCACTCTGACCATTAAAAATTGCATGGGCAGCCCAATCGGCATTCCCCGGTAGGGGCGCCTCAGGCAGTAAGCAATAAACTTACACCTCCCCAAAGAGGGGAGACAAAGCCTGGGAGGGTGGACCTCCTAGAACTGCACAGGACAGACCCACAGACCGGCGGAATCAAGACCCGAAGTACAAGACGACACCGGTCTGTTGCACTTGTTGACTTGATAGATCCAGTCATGCAGTGTCTCGATTGTTTTTATTTTATTGGTATTATACCCGTTTCTCACTTTTTATTAAATATCACCTGAATGATGATCAGTGAACGAATGGAAAGAGATTATGATACCTTTGGAACATTAATTAATTTTTTTGATCATAAACTAATAAGATTATGAAAACATTGAAAAGTTTAAGTTAAATATATATATATATATCCTAACGATTGGCTGAGAGAACAACAAAGAATCTGATTTGTTAACTATATAAAAACACCCGGTCATAATAACTCCATGCATTTTAGCCTTAAGATTCTCCCCTGGGATACAACGCAGGAGCCTCTATGTAGCTTAATTGCTATAAATATATTTTAATTGCTTACTACATAGCTCTACTTACTATCGAGCACTGTTGAAGTAAATACGGAAAGTTGATACATAAGAAATTGTATCTCCTTATAAAATGTTATGTGGATACATGAAATAGTAGTATATATATATATATATATATATATATATATACATTATGTGTTTTATTTAAAAGCAATACCGAGATCGAACCCACAAACATCGTGTTTAATAATCGGCGACTCTAACCACGCTAACTAATCGGCTATATATACATTGCTATTTTGCATTTATATATATATACGTATTTATATAATTATGTATATGTAAATATGTATGCATATATACATATATATATATATATATATATATATATATTATATATATATATGTATATATGCGTTTACAGATATGTATATACACGCATATATATATATATATATATATATATATTTATATATATATATATATATATATATGTAGATTTGTATATATATATATATATGTATGCGTGTGTGGAGGAGGGGGTAAAATAAGACTGGATTCAGATTTATTAGATCTTCTATATTGTTCCATATGTCTTAAGTATTCTCATTACGTTCTTACGCCACGTGTTGTAAGCCGAAATTGTTTCACCCTTCAACTTCCGACCGTGATCGAAAAAAATGTCCGATAAAAAGAAGTCCGCGTTTCTGTCAGAATTATTTTTTAACTTTTTTATCTTTAGCGCACGTCGGAGATAACGACGTGCCCAACCCTTCTGTGATAAACCGAGATCAGACTAAATTACTCGGCCTTTTTTTTTTCCTTTATATTACTTAGAAAATTATATTGTCATCATCATCATCATCATCATCATCATCATCATCATCATCATCATCATGCTCATCATCATCATCTTATTATTATTATTATTATTAGTAGTAGTAGTAGTAGTAGTAGTAGTATTACTATTATTATTAGTATTATTATTATTAATCCTCAATGTCCGACTCACTTGATTTATACTAATAAAAACGTGTATACATATATATATATATATATATATATATATATATATATATATATATATATATATATATATAATATTGATATATATATATATATATATAAATATTGATATATATATATATATATATATATATATATATATATATGTGTATATATAGACAGAGAGATCAACACACACATTAATCTGTGTGCATATGTATGGATAGAAACTTACATAGATGCAAAAGTACAACTAACATATAAATATATAAAAACTCACACTTATACATGCATATATATATATATATATGTATATATATATATATATATATATTATAACTCGGTAGAACACAAATATATTCATACTACAAAATTATACAGAATCAATTTTTTCCTAATGTTCTATATATATATATATATATATATATATATATATATATATATATATGAGGGGGATTTAAGCAGCATGTGTTCATTTAAGCAAATGTTATTAAATAACAAGCATTTTTTTTATTTGATGAGACTTTTTAATTTTTTCAATTGTTCGAATAGTCTATTTAGGCATTCAGTCAAATTGGTGTAAATCAAATTTTGTGACTAGTTTCGTAATTAATATTACAAACTATCGCCTTAGTTGTTTCTTTCACTCGAGTAAAAAACATTTTAAATGATACAACCCTTTCTTTGATTTCTGCTTCTTTCATTGAATGTCTTCTTTTTATCATTTTCCTCTATTTCACGCTAGTTTATTTTACTTTATTTTTCTTTTATTTATTTTGCATTTTTATTACTATCTTTCATTTGTTGGTTCCATCTGTACGGAATTTCGAACCAAACCCTTTATTTTAGACTAGCGGAACCCGTCGCCCGGCGTTGCACGGGAGAAAGTACTACCTATGGCCTGACGTCGAATAAAAAAGAAACGGCCTATTGGTCTTTCTCCCCCCCCTCTACCCTGTTGGTGAATGTTTTAAATTAAAAAAAAGAAAAAAGTAGTAGAGTAGAATGGGATCGAACGCTAAAACTGGCTATCATGAAACCTGCCTTCTTAACGACTGCGCCACGGATTCGTGTTTGAAAATAGGACAATTAAGCTAAGCTTGTTTATTGGCATGCGTGTTAAGTTAAGATTTAACTTCTGCCGATCAAATGTAAAGTTCAACAATGACACGGTTTAGGTCATTTGTAGTTGATGAAATATATGGATTTGGGCAAATTTTCTAAGTTTTCTATAATATGCGTATTAAAGGTGTATGATTTTGTAAAATGTAATGTATCTAGGTCTACGATTATCTTGGCGCTTATTGAATTAAATAGGAAGTCGATTCGATCAAGAAATTGTAGCCGCCATGTTGAATGAGTAAATGTTGCAGGAACTGTGGTCGTTAATTTAATTCGCTTAATTTCGGAATGAATATAAATATAGAAGTCATAGGTAGAAATAGAAATAACGTAATCTGATATTCGCGGAAAATCATCGGAGTGAACGGGAGCGGTCATTAAATCTTTGCGTATTGCTTTATATTATGTAGTAAATCAATACCAGGCAAATAATAAATAAGGACGGAGTCTTTTGTGAAAATTAAACTGTGTTTATTAGTTCCCGGTGTCGATGAGTGGAGTGACAGTACAGAATTGTTAGGGAGAAAAGTGTTTGCTTCCACCTATATGGAGTATGTTTTGAGGAAAATCGAAGATGGTGGACCAAATGTAATATTTAGTGTCAGCTGGAAAGAAATAATAACAAATTTACTAAAACACGCTCGAGTTAATAAGTGTTGTATAGTGGTGAATTTAGTAGCCTGTGATGCATGTCGTTATTTTCCTATTCTCCGAGAATGTACAGGAGAAAAAATCGTCTTAACTTTATATATTAGATATGATGATAAAGATATTCATTTCTTTTCAACTTTGTTTTGTATTAATCTGGGTTTCCTTTTTTTCTGTATTTTCTTTCTTTTTTCTATTTTTTCCCATTTTTTCCATTTTTTATTTATTTCACTTTTACTTTCTTTACTCGTCTCTCTTTCTTATTTCCTTTTTTATTTTATTTTGTTTCATTCGTATTTCTCATTTTCTTGATACTTTCTTTGTTCTTTCTTTCTTTTTTCATGTGATTTTTTTTAACTTGGAAAACTATATGTCTAACTCAGGAACTTATACGTAATTTTGTAACTGAACCATTTATTTAATCAACGGTAGTTGATTGTTCTCGTTCCATCAGCCATAACTGGATATATGTTGGTAGTTTGGTTTGGTAGTTTTGTTTTACGGCATATCAACCCTTTTTGGGTTATTTAATGCCGAATCTGGTCTTGTTTTCTTCTCTTTCTTGTTTCTTTCCCCTTTTAATGGATATATGTTGATATATCTATCTATCTATATATCTTTTTATATAATGTTATCACTTAAACAATCTAGCATTATTATTATTAGTAGTTGTAGTAGTAGTAGCAGTAGTAGTAGTAGCAGTAGTACTAGTTGTAGTTGTTGTACACACAGTATATCAATTTATTATATTTTCATTCATTCACTTTCTTTTACCCTTAATTCTAATTCTATTTATATATTTTCTTTGATTGTAATTTTATTTATTTAATTTTATTTATCAACTTATTTATTGATTTATTATAATTATTATTATTAATTATTATTTTATTACTCTTTTACTCCGCCCAATTCAATTACTAAGTGACATTTAAACTATATATATTTGAAAATCAGTGGCCTTTAGTAGTAATGCATAACGGCACGGACGCACACGCGTTCCTTTTTTTAAAAAAGAGACAACGGATTACTTATCCTATCGGCAGTGACATTTCGCGTGAACTGACTTGAACGTTGAAAAATTGAAAAAAAGGAATGAACGCTGCACGCTTTTAGAAAATTCTAGTTTTCCCAACAGTTTCATTTTTCATTTTTCGTCATTTTCTTCATTTCGTATCATATTTTGATAAAGAGCGGAGGTCTGCTCGAAATATCAGAAGAAAATATAATATTAACAAAAACAACAACATCGTTTTAATGGTTCACATATCACCAATCATTCTTAAAACACTATATATACATATCTCTCTCTATATATATACACACACTTATATATATATATATATATATATATATATATATATATATATATATATATATATATATATATACATACATATACATATTTATATATATATATATATACATATATATATATATAAGCGTATTTATTATTTATAATTATTAATGGTTCCCATATTGTATATATATATATATATATATATATATATATATATATATATATATATATATAGAGAGAGAGAGAGAGAGAGAGAGAGAGAGAGAGAGAGAGAGAGAGAGAGAGAGAGAGAGAGAGAACAGTAGTCTGAATAATTCAAATTCTATAAATTATCAATCCTCATCACAAAAATTCAGAAATATACTATTTTCATCTTGGATGTTATTCTCACTACGTTTTAGCCGATGTAACCTCCGACATTCTTCATCTGGGTTTTGTTGAACTCGGTAATCTTTATGTGGAATTCGGGAATCTGTACGGAATTCCGAATCGAAGCTTTTATTTAATCCACGCGGGTTGATTGGTCTCGTTCTGTTAGGCATACCCGGGTAGAAGTCTTAGCGAATTTAGATATTTTTAGACAGAA
>OY744546.1:50962688-51017688 GCA_963556195.1 Sepiola atlantica
CTATGTAAATCCATTTCTTTATCTTTCTCTCTCCTCCTTCCCCGTTTTTTTCACATCTCCATCTTCCAGCTCTCTTTCACTTTCAGGCAGCCCATTCTTCTCTCTTGTTTTAATGTATTGAATACAATAATGTAAGTCATTCACCTGAGCTTTGAGTATTAAAGTCATTGTTCCCGGGCAACACCGAATTTTTACCAACACCAACTTCCTAAAAAATATGAATATATATATATATATATATATATATATATATATATATATATATATATATATATATATCTGTTTTAATTGATCCCTGGGCAACGCCGAGTGTCTTATCTCCTCCTTAATAATATAATGAAACCTCGAGTAACTTTAATAACAAGCAGTGAAAATAGCTATATGCACGATCCGAACGCCGTTCGTAAGATCACTCTTTACTGCTTGGTATCTAGCCGCTGTTCGCTATTTACATTTAAAATTCCTCTATATTTACTAACTAATTGGCTATGGCCGATGGATAAGATCCTCGACTACGAATCAGTGGCGATTTGTGATCGGAGTTCGCGCCCACCGACCGTTGAGAATTAGTTCCTACACTGAAGATTGCGTTAGCATGAAACATCGATATATGTAGGTAATTAAAATAATTAATAAATATTTATTTATAAAAATTATTGTATATATATATATATATATATATATATATATATATATATATATATATATGTATGTTATTGTATTCGCAGGCAACGCTGAGTTTCTTGTCTTCCCTTTCTCCATAAATCATCTATCACTTTGTAAATGTACTAGTACTCAATCTAGGATATGGAACACTGTCACTCGAGCTACACAGAGTACTTTTATGTATAGTACAACAAAATACAGTGAACATCTTTCTCTTGTGCAACGCGGCGTTTACAAACACTTGCTCTATGTAGGATTGCTCTATCTAAGATATTGATGACTCCTGGGCAACGTCGAGTAAATGAAACTGTCCTATCTATGGTTTTGTTCTCTTTGGATTAACTTACACCACTTACAAAATATAATACAGTATTATTACTATGATGCCCTCCCCCGGGAAACACCGAGTTAACAAAAGACAGAAGTACTTTCTCCCGGGCAACGCTGCATCTAAACACATAAGCTCGATTTAAGATTATGATTTTGAGGTGTGGTCGAGTGTTGAAAGGCAACACTTTATTTAGTGATAGCTTCGCAATTGTCAAAATGCCGTTTATCGCGTTTTGCATTCGAACTCTTTATATATATATATATATATATATATATATATATATATATATATATATATATGTATGTATATATATATATATATATATATATATATATATATATATATATATATATATATATAAGAGTTCGAATGCAAAACGCGATAAACTTCATTGAAGATGGCGTAAGCATGTAACATGTCTGTAGGTAATAAATAATTAATATTTATTTATAAATATTATTATATAGCCTCCTTTACTAAGGCTGGACACTCTGGGTGAATTTAATAACAAGCAGTACTACTAGCTTCATTGCGAGACCCAACACGATGTGTTGTTGTTGTTGATCACTGTTCGCCGCTTGCTGTGAATACCCGCCGACTTGGTATATACATTCCAAGCTAATTTCTGGCGAATCAGTAGTGATTTGTGATCGGAGTTAGCGCCCGCTGACCGTCGGGAATTAGGTTCCTGCACTGAAGATTGGGTAAGCATGAAACATCGATTTCTGTAGGTAATATATATATATATATATATATATATATATATATATATATATATATATATATATATATATATATATATATATATATATATATATATGTAAGTAAATTTCGTGTACAACAGAATCGTAGGATTAATTTTAGAGGAAGCATTATTATTATCAATGAAACAGACGAGTGAAAAAAAAAAGGAAAATTGTTTAAATTACCTTAAGGCCTTGTCGTCTGACCCTCTGAGAGGAAACGTCAGAATGGTAAATTAAAAACTAAAAGTCGAATGAGATACGAGGGGAAAAAAATTATTTCAGTTGGAGGAAACGATTGAGAGGGAAAAAAAAGGGGTAAATCTCTCAACGTTATGGTGGCTTTGAATCATTGAATCATTATATATATAAATATGTATATATATATATTTATTAAACATTTTAATATCTACAGACATCGATGTTTCATGCTAACGCAATCTTCAGTGTAGGAACTAATTCTCAACGGTCGGTGGGCGCGACCCCCGATCATAAATCGCCACTGATTCGTAGTCGAGGGTCTTATCCCATCGGCCATAGCCAATTAGTTAGTAAATAGAGAGGAATTTCAATGTAAATAGCGAGTCGGCGGCTAGATTTACCCAAGCAGTTTTAGAGTGATCTACGAGCGGCGTTCGGATCGTGCATGTAGCTATTTGCACTGCTTGTTATTAAAGTCACTCGGAAATTTCGCCCTCAGCTTATCTGATTCATAGAATACAGTGTTCCTTCGATCAGGTAAGTGGCTTGAAAAAAAAAACAGGGACAGTGTTCGCGATATCAACAATATCCGAGGGTTTGAAACTATACAAAGAATTGCTGAGCGGCACTTCGAAATTTCAAAAGAAATAGGGAGCTTTAAATCTGTCTAATATAAATTGATTTCTGGTTTTAAACTTCTAAGCACATTTTCTTGTATTAAAACATTTAAAATTTTGGAAGCTACTTATATTTAATCATTTTATAAATAGACATTAAAATAACGTTATCTTCAGACAATAAATCATCGTTTTATAATAAATTGAGTCAATAAATAATTTTCTCACCAAGTGATACCACAATAATTTAATATAAGTTTTAACACCCGGGCTTTGAGTATTTTACAACTCAAAACCCGACATCTAGAACCACTCGGCCACCGCTGAATAGCTAAATGAACAGTGATAGAATACTATTTATAACGTCTTTTTCGATGTTGAGACAATCCCTTTTAAAATGTGTAAACTCTTAATTGTGAACGAATCTAAACATTGGCGAAGCATAACTTTTCCTTTAATCATTTTTGAAGGACTGTATATATATATATATATATATATATATATATATATATATATATATATATATATATATATATATATAGTTTGTTAAATAACGTCATAGCTAAACAAACGAAAAACAGCGAAACATACATGAAAGAAAAAAGACACCCGGGACAATACCGGGTCGGGACAGCTAGTTGGTTAATAATGAACTAATAATAGTATGAGTTCCTAGATGTTTGAGGATCAAACCAACATAAAATGTCAAGCGGATATATTCGCTTGTAGGACATAACAACATATCATATTGTCACAGTTGATCGACGTTAGCGGAGAGATCAGTGTGTTGACGGATGGGGGACACATCAAGATTTCTAAGGGTTTAAGTCATTCCATTGAGACTGAGAATAGGTTTCAAGTACGGGTATTGCTAACAGCGGTGTTGGGTATGGGCAAAGCGTCTCGGGATCAAGACTACGGATCAGGATCATATCCTTCAGCTTAAGCCAACGATAGCATTCGCAGACTTGATAGCAAGATCACTGGAGTCGTCTTGATGCCATTAAAACGATTGTGTTCCGCAAAACTACAGAGCCAATAGAGTAGTTACCTTAATCCACATACTTTTAATAAGATGTATTTAAGTACATACACCAACTATCTCTCTCTCTATCTCTCTCATGTTCTCTCTCTCTCTCTATCTATCTATCTATCTATCTATCTATCTATCTATCTATCTATCTATATATCTCTCTCTCTCTCTATCTATCTATCTATCTATCTATCTGTCTATTTATCTATCTATTAGCTCTATATCTTTCTCTCTCCCTACATTCTTTCTTTCTCTTTTTTTCATCTTTTTCTCTCTCCCTCTATCTTTCGTATTCTCTCCCCATCTATGTTTTTCTTTCCGTCTTCTCCTGCCCCTTACCGTCTTCTCCTGCTTCTCTCTTTCTGTCTATCTGTCTGTCTGTTTGTCTGTCTGTCTGTTCGTTTGTCTGACTGCCTGTTAGTCTGTCTGTCTGTCTGTCTGTCTATCTCGCTCTTTTTTTTCTCTCTCTTTCTCTTTCTCTCTCTCTCTCTCTCTCTCCGATAGGGTTTTCGAATCTCAGCAGTAATTCTTAGGATTCTTTTCATATTTGGATTTTATGCAGAATATTTCTTACATTGACAAAGTTATGTATTCCTTTGATATATCAACTCTTTTTACCTGTGTTCCACTTATTGAGACGATTGATATATGTGCAGATGCATTATATCGCAGTCAATTACCCACTCCTATGAAATGGGTCTCTATAGGTTCTCATTTGAGGCCGGCATTGGCCAACAGCTTTGTCATTTTTCATGAAGAAGGTTCGCTATCTGGTTTTGAAAGAGCAGACGTTTATTTCCGCTAGTTGACAACACCGTTTGTTTGTTCCACATTGAGACGAAGGAGACGATTTTTTTCACTTCAAGTTTACTTTAAATAAGGAACCAAATTCTTCACTTCCATTTCTTTATGTGTTACTTAGTAAAGTAACCTCCGTTTTTTAAAACCAACTTGTACTCATACCTATGGTTCCTACAAAACAGGAGTTCAATTCAATTAAGACCTTAAGGGCTTAATGATTTGTAATAAGACCAAACTGGATGGTGAAATTAAATCCATTATTAAGACCCTATGTAGCAATGGCTATCCATTAGACATTGTTGAATCCACTATCAAAAATAAGATTTCGAGATTTTCTGAAGCTAAAAAGAGTTCTGTTGATAGATGTCTTATTTACATCCGCCTAACTTGGCACAGTAAAATAAGTGATTGATTCGACAAACAAATCTCTGTAGAACTATGTTATTTTGTCACGAATACACAAATTGTTTTTTCAACCAGACCCCTCTTGTTGTTGATTAGAAAAGATGTATTTCCCCCCCACCACGATGATAATTCTATTATTTATTTATTTAAATGTAGTTACAGTTCACACTACGTTAGGAAGACATCCCAAAGAGTGGACATCCGGCTCAAACAACATGTACCCAACAAAACTTCGTCAGGAAAATTACAACTGATGTTTTGCATAATACATATGCTTCCTCTATCGCCGAACATCTCATAAATAACCGTTCCTGTGCCTCAAATTTCAGTGCAGACTTATTTACAATACTTAGTAAGTTACACCCTTCCTTTTCATTCTAGAAACTATTTACATTAAGTCTCGACGACCTTCTCTTTGTAAGCGAAAAGAAAATCTTCTCGAACTTAATGCAGTTTTTATTTGATTCAATTGTTTTCATTTCCTTCGCAATAATTTCCATGAAATTTTTTTTTTCTTAATCCTAACCTCGGTTTAGCTCTGTTGAGCGGAGTTCGAAACCGGTCAGCTTGCCCTTTAATTTTTTATATTTTAATTTCATTATGTTTAAAAATAAATATGGTCTGTATCTTGCAATAATAATGTTTTGTACCACAAGAAAATATTTATACACACACACACACACACACACACATATATATATATATATATATATATATATATATATATATATATATATATATATATATATTCAACAGCATGTATATATAGATACGCTCCATTAAATTCTTCTTAATTTTTTTGAGGCAGCCTTGGCAATGTCTTCAATGTATTTGTTCCAATTCATGTTACCTGTCAAGGTTAGGCCGAGAGGTTTGAATGATGAACTCTCAGGTGGCAATCGGTGTGTGTGTGTGTGTTGTCCTTCAATCAATTGTTGGGAGAGTCTGAATTATTCGACGACTCTCAAACTGTAATTTGAGTGCCTGAATACTTTCGAGCAGTATATTTTAAATGAACGAATACTAATCATAAATATTTCAGTATAAATCAACTTCATGCAGCCAGAGATTGCACGCACCATTAAACATTTTGAGCAAATAGAAAGATAATTAAAAATTCATATTTCGAAACTAATCCATAAAACAAGGTGGGTTCGATTTTATTTACCGTTTGAAAAGGTCAAAACATGATTGTGGACTCGTTAGAAGACTATTGTCATAGACGCGCTAGGTGTCACACTGTTGTAAACAATGTGGGCAAACAATTTTTTTTAAGTTTCTATTGCCCCTTACGGATATGTCCGTACCTCTGAAAGGGCCAAAATGAAAAAAAAAACAGAAACCGTAGATTACTAAGGAGATTATTCGTGATCGAAAACTTAGAAATGTTGCATGGTGGCATTACTAATAGACTATGTCTGAGGCGGCTTTGGAGGTCTACAGAAAACAAGGTAATCACATTGAACACATCTCAAGCATAAGTAGACAACATTTTGAGAGGAAGCTTGTTCTTGATGATGGTCGAAACCCGAAGTGTTTTTTACGTCTACATTCAAAGAAATAAAAATTTGAAAAAGCAAATTGTAACTCTACGTTAATCCGAAGGAGAAAGAATTGAGAACTCAATCCAACAAGCATTTCTCTTTGCCGATAATTTCGAAAATATTATCAAAGATGATGATGGCAGAGAACCTGCAACGTTACATATGATAGCACCACGAATGCGCCGATCACCATCACTTAGATGAGAGCATAAAGCAGCTTTTGTCCTTGGATGTGAATAAGTGACAAGGTCCAGATAGACTACATGCAGCAATTTTTATGCGATGTTGCACCTCAACTATCTGAACCTTTTTCCACTATTTCCCTGACTACCGTAGTTGTTCTTGCTGACTGGCGGCTGGCCACAATTAGCCTTATCTTTATAAAGGGTGGCAACGAAAATCCAATGAATTATAGACCAGTGAGCCTCACGTCCGTTGTGTCAAAATCCATGGAAGTTCTACTCGAGCGGGCAATACTGCCTCATCTACTGCTACCATCTTTCCATCTCAAGATGGTTTCATCCCAAAACGTTCATGCCTCACAAATCAACTTGTGATAGAATAATTGGTTACGCGTATAATGGACGATGGAGATACCGCTACAACTAACACTTCAGAACACAATTAATACTTACAGAACAAAATTCATATTTACGGAACACAACAAATAATACTCCAGAACACTATAATTAATACTTACAAAACACTATTCATATTTACAGAACATTAAAAATAATACTTTAGAACACAACAATTAATTCTTACAGAACACAAATTATATTTACAGAACACTACAATTAATTCTTACAGAAGACAACAATTCATATTTACAGAATACTACAATTAATACCTACAGAACACAATTTATATTTACAGACCACTACAAGTAATACTTCAGAACACTACAATTAATTCTTACAGAACACTACAATTGATACTTACAGAACACTACAATTAATTCTTACAGTACACAACAATTGTATTTACAGAACACTACAATTAATTCTTACAGTACACAACAATTGTATTTACAGAACACTACAATTAATTCTTACAGTACACAACAATTGTATTTACAGAACACTACAATTAATTCTTACAGTACACAACAATTGTATTTACAGAACACTACAATTAATACCTACAGAACACAATTTATATTTACAGAACACTACAATGTATACTTACAGAACAATACAATTAATTCTTACAGTACACAACAATTATATTTATAAAACATTACAATTTATACTTATAGAACACTACAATTAATTCTTACAGAACAAAACAATTCATATTCCCAGAACACTACAATTGATACTTACACAACGCAAAAGTTAATATTAACAGAACTCTACATTTAACACTTACAGAACACTACAATTGATCTTTATAGAACACTACAATTAATTCTTACAGAACACAACAATTCATATTTCCAGAACACTACAATTGATACTTACACAACGCAAAAGTTAATACTAACAGAACACTACATTTAACACTTACAGAACACTACAATTGATTCTTACAGAGCACAAAAATTCATATTTACGGAACACTACAGTAAATTCTTACAGATGACTAACAGAAGACTACAATTAATATGCATTAGAGAATTTCGAGTAAAAATAATTATATGTAGATCATTAATGTTGTTTTTTTAATTTTCACGGGCGACTTCCTTGCAGGAAATCCACTAGTATAGAAATAAAGGAGAGCTTGCTTGATATAAAAAAGAAAAGGATATGTAAACGAATAACGGTAACATAAGGGGAAATGAAGAGAACTAAAGGAAGAAGTATACGGAGATTTTACGAAAGATTCCCCCGGTATCTTTTAGCGGGTTTGTGTATATATTTCCCTTTTTTTTTTTTTTTTCATTCATTTGCTGGGGACGGGGCATTCTTCCAAATGCCATACGATCACCCGCTATTTACAGACTCCAACCGAGAGCTCTTTTCATGATTCTGGCTGTTCCCTTGAGTGCAGTTGTTTGGTAGTTTGGTTTGGTAGTTTTGTTTTACGGCATATCAACCCTTTTTGGGTTATTTAATGCCGAATCTGGTCTTGTTTTCTTCTCTTTTTTGTTTCCTTCCCCTTTTAATATCTGTTTCTATTTAACCCATAGTTGGGACCCTAACAGGTACTACCACTCCGGGTCAGGGTGGACCTGGGAGCAATGGTAATTAAGAGGAGGCTCCACATTCCCCAAAGTCCGTAAGCCGGATCTCACCATCGGATGTAGTTTAAGGTCATATCCAGGACCGGGAGTAGGGTAGGAAAAATAAAAATAAAAAAGGGGAGGGAGAAAGGGAGAGGGGCTGTTTTTTTTGTTTTTGGTTTTGTAGAACATAATTAAGTTTTACAAACACAAAAAAAAAACAACAAAAAAAACGTCAATGTAGGTGAATTTCGTCTCAGGGAGCCACAGGGCAGCCTGATCTGGTATCACCAGGCAGTTGTTTGGATTTCTCTTGCACTTGGTTCACCAGGTATACTTTCTAAATACCTTTTCAAGTTCTTCTTCATGAGTCCAGTGGCTCCTATGATAACTATATATCTGTCTGCATACGCGTGTGACAGGAAAACATTAAGATACATTATGTTAGGATGAATTACCGAGGACTAAGCCGACGATGTCTCTGCCCATATTTGTCCCTGATTCTATGTGTTGACGCTAAGATGATACGGTGTGTTGAAAGGCTTCAGTCCACAGGATTACACTATAGTGAAGAGCCGATTGGGGGGGAGGGGGGAGGTGAACGAATTAACAATGACTTACGAACGAGTAAGACTTACAAAAGGCGAACCATCGCCATTGTTATCGTCGTTGTTAGAAAGAGATGATCGGTACAGGTAGGGTTGATCAGAAAGATGGGGTCGAAGTTTGTTGTGGGGGATGGGGGGGGGAGTTCGAAGCTTTTCGATCCCCCTGGGTATGTCGCCGTTGACAACACTAAACAGATCAAACTTCGGCTGACTGGGTTTTTATGGAATGAAAGAGATTAGAAGTCCTGTTTGGCTTTGTTAAATCTATGAGGTTTGTTTGGTCTGTTGAGGGAGGGTGAGTCGCCGTGGCGCAATATTACCAGCGAGGTGGGGGGTGATGGTACAGACCACTAACTGTTAAAATCTAGTAAGTGGGTTGTCTTCTACAAAAATAGGAAAGAAAGAACGGAGATGTATGAAGGAATTACGATTTAAAGAAAGGGAGGAAGGAAGAACACAACGGTTGAAATAAAGAAGGACCGAATGTCAAATTACACCGGGGTGAAAGGAAGATAGAAGGAAAAAGAAAGGAAATTTAGAATGAAAACGAATAAAGATGTGAAGAAATGGAAGGAAGGATATCACAGTCCAAACTAAGAAGAATCGAGTATAGAAGAAAGAAGGAAAGAAAAAAGAAAAAGAGAATGAAATAAAGAAAAGGTATTGAAAATAAAAGAGAATAAAGATGTAAAGAAAAGAAAGGACGGATACAAATAAAGAAGAGTAGGGTGTAGAAGAAAGAAGGAAACAAAACAGAAAGGGAGAATTAAAAGAAAGAAAGGGTATTTAAAATAAAAGAGAATAACAATGTAACAAGAAGGATACGACAGTTCAAAAAAGAACGAGCAAACGTAGAATCAAGAAAGAAAGAAAGAAAGAAAGAAAGAAGAAAAGAATGAAAAGAAATGAAATAAATATAAAAGAAAGAATGAAAAGAAATGAAATAAATAAAAAAGAAAGAATGAAAAGAAATGAAATAAATAAAAAAGAAAGAATGAAAAGAAATGAAATGAAACAAATAAAAAGAAAGAATGAAAAGAAATGAAATAGATACAAAAGGAAGAATGAAAAGAAATGAAATGAAATAAATAAAAAGAAAGGACATTTACGATATGAAAGAATAAAGACGCGAGAAATAGACATGTAAATGATTCAATGGTTCAAATAATGAAGAACAGAACGTAAAATTTAATAAGTGGGAAAGAATGAAATGACATTTACAATAGGAAAGAACTAAATATACTAATAAAGAGAAGGAAGGATAAACGGCTAAAATAAAAAGAATCAAACAGAGAATTAAGTAGAAAATAAAGAAGGAAATACCAGACATTTACAATCAGAAGGGATAAATATATACAGAACGGAAAGGACGGACAACCGGTCAAAATAACAAAGAAAGAAAGTGGCGTTCCCTGGAGTCGTTGTGACAATAAGTCTTCAATGATCTCCAGAACTCTCCACATGTTTCGATAATCGTTGCAAATCACATCACGTTCTCGCAACAGCAGTTTATCATGTTTTATTCGTTAATATCGATCGTTGGTATTATTTTATTGAGTGGCAAGAAGCTTCCAATATCAATAAGATCCCTTACGGCAATTTTTATGCTGCAACAAAAAATAACTGTTGTCATATTTTGGCTGTTCAATCTCTGTCCGATTTGAGGGTTCTTGATGAAGTAATTTTATTGGCCCTACCGTTTCTTTTTCTCTGCACCCTCTCTCTCTCTCTCTCTCTCTCTCTCTCTCTCTCTCTCTCTCTCTCAGAGACGTGATGTAGCTAGTCTCAGTCTTGTCTATAAATACTATTATGGCATCTGTTCTTCAGAATTGTCTGATCTATTCCCCGCTTCTTTTGTTCCAGCTCGTTTGACTCGTTGGTCTAGTGGTCTCCATCAATTCGCTGTGTTGATACCTCATTGTAATACAACTTCTTATTCTCGTAGCTTCGTTCCAAAAAAATAATATCTGAGAAGAACAAACAAACACTTAGAAACCGAATTATATAGTATACATTGATTAAACAAATAAATATCTAATAAGATATTTATGACTCTTCATCGACTTGAAAAAAGACTAGGAAACTAATGACTATCCACAATGCTTTCTACCTGAAGGATGATACTGACCGACTTTACGTACAGAGGATCACACAAAACAAGAACAACAAAAAATAACAGTAGCTTCTTTTGGTCTAGTGGTCTCCATCAATTCGCTGTTTTGATACCTAATTGTAATACAACTTCCTATTCCAGTAGCCTTCTTCCAAGAACTGTAGGCTTGTGGAATTCTTTTCCTGCTGACTGTTTCCTCCTCCATATAACCTCGGTCTTTTCAAGACTAAGACTAATAGGCATCGTCTGTCTTTTTGATAACTATATTTGTACTTATTAGCTCCTTACATCAAGTGGCTTCATGCCTTGTCTGGAGCGATTTTTATCATAAACTTTTTTTTTAATAATGTAATGCAATATGTGTGTGCATTTTGAGAAGCGATCATATCATGTATTTTTCTTATCTACTGTCGTACTTTTATATTATGTTTGCTTTGGTTTCGTGTAATTTTCCTGTTTTATTGTTCTACTTCATTTGACCCCAAACGAGGCACTACCAATTAGACGTCAGGATCTACTATGAATTAGGGACCAAATTTATAGGGGTATTATAAGTGGGAGATTAATTGCGCAGCAAGATGCTTGTTCACATGAAATTTAAATGTCTGCATATTGGTACAGTCATGGAAACAGGAAGCAAGAAACGGAATTCCATAGGCAGGCAGTTCGAAAAAAGAATCTATTAGCGCAAAAAGCCTTCCGGCATCTGGGGACCTCTATTGTGAAGGGGTGTGATTTTAGTGTTTCTCGGGTTTGTCGAAGATATTTAGGTTACGGGGTCACAAGTTCAACAGGTTTGTCGGAGCACATCCCGTTTAAAGTGCTTGTAAAACAAACGCAGGAATGAAACATGGTGGCGATAGTCAAGCGTTTTACCATCGGGCCGAGACGCCCTGTCCAGAAATATGTACGATTTAGTAAGAAATACGTCCTTTGAAGGTTAGGGCGACTAATAATGCAACTTTCTGCATCTTAATCACTTAGAAAGTGAAACAATCAAAGTAGTAGTGAGCAAAAGAACAACAAACCAATAAAAATAATTGCGTCATATATATAGGAAGGGGCTAGAGTTTGGTAGATTGTGTGGGACCTAATTGATTGGGTACTACCTTTTGGACCTTGTTCAAGAGGGAAAGACTAGGTGATTGTGTACCAACCACGATGTAACAACAATAATCTATGCATGAGGCAATGGTGGCTTTTTGGAGATATTAATGTTACTATCACCACTACTGTTATTGTCCTTATTACTAAATTTATAGACTCGGTTGAGACTCGAGAAACAATGGATACCTCCTGTAAAGGTGGATGTGCGTATATATATATATATATATATATATATATATATATATATATATATGGGAATGGACGTATCTGTTGGAAATCGTTGGTTTGACTTGCGCGAATTAACGCGGGGTGGACCCGGTAGTCGAGTGCAGAATAGGGCCTGTTCTCAGTCGGAAATCGCAGACGTGACAAGGTCACCGTGTGACGAGACCCCAGATCAAGGGTCAGTGTGCACCTGTGAGAGGCTCTGTGACGTCACAGGTCTTTGCATGGGAAATAGAGGGATCCGGTTAGGGTTAGTAAGCTAGTCTGGGTTTTGGACGCGAACCGATGAGACGTGATTGTTACCATGTAATCTACAACAGATAAGGGAAATATTTCCCTACGAAAATACAGGCGAGATATATTCTTCCCCCTCCTCCATGAATGGTTAAGGAAATAACTGATAAGTAACTACGATCAAGTAGTAATTTGCTTTCTCTCTCTCTCGACGTAGTGAATGTCCCCCAGCTGATTAAATAACTAACGCTTGTAATAAAAAGAATTTAAAGTTAAAAAAGAGTGTTGTTTGGTGAGTCGGTCAAGAAGCATCTGTTGCAGACAACGGACGACGTGGTTCACGGCAGAAAGGAAAGAAGAAAGAATTCATCCACTAGACTACACGGCGAGGGAGAAATCTAAAGGTATACAAACAATATATGAACTATGTGATTTATGATATTTTAAAAAATGACGAGTATTAAATGTGAATTGCCACGGCCATTTCTGGGACAAGTATACGAAATGAGAACCGCCGCGGCCAAAAAGTGGGGCTATGAAACAGTATTATATATTAGTAAGAGTCGCCAACCTAATAGGTCCTTCACTGTCAACCAAGCTCCAGTCCCTGTCCCATCGCCGCAATGTAGCATCCTTGTGCTTGTTTTACAAATACTTCAATGGATTATGCTCCGATGAATTGGCTATTCTGGTGCCCCCTCGACGTAAATTCACTAGATCAACTCGGCAATCGACTAAATCCCATCCATTCACTGTGGAGGTCTCCAGATGCCGGAGAGCTTTCTACTCAAATAGCTTCTTTCCTCGTGCTGCTGGCCTCTGGAACTCCCTCCCTGCCCCTCTGTTTCCGCGACAGTACTGACATGCAGCAATTTAAAATTAATGTAAACAGACATCTCGCTGCGCAGATCCCAGTTTTCTTTCTTCTCAGTAGCCCTTTACGTCTACAGTGGCGGTCTGCCTTTTTGGGGGTGAACTAAGTTAAAAAAAGAAGAAGAAAAAAGAAGTATACTGTGTGTGTGCCTGCACAGTGTGTCGACTCAGTGTGTGTATGTGTTGCGCATTTGAAACCTGTTCATGTGTGGCCATCTTGGATAACACATCGATTTCCGCTTTGAACGCATCACTTAAGAGACTGCATTAACAGCAGACTAACTTGTCTCGTTTCATTATCTGACTATGTCTTTCAAAAGCATTTTATTTTCCTTTGATACTCAATATTTCACAATCACTTCATTCATCTATTTCCATTCGTTCTTCTTTCTATGTATTTTTCTTTATTCATTTCTTTCTTATTTCACAGCATGTTTTATTCTTCGTTTGAGTATTTTAAAGGAGGCAAAATATAGGCACACGCTCTCATCTGAACATTCAAATATTTCAGATTTACATTGAATTTGATCCAGAATTGGTAGACGCCAATTAAGCATGATTCCATGAATTTAACTTTCTTTTTAAGACCCATTAAGCTTTCGCCTTAAATTTGAGACGTGTTTTAGAATAAATAAATAAAAAGATGGGTTTTAATCAAAATTGGAATAATGATTCTAGACATAAGGTTTAGTCTCATAAAAGTGGTGCAAACTTTTTTATTCTGAGGAGGGGTCTTCTATTTATATTATATTCTACGTATAGAATTGATTCCTAAACTAATGAACTGATCATTATGAATTATGGAACATATATTATTAATATGTTATCATTAA
This sequence comes from Sepiola atlantica, assembly GCA_963556195.1. NCBI lineage: Eukaryota > Metazoa > Mollusca > Cephalopoda > Sepiida > Sepiolidae > Sepiola > Sepiola atlantica. The sequence goes on from OY744546.1 coordinate 50,977,187, forward strand.
AACCAGTATTAACATCGTTACTATAAGCGTTTTTTTACCCAAAATATTATTAATAGGATATCTAGAAGCTCGATTGTAGATCACTCAGAAGGAATATAGTAGAGCACCAAGATATATATAAAAGGGACTCACAAGGTGTATGATATGATACTAAAAATATATATAGTCGGATCATAAGAAAGCCTTTGCAAATACATCCAGAAAGTCTATAGCAGGTGACCCACAAAGTCTATAAGACATTCAGTGGGTCTATTGTAGAAAATTTAGAAGGATTATAGGCAGGCACCCAGTAAATCTATAGTAGAACACACATCAGGTATATAGTAGGGCATGCAGAAAATCGATAGACGGACACAGAGGGGGTCTATAGTAGAATATCCAGAACGTCTATAGTCGAACACACAAAAGCTATGTACAAGGACAAATAAAATTTATATAATAGAACACCCGAAATGACTACCGTAGCGCATCACCAATCTCTGTAGTAGAATACCCAAAATGTAAATAGTAGTACGTTCAGAGGTCTATAATAGATCAGCAAAAAGAACACTTCACATATCTATAATAAGACATCATCCAGACGGTCTATAATAGAACACCCATGAGGCCTATAGAATGGCCTCCCTAAATGTATGTAGTGGAACACACAGCCCGCTTATAGTAGCACACCAAGAAGGTCAATAAAATTACCTACAGAATGTCTATAATAGGACACCGAAAATGTATATAGAGAATTTAAACGGTCTATAGTAGGAAACTCAGTGTCCATAGAGGGTCACCTCAAAGATCTATAGTAGAGTAGCCAGAAGTCCAATAGTATGACATCTAGAAAAACCATAGTCGGAGAATCAGGATATCTATAGACTAACATTCAGACAGTCGATAAAACAACATTCAGACGGTCTATAGAACAACATTCAGACGGTCTATAGAACAACATTCAGATGGGCTATACAACAACATTCAGACGGTCTATAGAAACACATTCAGAAGATCTATAGAACAACATCCAGAAGGTCTATAGAACAACATTTAGATGGTCTATAGACAACATTCAGAAAGTCTATAGAACAACATTCAGAAGGTCTATAGAACAACATTCAGAAAGTTTATAGAACAACATTTCAACGGTCCATAGAACAACATCCAGACGGTCTATAGAACAACATTCAGATGGTCTATAGCACAACATTCAGACTGTCTATAGAACAACATTCAGACGGTTTATAGAACAATATTCAGACTGTCTATAGAACAACATTCAGATGGTTAATAGAACAACATTCAGATGATATATAGACCAACATTCAGATGGTCTATAGAACAACATTCAGACCGTCTATAGAACAACATTCAGATTGTCTATAGAACAACATTCAGACGGTCTATAGAACAACATTCAGAAAGTTTATAGAACAACATTCAGATGGTTTATAGAACAACATTCAGATGGTCTATAGCACAACATTCAGACAGTTTATAGAACAACATTCAGACTGTCTATAGAACAACATTCAGATGGTCTATAGAACAATATTCAGACGGTCTATAGACAACATTCAGATGGTCTATAGAACAAGATTCAGATGGTCTATAGAACAACATTCAGACGGTCTATAGAACAACATTCAGATGATTTATAGAACAACATGCAGAAGGTTTATAGAACAACATTCAGATGATTTATAGAACAACATGCAGAAGGTTTATAGAACAAGATTCAGATGGTCTATAGAACAACATTCAGACGGTCTATAGAACAACATTTAGATGGTCTATAGAACAACATTCAGACGATTTATAGAACAACATTCAGATGGTCGATAGAACAACATTCAGATGATTTATAGAACAACATGCAGAAGGTTTATAGAACAACATTCAGACGGTCTGTAGAACAACACCCAGAACGTGTATAATAGATTATCTAGAAGATCTCATTGTATTTATTGACGGTTTAATGAGTCATCACTTATCAAGGCCAAAATTTCACTCGAGGATAAGGGTTCCGCAATCGTTTTGTTGGGAAAAGCGTGAACTCACACTGTTCCCTCTACTCGCTATGTGCTAGAGACTACTAAAACTTCATTGTTTACAACACGTATTGTGTTTCGTTATCTAATAGATACAAAACCGGTTTTCAGTATTTTTCTTAATCTCTAGTTTGTACAACAATTCCCCTGTAAGCCACAATCGAAAATCAATTTGCTGCATAGACCTCTCCTGCTTGGACCGCGGCAGTACGCGTTTTGTACACTAATCCCGGAACGGCCGTGGCAGTTCCCATTTAGTCACTCGTCATTTTTTAAATCATAAATCATATTGTTTGCATACCTCTAAATTTCTCCCTCGCCGCGTAGAGGGTCGCCGTCGTGATGTCGTCTAGTGGTTGAACTCCTTCCTCCTTCTTCTGCCGTGAACCACGCCGCTGCGATAAAAGCTCCATGATCGGGTCGGAAGACAAACAATCTTTTTAATTTAATTTCAGTTTTATTTCAAGTGTTTGTTATCAAATCAGCTGGGAGATATTCACCAACGTCGAGGGAGAGAGAGAGAGAGAGAGAGAGAGAGAGAGAGAGAGCAAATTACTACTTTATCGTAGTTACTTATCAAATAAGTCTTAACCATTCGTGGAGGGTGGAAAAGAGATCTTTCGCCTGTATTTTCTTAGGGAAATGTTTCCCTTAATCTGTTGTTGACTACATGGTCGCAATCCTGTCTGATAGGTCCGCCTCCAAAACCCAGACTGCTAAAACTCGCTATTCACGAAGAACGAGTTGCGTCACGGATCCCTCTGTTTCCCACGCAAAAGCCCGTGACGTCACAGAGCCTCTCGCACGTGCACATTGACCCTTGATCTGGGGTCTCGTCACGCGGTGACCTTGGCACGTCTTTGATTTCCGACTGTGAGAACAGGCCCCATTCTTCACTCGACTGCACGTGTCCACCCCGCGCTAGGGCCATTATCTAACAAATTTACCATCAGAAAACTGACTGACTATTCAACAATGAAAGAATGAAGGAAATAGATTAATATATTTCAGGAAGGAAATCGCTTGAACTTTGTGGTCCATGATTTTCGGTCAACTATGTTGGTGTTAGCAACAACGAATAATGAACTTGCTACGAAATGTTTGAATGTGAATTACCGTTTAAAAATTGTAAACGCATAGGACGAAATTAATATATAGGATTGACATGCATCCCAATCTTATAACATTAACTGACCAACGACGTGGACGAAAAAAAAAAACACAAGCCACACCCCAAAAATTCCATCTAATAAAAATGTTAAATTTTACTCTCCAGACCGGCTTCTAGCAACATATTTAGCGAAAAAAACAAAAATGGTTGTCTGTGATATGTTGTCAACTACGTCCGCCGCACCTCTTTGATTAAAATCTCTTTTTTTCTTTTGGATGATGATAAACAATACAATGAGAGGATTGGAAACGATGAATGGAAAGAGTAGAATTTCATTATTTAAAAGGGCGGCTTGGCAATATTTGTCGACATTGGATTTGTAAACGACTATCTTATAGTCTACAGGAAAGCAGTCCCGTGTATTGTGTTCCAAAAAGAAACTCTGTTAATGGAAATCCCGTTTGGTTTTAGACACACGAAGGAGTAAAAGGAAAATTCTTTGAAGTCGTGGTTGTAAGACAGGTTCTATCTGATATATTTCCTGCTGGTATAAATTTAACAACGTTGATAGAATATCGATCTCCCTAAATATAACGCTATCTTCCTCCAGAATCCTATCATCCTATGTAGTATATAAGTATACTTTCTTTCTTTTTTTTATGTCATTTAATTTTTATATTTTCCGTATATTAATTAGAGTCGCTTTATTCTGTACCCTCATATTGTTATCTTTTTTTCTTAACTAGGATCTGCTTGACGCTGAATTTAACTTAAATGTCACAAACGCCACCGGCCGGTTGGTTGCATCACAACTTTATATGACCTTTAATTATAACGTCCTTATCTCCATGAAAGAGCATTCTACGATGGCTACAGTTATTGTAACAGCAGGCAACTGGAAGCAAAAATCTCGGACACGAATTTTACGGGTAGAAATATATTTATTGGCGCGCACGTGGCTACGCTGACTTTGACTTCTTTCACCTTTGTAAAACTTCAAACACATAAACAAACAAGTCTTACACACATGCTCCAAGACAAAACGAAGCAAATCACAAAGTAGTACAAATTCAAGATAAGTTAGAAGAAATTCTGCATCGCTTACCTCTATTTTCGCCCAGCCTAAATGCCCCCAGAACCAACGTCTATAAACAAGCGGGTTGAACGTCCGCGTCCCATGCTGACCGATTTGAAAAGGCCGCTTTGAGCAATCAGCCGGTGTCAAGGCAGGAAGCCACCCCGAGCGCATGTCTTCCGGAAGAAACCGGTGCCAAATAAAAATGTCCCCTTCATGAATTTTGACCGGCCAACGTGTGAAAACTCTTACATTTACAGTTATACTTTGATTTTCTTGCTGATTGCCTTAACTTTACTGACTATAACAAACGAATACTTTCAAACTTAACAGGTGTAATTCTTCGCCAAATCACAACTGTGAAACGACCTCCTTAACTTAGTAATATTTTACTTAAATTTTATGACAAACTGCCTTGGTATTTGTTCGTTTAAATCTTACTATAATAGGATTACGATGTTTCTAAATGGCAAACTTTGCGTGTAAAAATATATGATATACATGGATGGTTTATAATTTTACATTAAAACACCCTCGGCATTCCCCGGGAATGGATAAGAACTATTGTATACTTCTAATTCTAGCCTCGACTTCCTATACTACCATGTTTCCTATATTTTTTAAAAATTTTAATTCGTTCAAAGGTAATAACTTTAAAACAATTTATAGTTATTCAAATCGATTTATTGAATTTCTTGAATAAAATTACATTTATTTTTAGTCAATAATTTGGTCTCTGGTAACTTCAAATTAATGAATAATATAGTTATTTTTAACATAAACTGCTAGAAGAATACTAGTCCCAAAATGGTAGAATTGCTTACAGGTTGTTGATTCTTGATAATGTCTAAAACTTAAAGCTTCAGACAACATTAAAAATCGAAGAATATAATTCAATTGGTGTCTAATCACAATGCAAATCTGAAATAGTTGAGTTTTGAAATGAGAAGTTTGGCCCATAGTATGTCCACAAAATCTTTTTTTTTAAATATTCCAAAGAAACTGAAATTTGGGGAATACATATTAATTGATGTTTAATACATATTGTAAAAATTTCACAAAAATCGGAGCCATCTAAATTTTCATAAAAGGGTTTCCACTCGCTTTTTACACCCTTTGCATGAAACTAAAGTAAGCTAAATATAGACCATATTACCTACACTTACGCGTATCATTTGTGTTCCAAAATTCATAAGGATATGTAAATTAGTCCTTCTCTGCCTTTTGTCTGGGATCAAAGTGTAGTATCTGTTCCGATGGATACTGCACCACATAGACTGGTATTGTCTTGGCTTCGGGGCTTGATTCCGCCGGTCTATGGGTCTGTCCTGTACAGTTCTAGGAGGTCCACCCTCCCAGGCTTTGCCTCCCCTCTTTGGGGAGGAGTAAGTTTATTGCTTACTGCATGAGGCGCCCCTACCGGGGAATGCCGACGGAGCTGCCAGGCATTTTTTGTAGGCCAGAGTGCTCACCTTCTCGGGTGCTAGCTTTTCAAATCCCACTTTTCCGACCTTGTGTCACATCTTACCTTGTGGGAGTTTAGCAATGTATCCTGTACACACAAATATATAAACATATACGCATACCTACATTTATAAAGATGGAGATATTTGTCCGTATTTGGTAGTACAGCTGCAACATATTCTAGTCCTCCATTGTTCTTTCATTGTCTTCCTCTAATTCAGTTTTAGCCGAGACGTATTCGAATGTTATCATTTTTCTAAAAAAAAAAAAAAATAGCCCAGTTATTTGATCTAATGGATTTGAAACCGATTTTCGATATTTTGATTAATTATAAAAGAAACGGTCGCGAAATGCATTAATAAAGTATTCGAATATTCAAGCGTTTGAAACGTTTTTGAAAATAAAAAAAATGGCGGATTTTATTTTATGGTGTGTGCGCATGCGTGAGATATTGTGATGTCAGCCCTGACACTGATGAGAATGCCCCGTGACACAATTATTCATACGAATAGAGATTAGCGAGATTTTACTCTAAAACGAACTGAGAGAAGCGTTCACATATAGACGTATGCATCCTCATTCTTCCACTCACATAAATACAGTTGAAACTAATTATTATAATCATGTTTGAATTGTAACTTTTTGACTTATTTGAATAAACAATAAATAGTTTACTTTATTTAACAATGTTTAATCTTAGAGTAGAAACTGCTTATAATAACCAGTTTATAACCGTCGTTTTTTTTATGTCTATATATAGTATCTCTATTTATATGAAGTTAGGTGTGTGTATATGTTTATATATTTCTACGTACAGGGTTCACACCTAAATTAATTAACCGATTGTGTTTATCAGGAATCATTATGAATTTTAGAACACATATGTTGTGCGTAATGGGTGGTAATATTGGCTATATTTAGTTTATCCAAAAGGGGTAAAGTGTTATACTTATAAGCTCGGATCATGTATAAAACACTGTTGAAGTGGACACTGGAACAACAATGTAACTATGTTAAATAGTATCGCACAATATGCGTGTCTATATTGGAAACAGTAATATATATATATATATATATATATATATATATATATATATATATATATATATATATATATATATATATATATAGATATATATATATATATAGATATAGGTAATAAATTTTGTAGGTAATAAATAATAATTATTTATTTATGAATATTATTATAAGCCCCCTTTACTAAGGCCGAACACTCTGAGTGAGTTTAATAACAAGCAGTACACAGTTTGTCGTTGTTGATCACTTTCGCTGCTCGTTGTAAAAATACCCGCCGACTCGATATTTACAATGTTAAATTCCTCCTTAATTATTAGCTAATTTGCGGTGGCCAACGGGGGAACGCTCTTTACTACGAATCAGTGGCGATTTGTGATCGGAGTTCGAGCATTGAAGATTGCGTTAGCATGAAACATCGATGTATGTAGGTAATAAATAATTATATATATATATATATAGTATACATTTTTATTTATACAAACATTATTGGTTACATCTGTGCATACATGTTTCGGTTGTACTCTTCACATAGGGGCAACCTCTTCAGAAGTGTTAAATAGAGAAGAAGGGAATCCAGGCTAAGTAGGTAATAAAACAATAGAAAAAGGAAAGAATTAGAAGGCAGGTAATAAAAATGATGAAAAAAAGATAGAAACTAATTGAAAAAGTTAACAAGTAAAGAATGTAACCCGATACTAAAAATATCTCGTCCCCCAAAAGGAGTTATTTAAAGAGAAAGTTTTCCAAATACATCTCACTTCTCTGTCTTCTTTGGTCTTAAGAGGGTGACCTTCTGTGAAGAGTACAACCGAAACATGTATGCACATATGTAACCAATAATGTTTGTATAAATAAAAATGTATACTTATGAACAGCTCTACATGTTATTGAGCACTTTTTATAAACACAAGAGTTTCAACGGATTTACATATACAGAAACAAATACAATACGTGTAATATATATATATATATATATATATATATATATATATATATATATATATATATAGTAAATTACTTTACCTGACGGTGTCCTTTGTCTCTGTGTAGATTAATTGATTGCCATTAATATATTTTCATAGTTAACTACTAAGCTTTACTAAAGTATTATGATATTATACGTGTATACATGAAATATATATATAAACACACACACACATACACACGCATGACACTATCCTCGAGTGTCTTCGGTCTCTTTGTACAAGGGTTTGTCAGGACAAACTGACAGTAAGATACTACACCCTACAAGGAAACCTGACCAAAAATTAAAAAGTACATAGTATTCGAAGCACAAATAATATCTACTCAGCACGACTGTACACTTGATCATATGAGGAATAGTGCACCTTCTCCTAGTGATATTACCTTAAGTAACAACACATGGCTGGATACTCCACCAGACTAGATTAATTCTTGTCCTGAAATCAGGTAAGCTTAAGACACCACGAGAAAGATATACAACAACATAGTTAACTGGGCAATTGAGGAGAGGACAATTAATGTTCTTAACTTCTTTATTAACTCGACGTTTGAGAAATAAAGGAGAACTTTAATAGAATATTCGAATATCCATGTATCTCATATAGAGATCAAGTGTTAGCCCCAGGTAAGGGCCCCATTGATTTCTGAGAACTTCAACTGAAGTAAAATGAAACAATGATATATATATATATATATATATATATATATATATATATATATATATATATATATATATGTGTGTGTGTGTTTGTATATATATATATATATATATATATATATATATATATATATATATATATATATATATATATATATATAAAGTAGAGAACTAAAAGCGAACTTTTAGGAAAGGTAAAACCTATTGTGAAAAGTATACAGCTCAATATACCGGATAGAGCAGATAGATAGATAGATAGAAGGATGAAAAGGAATTAGTAAAGCGACGGAGGCAGATCTTTTTTCAATTCAGTTCTTCAAGGCAAAGTATATTCCGCAAAAAAGCAATTTATATAATTATTTTTTTCCTTAAGCCAGGCTTTTCAAAGATCAAAATCTTATCATCAAAGGAAATTGCTGGGATAGATAAGTTGACAAAAGCCAAGATTTAAAATCTGAAAAAGTAAAACAGGAATTGTGGGGAAAAAAAACAAGGCAAAAAGCTGCCCGAATACAAGCAAGTGCCCGATTGTAAAAAACTCCCGTGTCAAAAAGTCCAGTCGCTTTTCTAATTCATTTTCATCCATATATATATATATATATATATATATATATATATATATATATATATATATATTAAACAAAGTTTTACAACAACATCCGGACCAAGGTTTCAGATCCGAGAAAATCGGACCTTCATCAGTGGAGTCGTATAGCTTAATGAGTGAGAACAACCGCCAGGAATTTCAAAATATTGTCTGTTGGAAAGATGGAACACTTTCAGATTTAAAATTGTCACGTGCGTGGAATATACGTAGTCAGTTATGGAAAGGTTTCAGATCAAAACAACAGCGACGCTGTACATAGAAAAAGCAAGAAATTAAATGGGAATAACGTTAACAGTTGGACAGATGGGAAACTAACAGGTTTAAATTGTCACGTGCGTAGAATTACGTAGCCCGTTATGCAAAGGATTCAAATTTAACTAATAGATATTAACTAATATATATAACTAATAGATATTAATTAATATATATAACTAATAGATATTAACTAATATATATAACTAATAGATATTAACTAATATATATATATATATATATATATATATATATATATATATATATATATATATATATACAGGGTGGGCAAAAATAAGGGTCCTATTTTTAAAAATTCATAACTTTTTTATTTATTGATTTTTTTAAATTTTTTTTTTTAGAATAAGTAAAGGACCCCTTCCGAAGCAAGCACGAGTCGTATTAGCCCTAAGGAACGTACTCTCATTTAGAAAACATTATTTTTGCTTAAAAAACTCAAAACAGTGTAAAAAACAATACTTTAGTTTTTGTAAGTTTTAAGAAGTGTTTTTCGGCTAAAATTTGTTTTGTTTATTTCAAAAAATCTCGGAAGGGTCAGTCTACACACACATAAAGTTTGGTGAGTTTAACTTTTATTTTGTGGAAGTTATTCAAATTCAAGTTATTCAAATTTAAAGATAGGACCCTTATTTTGGCCCACCCTGTATATATATATATATATATATATATATATATATATATATATATATATATATATATATATATACCATGTAACTTTCTACAATAGCTATTTATTCCAACAAAACCTTCTATCAGATAATGACATTGCGATGCATGAGAATTCAAACTCTTTTGATAGACTTTTGTTGATTTATCCTGTAAAATGTAGTGTCTTGAATTGTGAAAATTATAACGTCCTCGTAACGTTCTGGCGATAATTGTTTAGTGGCAATTTTGATGCTGTAGTTGTACTGTTCTATTTTTATAAATCCTCAAAGACAAAATACGTCCTTTGTTTGTAATGAACGAAAGAAAAAATACAACAATTTCAATTAATATAAAGTTCACATAACCTACGAGAAATACATTTTTTTATTAATTTCAGCATATTTAAAATATAAGTGATTAGGATGGCCACTTAACGTTGCCCGGTGGCATGGACAAAAACAGACCAGTTAAAAAACGTGCGTAACACGTTTCTTTTTAAACGTCTCTCTTATCAGGTTTGTATTTCCCTCCCTATCTATCTATCTATCTATCTATCTATCTATCTATCTGTCTATTTATCTATTTGTATGTCTATCTATCTATATGTCTATCTATCTATTTATCTATCTATCTATCTATCTATTCATCTGTCTGTCTATCTATCTATCTATATGCCTATCTATTTATCTATCTATCTATCTATCTATTTATTTATTTATATGTCTATCTATTAATCTATTTATATGTCTATCTATCTATATGTCTATCTATCTATTTATCTATCTATCTATTCATCTGTCTATCTATCTATCTATATATATCTATCTATATGCCTATCTATTTATCTATCTATCTATCTATTTATCTATTTATCTATTTATCTATGTATATGTCTATCTATCTATATGTATATCTATCTATATGTCTATCTATCTATTTATCTATATATCTATCTATCTATCTATTCATATGTCTGTCTATCTATCTATCTTTTTATATGCCTATCTATTTATCTATTTATTTATCTATCTATCTATCTGTCTATTTATCTATCTATCTATATATCTATCTATTTATCTATCTATCTATTAATTTATCTATCAATCTATTTGTCTATCTATCTATCTATCTATCTATTTATCTATCAATCTATCTATCTATTTATCTATGTATATGTCTAACTATCTATATATCTATGTATCTATTAATCTATCTATCTATTTATCTATCTATATGTCTAACTATTTATCTATCTATCTATCTAGCTATTTATCTATCAATCTATCTATCTATTTATCTATCTATATGTCTAACTATTTATCTATCTATCTAGCTATTTATCTATCAATCTATCTATCTATTTATCTATCTATATGTCTAACTATTTATCTATCTATCTAGCTATTTATCTATCAATATATCTATCTATTTATCTATCTATATGTCTAACTATTTATCTATCTATCTAGCTATTTATCTATCAATCTATCTATCTATTTATCTATCTATATGTCTAACTATTTATCTATCTATCTATTTATCTATCAATCTATCTATCTATTTATCTATCTATATGTCTAACTATTTATCTATCTATCTAGCTATTTATCTATCAATCTATCTATCTATTTACCTATCTATATGTCTAACTATTTATCTATCTATCTAGCTATTTATCTATCAATCTATCTATCTATTTATCTATCTATATGTCTAACTATTTATCTATCTATCTAGCTAGCTAGCTATCTACTTCTTTTATCCCGGTTCACTTCCACTCCCTCCACCTCTAACTCTCTCCCGACACCTGCTTCCACTTTCACATATATATACGTTAAAAAATTGTTTTTTTTTTTTTAAATGTCGGGACAAAAAGTACAATTTCTCACCAGATTCCGATGGAAAAATCGTTTTAAATGTCGCCTCACCTGACTAAGTTTACTCCTGTTGACCTCCAGAAGAATGGATAGTACTTTTAAATGTGTCTACATTCTGTCCGAGTCAATGCTGAAAAAGAACAGACCAACTGTGTAGGTGTGTCGTCTAGAGTTTATCACTTTTTAGTGGACACACATTGGAATCTTAGCCAGATCCTCATCATCCCAATAATTATACGAGCAACAGGACTAGTGAATATACCAGATGAACTAAGTGCAAGAGATATACAAACAATTGCGTTAAAAGGGACGGTTAGAATTTTTTTCTTCTTCCTCCCACAAGGTAAGATGTGACACAAGGTCGGGAAAGTGGGATTTTAAAAACCAGCGCCCGAAAAGTTGAGCACTCTGGCCTACAAAAAATGCCTGGGCAGCCCCGTCGGCATTCCCCGGTAGGAGGGCCTCATGCAGTAAGCAATAAACTTACAAAGAGAGGAGGCAAAGCCTGGGAAGGTGGACCTGATAGAACTGCGCAGGACAGACCCATAGACCGGCGTAAATCAAGCCCCGAAGGCCAAGGCAATACCAGTCTATGGGGTGCAGTATCCATCGGAACAGATACTACACTGTGATCTCGACCAAAAGGCGGTTAAAATATAAAAATTATCTTCTGGTTAGAGTCTCTGAAATAGCGGGTGAATGTCTGGCATCCAATAGGATACCCCATTCCCAACAAAAACAAAAAGATAAGAAAATTGAAAGAAAGAGAGAAACTACTGTTATTTATATAATAGAATAGTTCGATACCATTAAATCTAAGTTGTGATTTACTTCAAGGAAAAAGAGCAGAACTTTTTGTTTCAGCTAACAGAAAAGAAAACGAAATTAAACAAGACATACCCCTCGACATAAATGTCCTAGATAGTGGGACAAGAACTGCCGCAATAAAATAAAAAATACACCCTTAAATCGAAGCTCCCTTAATGTACATATCAGCTTTGTATAATGGTGTACAATTCCACGACCGAGGGTCAGTGGTATACAGATCAGGTGACCGAAAGTGACTTGACGGACAGTCCATCTCCACAACGAATGACCAGAGGCGAGGGAAAAGAAAACTGGCTATTATTTTACGTGTCTCAACGTCCTTAAGGCACGAATGCTGGTTGACGTCTGCGATGGTAATGGCTGCGTAGCTCCAGTGAGAGAGGCCGACATGACACGGTACATACTTTTGACGGATGGGCCTCCTGGCTGAGATTAGTGTTTCCATTCCAAAAAGAGGATACGCTAAACGTGGAGACGGGTCGAATTATATGTCACAGTGGATCAAGGGGAGATAACTCACTAATATCTCTCCTACATCGGTGTACTTCTTTATCGTTGTTTTTCGGGTTTTTTTTTAATCTGTTGGGGATATATTTCTATTTTAGAACAATAGGTTTGCATGGTTACCCTAATGGGCATCATCTTAAATATAGAATCAACTATGCACAATTAAAATCCTATCGGATCTATTAAGACCAATTAGACAGAAATCTGTTTCCTTAATATTGTCAGTTGCTATTTGCTATTAAAAAGCAATGCCCGAAAGTGATTACAATAACAGGCTTCAGGATGAACTCAAAAATGATTGGATTCATATTGTTAGCTTAATGTTATCAGCTGTTAAAATTTTAAAATACGCCCTAGAAAATGATTATAATAACCGGCGTGTTTACTTAATACATTCAGCTGTTTTGTTGGAGTTGAAATCATAATCTATTTTATATATTTTCGCATTAATACTGTTTGTTTAATGTTATCAACTAGTTCTTAAGTAGTTAGAATAATAGGTTTTAATCTAACTTGAGAATCGCAAATGAAAAATATATGATTAATATTATCAGGGACCGAGTAAACTATCCTTGAAGTGATTATATTAAACGGCTTCAATTTAAACTGAAGAATCATACAATTAAAATTGTTTGCTTAATGTTATAAGCTGTTGATTGCAATACTCCGAAAGTGATTATAATAACCGATTTTGATTCAAGATAAAGAATAAAAATTAATAAATGTTTGCTTAATGTTATCAGCTGCTGATGGCAATACATTGAAAGTGATTATAATAACCGACTTCAATTTAAGCTCAAGAATCAAAAATTAAAAGGTTTGCTTAATGTTATCAGCTGCTGATGGCAATAACTCGAAAGTGATTATAATAATCGACTTCAATTTAAACTAAATAATCAAAACTTAAAATGTCTGCTTAATGTTATCAACTACTGATGGCAATAACTCGAAAGTGATTATAATAACCGACTTCAATTTAAGCTCAACAATCAAAAATTAAAATGTTTGCTTAATGTTATCAGCTGCTGATGGCAATACATCGAAAGTGATTATAATAACCGACTTCAATTTAAACTAAATAATCAAAAATGATAAATGTTTGCTTAATGTTATCAGCTGCTGATGGCAATACCTCGAAAGTGATTATAATAACCGACTTCAATTTAAACTAAATAACTAAAAATTAAAATGTTTCTTAATGTTATCAGCTGCTGATGGCAATACCTCGAAAGTGATTATAATAACCGACTTCAATTTAAGCTCAATAATCAAAACTTAAAATGTTTGCTTAATGTTATCAGCTGCTGATGGCAATACCTCGAAAGTGATTATAATAACCGACTTCAATTTAGACTGAAGAATCAAAACTTAAAACGTTTGCTTAATGTTATCAGCTGCTGATATTAATACCTTGAATAACAATACACTCCCTTCGCCTTTGGTCTAGAATCAAAGGGTAGTATATCTTCTGTCCAAAGGTTGTGCAATGATATCGTGGGGTCTGTGTCGCGACCGGCGTTCATAGAATGGAAACATGCCATAAACTCCAACAAGTTTTTCGGAGACAGATCAACGTGACCAGATATATATTCTGAAACTACATTAACCAAAGCATTAAGATGAGTATGTTTCAGTTAGAACAAAGGCGGCATTATAATATCGTGAGGTCAGAGTTCGCGCCGAACTTTCATAAAATGGAAATATTTTTTTAAGTAAGAAGCAATATAAATCAGATGAAGGATACAACTGTGGACTTTCCACGGGTCCCGTTAGTATAAAAATATTATACGATGAGTCAACTTGCTAAAGTCGTGTTCCTTCTGAGATCGTACGATATTCAGTTATATATATATATATATATTAATATATATATATATATATATATATATATATATATATATATATATATGTATATATATATATATATATATATATATATATATATATATATATATATATATATATATGTATATATATATATATATATATATATATGTGATTTTATGAAGGCTTACCAAAGCATTCCTTTCAGGACACCAATGATCACCATTAAAGATATTTTTTCTTACAAATATTATTTATTTAAATTAAATGTTTTTTTCCTACACGTGTTTCACTACCAAGCAGTTACTTGCTTGGCAGATCATCAGGGAAATTAAATGTCTGGAATACTGGTTTCAACTGCCGACAATACACAATGTAATGTATATATATATATATATATATATATATATATATATATATATATATATATATATATATATATATATATATATATATATATATATATTCAAATTCCCGAAACAGTCGCTCTGGTAGTTAACTAACAGGCCCTCACTACTCTAACTAATTAATACTACGAAAACTCTAAAAACAATTTTGTATATTTCTATATTTCTATTTTTTCCTCTTTTTAACAACTTTTGTAATCAATTCAGTTGTATGTTGTGTCTATGTCTACATTGTTTATTGTTTTACAAAGATCTTGGCAAATTTTTTTTTCTCTATGCTATTATACATATTTTGTTTCTTTAGGTTCCATTATTGACTCTTTTCATGGTTGGATTGTTGTTTCATTACCATATATCTATATTATTAGTCCACCCACAACTCTAATCTAACGACCCCACCATTTACTACTATGTGCTCTCGAGAATTATTGAAGTAAATTAAAGAATTATACAATTTAAAAAAAATATTCCCTAAAAAATATAACTTTTTTTCTGTCCTACATGACAGATAGTACTATCTTCACTATATATATATATATATATATATATATATATATATATATATATATATATATATATATATATAAAGAGGTGTACTAAAAGCGAACTTTTAGGAAAGGTAAAACCCTATTGTGAAGAGGAAATGGCTTAAGGGAAATTTAACTTGAATAAATTGCCTTTTTGCGGAATATACCTTGCTTTGAACTTTTGAATTGAATTTTGATTTGGCTTTTGCTTTCTCTAATTCCTTTCCATTCTTCTTCATTATATATATATATATATATATATATATATATATATATATATATATATATATATATATAATGAAAGCGTTGTTTATTCAACTAAATAAACCTAGTATCAACCATGCTCGTTAAAGACGTCTTCTTAATACATTCACCAATCTTTTATTTTGCATACTCATTCATCCGCCTGAAGATGACCGACGTCGGTCGAAAACGTTCGCGAAAATATGGCGATTTCTTATACAACATGGACGACAATACCAAATCGGTCGTGCGACGAATCGAAAAAACGAATAAAAAAATACTGTTTAACAAAACATGCATATATATATATATATATATATATATATATATATGTGTGTGTGTGTGTGTGTGTGTGTGTGTGTGTGTGTGTGTGTGTGTATGCCATCTTTCCAATGCCATGAAATTCTGCTAGTATTCGTGTTTTCCTTCCGACACCGACATCATCATTTACATTACATAATTTACTTAAAAACACACACCTAAAACCGCCTCTTTAAACGCCGTCAACATGGAAAATATCGTAACTCCAAGCTCGTCTTCCTGAACTCTCGATGTCCGCATGCATCAACCCCTTTATCATTATCTCTTTCCATAATGACCTCCATTTGATCGAGTTGATGAATTTGCTTTAGCTATGCTCAAATGACCATTGGTCAATAGAAATAAATGTATTTACTGATTCATATATTGATCTCTAGGTACATTTTATGGCTATTGGTGGTAGAACATACAAACATGCATATGAGTCGTCTGGACACAAATAATCAATATTTTCTGTATGTATATAATTATCAGTTCACTAGTTATTATATATTACAAGTAGGGCTACTCGGCGTTGTCCAGGACACAAGTGTAACATTTCTATTTAAACTGCTATCTTTTTACCCCTCTTTATTCATAGCTCTATCGTTCTCTCTTTCCTCATTCCCCGTCTTTCCACTCCCTCCCCCGCCCCTCTCTTTTTCTCCTTCGCTCAGCTCATTCTTTTCCATGGACATACACACGCGCATTTGAATTACCTACTAGACACCGTCTTCGGTCTCTTAATAAAAAGTGTTTTTTTACAAGAAACCCTGACATAGGATACTTCACCCTACAAGTAAACCCTGACTAAATATTCAAAATAACATAGTATTCGAAGCCCAAATAAAATCTCCTAGGTTTGGCTACACGCCTATAAGAGGAATAAGGCACATTCCTCTGGAGATGTTACCTCAAGTAACAGCACTTAACTAAAAACTAAACCAGACCCGATGAATTCTTGTCTTGGAATCCGGTAAGACCAAGAGACAAAAATAAATTTTGGCGAGAAGAAATTTAAGTTGCAAAGAATAAAACAGATACTGCACTTTGGGCTAAGCTGAATGGACGATATGTCGTTCGACAGAAGATGCAACATGCAGCGCGGTTCGTGCGCTACCTTCAAATGCTTTAAAAGCACGTGTGACTGCTGATCTTAACCATCGTAAAAGACAAATTATTATTCTCGTGCGAGACATGCTCTGTAACAATATTTAGATTCGTTAGACCTAAAAAGAAATACTCCATGATACTGTTCACAAATTAAGCGGGATACCTTTATATGTTATATTTACACTTACTGATGAGTGTATAAACTATTATACACATGTATCATTGTCGTGAACACAGATTTTTCGTTTGATAGTAAACTCACTCGGACGCCGATGTTTATAAAAAAGGTTTATTTAAAACTAGGGATAATAACATATAGCATCGGAGTGACAGGCAATTGTGTACGCGGAGAAGAGAGATAGACAAATAGATAAATGGATTGATTGTTTGGCCTCACCCAGCCACCCTGTGTGCGATGCCCATCATTGGGGGCAGCACACAGACACGTATTCTCTACTTGAAATCTTGCCAGCCAGGAAGCAGAAAACCTTCACCCGAAAATCACGCCGTTTCGGGTCTTCCGTTGTGGGTTATCTCTGGGCCGTAAAGGGGTTCAGCCAAACGTTTCCATTCAAACCCGGCCCTGACTACTTAACCAATGATGGCTGAAGTAGTAAACATTGCAAAAGGCAGACAAATCGAACAATTACCTGAAGTTGTCAGAAAAAATAAAAATTGCGAAACAAAATTGGATTGATGAAATCAATTTGGAAATCACAAATATAAACATGCCACTGAAAGATTAAAAACTCAACCGTAAACACCCAGAAGATAAGGTGAGAATTTTTTTATGGGAGCACCAGTTTAAAAATGTAAATAAGAAGTATGCAAATTGTGCTTGGAAGAACAGCTTACCATACTGCTATAACCTGATACCAATAATTTACTTAACAAAAGAGCTGAAATCGTATAAAATTGTAATCACATATGTAAGTTTCCCTTCTGTTTTTTTAGCATTAGATTAATATCTGCTTTTAAAGTTCCTAATCATCAAGGGAGGTGACGGTGGTTGACTACATATCGACCTGGGTGTGCCAAGTTAAAATCCAGTCAGGTCCATAGTATCACTTTCACTTAGGGATGTTGATAACACTAACGTGGTCCCTCCTGCAAGAATCTACTAACAGAATAAGCCTGTCAGTTGAACCATGTTGATTCATACGAATTTAATTTACGTTAATATACTATTTTTTACGCCAGCAAGGCATAGAAAAAGCACATCCATCCTCATGTGTAGAGTCCTGAATTGTTGCTTTGACATAATGTATTCAAATAAGTTGATTAAGAACAGATTACAGTGGGAAAAACATCCGACGATTGAGACACTGAACCCGGGGTAATTATGGACCTCAGGTAAGCCGTAACTGTAAAATTATATATAATGTGAAAAAACGAACATTTTAAACATTTCTATTGATATGAAAAACCAGTTAGAAACAAGATAACGATGCGAGAGATGTTTTTTATATAAAATAAATGAATACAATTATTTAAATCCAAATATATCGGATTAACAAGCTTTTTTCAGTGGTATACAGACAATTATTTTCTTTTTTTCTTCATTGTCGAAATTTACCAACATCGCCAATCTAGACACCTGACTTCTCCCGATGTAATTGGAGACTGTCTTCTAAATGTCGCTGGCACGTGTGTATAGATATTGAATGCAATAAAACTACATCGGAAGCATCGGTCAATGAAAATATGAAATTTTTATTTATATTTTTCATATTAGATGTTGCAATGCG
The DNA here is from genome assembly GCA_963556195.1 of Sepiola atlantica. Taxonomy (NCBI): domain Eukaryota; kingdom Metazoa; phylum Mollusca; class Cephalopoda; order Sepiida; family Sepiolidae; genus Sepiola; species Sepiola atlantica. Next base: position 50,996,452 of record OY744546.1, read on the forward strand.
ACACATGTATTTCGGGTGCTTTTTCCACACTCGTAAGCCTGTTGTTCTTCTGTTAATGAGGATAAGTTTTTCAGTTTATTCAGGCTTTGTTTTTTTATGGGAATTGCTGCAAACAAGGCATGAGGCCACTTGATGTAAAGGGCTGAAAAGAACGAAAGATGAGTACAGCAAATACAGGAGATGCCTATGTGTCTTAGTCTTGAAAAGACCAAGACTATATGGTACAAGGAATACAGTATTCCGGAAAAAATTTCCACAAAGTTCTTTGGTAAAAGTCTACTCTCTCTCTCTCTCTATATATATATATATATATATATATATATATATATATATATATATATATATATAATATTTTTCTGCCTGATGAGATCTCAGTTCATGATAGCTTTTGATCGATAACATTGACATGCCAGGGTCGCGGCTTATGTACATGTCCGTATAAAAAAGCAAAATATATATATATATATATATATATATATATATATATATATATATATATATATATATATATGTATATATATATATATATATATATATATATATATAACAGAATCCGTCTGTTTAATAATACCTATTTTATTTTTTCAATTTTTCTGAATGTCTTTTTTGTATTAAAATAAAAAAAAAATGTCCTATAAGTATCACGAACGTTTTCGATAATTAGTCCAACATATGAAAAGAATTCAGAAAACTCAAAATAAACCTCAGTTGATAATACAATGACTCACCAATATATATATATATATATATATATATATATATATATATATATATATATATATATATATATATATATATATAAAGTTTGTAGGAAATTTATGTTTAACAGAAACACCAAACACTCGCTCATATATATATATATATATATATATATATATATATATATATATATATATATATATATATATATATACATATATATATATATATATATAGAGAGAGAGAGAGTGGGTGTATATATATATATATATATGAGAGAGAGAGTGTTAGGTGTTTCTGTTCAACAGCAATTTCCTACAAACTTTATATATATATATATATATATATATATATATATATATATATATATATATATATATATATATATATATATATATTGGTGAGTCATACGTTTCGTCTTATTTTAATCTGGACTCATCAGCATAGAGATATCACTATTCACTACCGGTCATGCGATTTGAAACCGTGGATTACAAGTTTTTTCAACTCAAATTCAACTCTAAATAGCTGATAAACAATGATAATTTAACACTTTTTAAAACGGCTTGACGACCAGGCATTCTACTTCTATTAGGGAATGAATGATGCATTATAAAGCAAGTGACGTCATGATGTGTTCGTACTACCATTACAGTGCTCTACTTTTTATATATATATATATATATATATATATAGAGAGAGAGAGAGAGAGAGAGAGAGAGAGAGAGGGAGAGATAGATAGATAGATAGATAGATAGATAGAGAGAGAGAGAGAGAGAGAGAGAGAGAGAGAAAGACAGACAGACAGAAAGGAATTTGTATAACATAATAGTTAGAGGTGACTCAAAAATTGTGGTTTAAAAATATCCCGACAGTTTTCATATGCAAATGATCAAACGAGATCTGAATAATTTTAACTTTCACATGTTCTCAACGCTATCTATTAGGCCAACCCCAACTCCTTGCCTCTGGTATTACGATGGATTATTATTAATTATTATTTGTCTTTATCATTTACCTCCTTTTCATAAATTCGTTCTGGCCATGTCTAAATAAGTATTGATCAATCGAAGTTCGTATGCATCGCCGCCTCATTACTTATAGTGTGGTTATCAGCCCTTCAAGTCGTCGACGGGGCGGAGTGCGAGGTAGTCAGAATCTGATAAATGGTTGAGTGGTGCTGTGCGTGCGAATGGTTCCACTTGAATCGCTGGGGCACTGCTGTTCTTTTGTGTTTGTTGGGAGGAGGGAGGTTTATAAGTAAGCACACAACAGGAAGAATCAAATTTTAAACATGTACATATCTAAGTTGACCTCTCGATCGATATATTGATGTCAATCTATTCGTTTACTTATTAATCACAATTTCCGGCTTGCCACGTTCACAGGTTGTCTATAAATGTATACTCATGTCTGTCTGTTTGTCTGTCTGTCTGTCTGTCTTTCTCTCTCTCTCTCTCTCTCTATTTATCTCTATATATTTCTATCTATCTATCTATCTCCCCGCCTCTCTCTCTCTCTCACTCTCTCTCTCTCTCTCTCTCTCTCTCTCTATATATATATATATATATATATATATATATATATATAATCACCAATAAAAACAATTACATAAATATATATATATATATAGCGCTCGAATTTGAGATGTAGGTGACTCGTGTTCTAGGGTTCGAATCGTGTGGCCGGTCTCAGCAGTTATCTCCACACTGAAAATTCCGAAAAGATGAAATATATACGTATGTGGTTAATAATATGATATTTATTATTAAATACGTATTTATCGCCCCGTTGCGGACGGGCCCTCTAAGAAAAAGATAAGCCGTATAATCTAAGCTAAATGCAAGTTTCCGTCTACACTATTAAGACGGCTAACTATGTTGTCGGACTGAATTGATATAAATAGGGGTCATTTCTCTACTTCTATAGAAGTTGGAATTGGCCTAATCGATTAGAGCGCTCGATTTTGAGTTAAAGGTGATCCGTGTTCCAGAGTTCGAATCGTGCGACCGATTTCAGCATTTCACACTGAATATTCCGCAAGGATGAAACGTATGTGAATAATAATTAACATTTATTATTAAATTATATATATATATATATATATATATAAAAGATATGGGGTCTGTCCAGTTGGTAAATCTCTGTTGATAAGGTGTCCAGTGAAAGGAGATTTAAAGATGGAAAAGAAGAGTTATCCTAAATAATAAACATTTTTACACAGAGTACACCTTGCATTAAACAATCGAAGTTGAAATACATTTGTTATGTTTATCCCTCTTCTTTCATCTACCTTTACAATTGCTCTATCTGGTATATTGAGCTTAAACTATAGAGCTTAAACTATAGGTTCCATCTACTAAAAGTATACTTTTAGTTTCATATTATATATATATATATATATATATATATATATATATATATATATATATATATATATATATATATAAGAACATTTCAATGATCTACTCCGGTAAATTTTACATAAGAATACACTTTTAGAGTTTGTGTAGATTCTCCCACCTCTATAAGAAACACACTTACATCACACATTTATACAGACATTGAGTTTTATACAGAGGGATTAATGTAAGCATTCAACGTCGTTCGTAGTCATCAATGTGAAACATAATTACCCAGGGAGTTGGGGACATTTTTGGCAAAAACGATTTTTGAGTAAGAATTGTCTAAAGTTAATTCAGCGGTATACTACATTTTCCCGACGCTGAGAGAGCAGAAATATGAGCGAGTTTGGGGGTAAAGAAAATCCCTGTATGTACTTTTAGGAGATTTTTTTCAGGGTTGAGTCCTGGTGAAAGATTCATGCGATGACATTTCCGGTAATTACATCGTATATTTGAAATGAATCACTGGTCACCTATCGTTTTTTATTGATATCGAAATGAGAGGAAAAGTGTTAGTTATTTTTTTTTTATTAATTAGCATAAACTCTGAATGATCAGTATAGGACGATTACGGAAGTCAAAGCTATGTATATCAAAGTGGATTGATACAATTTTGGTTCAAATTGAAATGTAATTCAGAATTAAGGCATTATTTTGACAATTCCTTGCATAAAACTGCAAACACTAACGTTAGGCTGTTAGTTCTTATTTTATTATTATTCTACATTAATTTTGATTTACTTCCAAACACAGACAGCAATCGCGGGTGTTGCTTTATTCACTTATTAATAGACCATACTCTCAATGAACGATCAATTTGAATATCACGAGTTCACGTTTCTTCACAATGAAAATAAAACTAGATAAAAATTACTGATAAAGCGTGCGATATGAGTTATCTGTATCAAGTGAGTCTACACTGATCATTCAGCTTGTTATCCAAGTGTTATATAGTATTAGGTCTGATTAAGTGGAAAAGTTTAGAGGTCAAAGTTCAGAGAGGGATAACGGCGGACGTTATGCAAGTTATGTGATTTCCGAGCGAAGCCCTTTTTATCCCTCTTAAATGGTGACATTTCAACGAGGAAAGACGTTTTTTTCCGTCGTGTCCCCCAAATTGCGATAGCGTGTGTCGGGCGACTGATGTAGCGAAATATCTCTTCTTCTCCCTCTCCCTCTCCCTCTCCCACACACACATACATACACATGCGCGCGCATGCAAAGTCGACCTGTTTCGTTTTGGGTTATTTGAATAAACCTTTTAAAAACTGAACATTTGTGTCCAAGTAGTTTTGTATCAACAGACGAAAATCAACCTGAGCTCACAACGATTATGTCGGAGATTACGGCGACGAAAAGTAGTTCAACACGCGTGCGTAAAGGGTTTTATACACGCATCGGTAACGGTATATATAGTACAAGTGGTTAAGGCAATACCCACGGTATGTGGTTCCTCTTCAGAGGCACGAGTTTGAATCCTGTGCAAGTCTCATTCAAAGTATATGTTGCGCTTAATATGTTAATATTAATCAATATTAATACATTATAGGAACAATGTTTTATAAATAATAGAGTATAATACCATTATATATTAATATATATGTGTGTGTGTGTGTGTGTGTGTATGTGTGTGTGTGTGTGTGTGTGTGTGTGAATGAAAGAAGGAGAAACTAAATCATCAGTCATCAACGTTTATTCTTCATCAAATAAAGAATTCCTCAGGATGGCTTAAGAGAACATGGCCGACTAAAATAAAAATGTGTAATGCGAACATATTACACATTTTTATTTTAGTCGGCCATGTTTCGCCCAGAAGATGAACATTAATATGTTTTACTTTCTTTACATACAGACTATTTCCAAGTAATATACTTGTGTTTATAACTTTTGTATTCTCTTAAACCATCCCGAGGAAGTCTTTTCTTTATGAAGACGAAATGTTGATGACTTTACTGATAATTTAGTTTCTCCTACTTTCATTCGCATTACGTTTGGAATACTATTTCAATTTTTATTATATATATATATATATATATATATATATATATATATATATATATAGTCATCCACATACAGACTGTTCGCTGTATCACAGCTCTTCAGTGCGGCTAGACCAGTTAGTGCCTCAAGCCGGGGTTGAAATGGTAACATGCAGTAATATATAGTAATAAGTGGTAATGTATAGTGATAAGTAGAAAGACTATATATCTAAAACTAGAATAGGTTTAAGGCCTCTAAAATTCATAGTACCATTGTCCGCAAGAACCTGTGGCGCAACGGATATAAGTGCTAAGTCGGTTTACACGGTCATGGTTGACTCGGCGATTACATCGGCTTAAACATTGTGAGAATTACATCCAAGATTAGACGAGTAGTTCGATTAATCAATATATATATATATATATATATATATATATATATATATATATATATATATATATATATATATATCCATTCGGTATACATATCAGCATTTCTGTTCTATGAATTACAATCAATCTCTATTACTTTACTCTTGTTTCCGTTTTCCTGTCGTGGTTGGTCAGTCGAGATAACCACGCTTCACCGCCATATTTGTTCGTCGCTTCGCTGCCTGTTTATTCGAGCGTCCGGTAATCAACCTCACCTGAAGCAGTCGTGTGGTCGGCTGTTGAGCTACGACGCCGGTTCATATCTAGTATGAAAGAAAAGCGCAGTTTTTAGATGACCACCCGTTTCTCTATAAGTGCTTCTGTTCGTTAGTCTGTCACGGGTCAGTAAGAAATGGACTTTCCATCGCTTGGCGCGCCTATTGATTGAATGTAGTTTATATTTAAATGTGTCTAACTATCCAATTAAGAGAATCTGCTTTGTTAGTTGATCTGTCACGCTTAAGTCCTAAATTGCCTTTCGAATGTGTCTCGCGCTTAAGTTTGACATTGCTTTTTCGATGGTCTTTCACGCTTCAGTCTTAAATTGCCTTTCGATGGTCTTTCCCGTGTTAGTTTGACATTGCCTTTTCGGTGATCTCTCACGCATCAGTTTAAAATTGTCTTTTAAATTGTATCTCACGCATAATTTTAAAATAGTATTTTCGATAGTCTCTCACGCTTAAATCTTAAATTGCCTTTCTATGGTCTTTCACGCTTCAGTCTTAAATTGCCTTTTCGATGATCTCTCACGTATCAGTTTAAAATTGTCTTTTAAATTGTATCTCACGCATCAGTTTTAAATTATCTTTTCGATTGTCTGTCACGCTTAAATCTTTAATTGCTTTTCGAGTATATCTCACGCTTAAGTCTTAAATTGCATTTCGAATGTTTCTCCCGCTTAAGTTTGACATTGCCTTTTCGATGGTCTTTCACGCTTCAGTCTTAAATTGCCTTTCGATGGTCTTTCACGCTTCAGTCTTAAATTGCCTTTCGATGGTCTCTCACGTTTTAGTTTGACATTGCCCTTTCGATGATCTCTCACGCACCAGTTTATAATTGCCTTTAAAATTGTATCTTACGCATCAGTTTAAATTTGTCTTTTCGATGGTCACTCACGCTTAAATCTTAAATTGCCTTTCGATGATCTCTCACGCTTAGGTTTGAAATTGCCTTTTCGATGGTTTCCTACGCTTAAGTTTGAAATTGTATTTTCCATGGTCTCATAGTGTTTTTTATTAATCAATGAACAGATTTTTCGCTTAATCCATACCTGTATAACATGCGTAGATTTTTAGGGGTGTCGATAAGGAAATTATCCATGATTCGCACAGCACGCACTTTTATATACGTATCGCTTACATGTGTAATCCCTATTTTGTAAAAGAGACCAGAGTTCGTTCTCACGAGGTCTAAATTTTTCGATACTTGCCATTTTATGAGTCACCGGCTAAAAGTTCATTAGCTGATATTATACTCATATATTAAGGATATGGTATACTTTGCAATGTTCCAGCATAGCCTTGACATTCTTGAGTTGTTAATGTATTTTTATGTAATTATTTTTATTGGTGATTGCCGCGTTCGTTGTTATTTGCTTACTATTATTTGGATTGGCTCACTTCCTAAGTGATTAAGATGCAGAAAATTGCATTATTAGTCGCCTTAGGATATGGTATACTTTGCAATGTTCCAGCATAGCCTTGACATTCTTGAGCTGTTCGTTGCCAATTTCTGCCTGCCTGCCTGCCTGCCTGCCTGCCTGCCTGCCTGCCTGGTGCAGCATTTACCTTAGATGTGCGAGGCAGGCTTCCTCCGAAGACGGAAGTTCCTAGTTGATTCTTTTTTTTAAATTCACAATACATCCAGAGTCACATGTAAATCTTAGTCTGGGAAATTCACACCGTTAGATTGTGGAGTTTTCATGCAAGTAGTGGTCCCACATACAACACCTGGTATTCCCAAGTGACACTCATCTGATACTGACCTGGCTCAACATCGCTTAAGAATCTGTCAGCTTTATTATGTCGCATTGATTGCCATTTGATACAAATAGTGAAAGTTCTTTGCCGAGAAAAAAACTTCCTTGACCTGAATATTTCGAATACAGCTGCCAAGTTAAAAGGTATATGGCGTTGATACACTGGCAGGAAGTACATCAGTTGGTAATGTACTCATATAGCGAGAAGAGCACTTCTTTCCCAATGTTTATTAGTTTCTTCCATGACCTTTGGTTAGAAAATATTTCCTTGACTTGATTCTTTGAACTCGGATTATATACACTCTTTCTTTCTCTCTCGCTCTATCTCTCTCTTTATCTATCCCCCTCTCCCAGTCTCTCTCTCTCTCTCTCTCTCTCTCTATATATATATATATATATATATATATATATATATATATATCTTTCGCTCGCTCTCTCTAAATATTTATATATATATATATATATATATATATATATATATATATATATATATGGTTTTACAAACAATATATATTTATTAGTATATAACATTTATAATATCCGAAAATGTTCCAAATTGCAGGCTCAATATTGTATTTCAAGCTACTAAGCATATATAAATTATAGGTAAATTCTAATGACCAAAGGACAAAAATCAATACCTTTCATCTTATTTTCTAAGTTATTTATTCTAATATGTCGTCGAACGAAAATGTATGTATATATATATATATATATATATATATATATATATATATATATATATATATATATATATATATATATATATTGTTTGGACTGTTTAAACAGTTTGGATAATTTTAATGTGATACAACATTCTGCCCATAGTGTTGTATAGCCCCTTAAAAATTCATACCTTCGTATTTTCTCGGTTTGCTCTGTCGTCTAGGTGTTGAGTACTTTCTTCGCCTCTGCACTGTAGTGGCCATCTCCGTTAGCTGTCTGTAACAAAATACCTTTCTCGCTGCATAAGACAACAATCTTTTCATTTTAATTACTTTTTATTCGGGTTTCTATTGCCCGTGGAATGTTTTGCTATCGTCGAGAGAGAGAGAGAGAGATTTACGAATATCGTAGTAAGATTATTAATGTATTCCTAACTATTCCTAGAGAGAGGGGGGAGGATTTTTGCGCGTGTCTTCCCATTAGGGAAATCTTCCGTATTCCTACATTGAAACTACACGTCTTAACAGTTCGCCCTCTGTAACCAAACTGACTCAAATTTGCTTCTCGCGAGAGCGAGTGACGTCATATATCCCTTTGTTTCCCACGCAGGGCCCGCGAGTCTCAGAGCCCTTCGCAGCTGCAGCTAACCCCCCCTGAACTCAGGTCCCATCACTCGGTAACATGGTCATGTCTGCCAGCTCCGAGTGTTTCAGGACTTATGTTGAGACATTTTTCCCTATAATCTTTTTTCTCTATAATATTTGTCAAAACAAATTTTTCACTTTTGTATTTACGAGATATTCCCATTTAATAATTAATTAATATTCAATTGTTATTGGTCAAACTTCTGACGATAACAGCGTAATCTTTGAAAAGTCATGGTTTAAAGGTTATTTTGTATTTGTATTCCTTCTTTGAACACTTGATGAGTTAATAAACTTGTAAACTATGCATTGCTTTTCTATTTCATTATCCATATATAAATGCTCTATCTACTATATTGAGCTTCACCGCATCTCGATAGGATCTAATATAAGTTTTTATTTTTATATCATCCATTTATATATATATATATATATATATATATATATATATATATATATATTTAGGTAAACATTATATAATAACACGGTGTGTTTTTGCTTGATAAGATGGTTTTGATTCTTTCAATTTTCCGAATGGTCCATTTAGTGTTTCGGTCAAATTGCTGTATGTAAGTTCCATGTGGTTCTTGTTCCATTTTCTGTCCTTATTTGCGAGTACTTTCGATTTGATTCGTCAAATCATCTTCAGGTGCTGTTAGTTTTGGTTTCTTAAAAATATATCTTTACTGGTGAGGATTTTTATTATTATTATAACGACCAGTAATTTACAACTTAAAATGAGCGTCTATCATATTGAGATGTTACATGTGAGCGCGATTACGTTCTAAGAGTGCAAGATTCAAAACTTTGATTGCGTAACCGTTAAGAATGTGATTACGTTCTGAGCGCGTTCAAGATTCAAACGTATAATTGCTTAATGGCTAAGAATTTGGTAACATTTATTACTATGCTAGAACTTTAAAATGTTGTTACTGGTTTTGTAATTCACATTATTGATTGTGGGGTGTTAAGTTTTTATGTAGAGGGCTTCAAGAATTATATATATATATATATATATATTTATTAATTTTATACGTACATAAAAGTAATCCATGAACACGTGTTTCTGGCTCACAGCCGTCATCAGCATGGCTAACTTCGACAAGTATCGAACCTTCAATATTGATGTCTATACTCCAGCGTATTTACCACTGGACAAAGACGCTTGTCTAGAAATATCTACGATTTTTATCACCTAAATATCTAATGTATTTTTATGTCATTATTTTTATTGGTGATTGCAGCGTTCGTTGTTTATTTTCTTACTATTATTTCGATTGTATCACTTCCTAAGTGATTAAGATGCAGAAAATTGCATTATTAGTCGCCCTTAACTTTATAGGACGTATTTTTCGTTAATATATATATATATATATATATATATATATATATATATATATATATATATATATATATATATTAATTTTATACGTACATAAAAGTAATCCATGGACACGTGTTTCTGGCTTACAGCCGTCATCAGTATGGCTAACTCATATATATATATATATATATATATATATATATATATATATATATATATATATATATATATATATATATATATATATTCCGACATTGAAGTATTTACCAGACAATATTTTTATTACATAGATTATTAACATCTTGGCCTTTTGGCTAAGATCAAAATGTAGTATTTGTTCCGATCGATACTGCACCCCATACTGGTGTTGTCTTGGCCTTCGGGTCTTGATTTACGCCGGTCAATGGGTCTGTCCTGTGCAGTTCTTGGAGGTCCACCTTCCCAGGCATTGCCTCCTTTCTTTGGGGAGGATTAAGTTTATTGCTTACTGCCTGAGGCGGCCCTACCGGGGAATGCCGACGGGGTTGGCCAGGCAATTTTTAAACCCCACTTTCCCGACCTTGGGTCACATCTTACTTGTGGGAGTAAGATAAAAACTGGCCTTGTGCCTAACTCCTTGAGAGGAGTAAATCAATACCCTTTTGAATCCTAATTATTTTTGGGTTATACTATTGATGGTCTTGCTAAATTATTTATGTATTCCTTTACATGACATAATGACTGAATGTCAGTTTTAATGAGCAGGGGGTGATTCTGTCATTTAAAATTCACTTATTGCATAATGAGCTGACTCATTTAGTAAAACTATTAAAATATTCTGTATAATTTAGATTAGTTAGACTAGTGTTCTCATCGTAATATTCTGTATCATTTAGATTAGTCAGACTAGTGTTCTCATCGTAATATTCTGTATCATTTAGATTAGTCAGACTAGTGTTCTCATCGTAATATTCTGTATCATTTAGATTAGTCAGACTAGTGTTCTCATCGTAATATTCTGTATCATTTAGATTAGTCAGACTAGTGTTCTCATCGTAATATTCTGTATCATTTAGATTAGTCAGACTAGTGTTCTCATCGTAATATTCTGTATCATTTAGATTAGTTAGACTAGTGTTCTCATCGTAATATTCTGTATCATTTAGATTAGTCAGACTAGTGTTCTCATCGTAATATTCTGTATCATTTAGATTAGTCAGACTAGTGTTCTCATCGTAATATTCTGTATCATTTAGATTAGTCAGACTAGTGTTCTCATCGTAATATTCTGTATCATTTAGATTAGTCAGACTAGTGTTCTCATCGTAATATTCTGTATCATTTAGATTAGTCAGACTAGTGTTCTCATCGTAATATTCTGTATCATTTAGATTAGTCAGACTAGTGTTCTCATCGTAAGTATTATTCTCACAACGCAAGGAACCGTGACGTAACGGAGAAAGTACTAAGAAAAATGCAGTTCTAAGTGACACTTGTCTGAAGGTTGAAGGTTCAATCATCAGTGCGAGCGATACTAAGAATACAATTACGGATTACTTAAGACTTCTACCCGGGCATGGCTGACGGAACGAGATCAAGCTACCACCGTCCATTAAATAATGGGCTCCGTTCGAAATTCCGTGCAGATTCCCGAGTTCGACAGAAAGATTCTCGAGTTCGACAATATACACCTGAATAAGGTTGGATAGTTATATCGGACGAAACACTCAAGATGAGAACAGTAGTTTGAATAGTCCAAATATTAAAATTGATCAATCCTAATCTAAAAAATTCAGAAACATAGTATTAAAATATTCCTTTTGAAACGTACATAAAATTCATGTTCTTTTAAGACTTTCCATTTCGAAACTTGATTTAAATGGTATTAAAAACCTCTGAACACACACGCACACGCACACACACACACACACGCATACACTTATATTATTTGTTGTCTTAAATTTATTTTCTCGTTTCGCAAGTATTTATTCTCTGTCTAACTTTATATGCGCATATTGATGTGCGTTTTTTTTTTCGCAAATAGCCGGCATTCAAATAACCGTTGCCATCTTTATATAACTTTACAGTTAATGTCTCTTATATCTTGTGCAAGCGACCAAGATCTCGTTTGCCTACGTATAAGAGTCCTTTTTTATCTCCATCGTAAAAGAGTCACTTACTCCTATCTTTCAATTCTACGGAGACACTCATCGGTTAATGTATAGCGATTCCCGGAGGGATTCTCTCATTTCTGACTCTATGTTGTTTTGTTGTTTTTAACATTTCTGTTGTCTCTTGTGTTTTTCGCTCTTCTCAACAATCGAATCAATTACGGCCTTCCATAGATGTGGTTTTATAGAAAATTGATTTTTCTTCTTCTTCTTCTTCTTCTTCTTCTTCTTCTTCTATCATCATCCTTATTATTATCAGCCTCCTCATTATTATTATTATTATTAGTAGTAGTAGTAGTAGTAGTAGTATTATTATTATTATTATTATTATTATTATTGTTATTGCTATTATTATTATTACTATCATTATATTACTATTATTACTATTATTATTATTACTAATATTATTATTACTATTATTATTATTATTATTACTACTATTATCATTATTAGTATTATTAGTATTAGTATTACTATTATTATTACTATTATTATTACTATTATTAATTATTGTTATTATTTGTATTATTATTATTATTATTATAATTATTATCATTATTATTATTATTATTATCATTATTATTATTATGTGATTATTGTTATTTCCACTTCAATTCATTCATATCCTTCTATAATCTCGCTGTAAGCACTTATAGCTAATTGTGATACGCATTTCTTTTCTTCTACTTTGTCTACTTTCTTTGTTTTCACATTTTTGTTGTTGTTTCATTCATGTTTTCTTTTTTCTTCTTCTGCTTTTTCCTATCATTTCCTCCTCCTCCCCTCCCTCCTTCTTTTTTCTCTTTTTCCTCTTTTCCTTCTTCTGCTTCTTTTTCTTCTTCTTCAATCAAAGGTTTACCAGTTTCTACCTTTGAACTTATTATTTGTAAATACTTTATATTAATTTTAGACAGGGTTCACTTTTCCATATTTAATTTCATGTAAAATTTTACGTTTGTATTTCTTGCAGTTTTCGTACTCACTCTCAAAAGTTCTTTTTTAGAAAAATGATTTTTGTTGTTGCTCTTTTTCTATTATTATTATTAGTAGTAGTAGTAGTAGTAATAGTAGTAGTAGTATTACTTTATTATTATTATCATTATAATTCTTATTATTATCATCATTATTATCATTATTATTACTGTTATTATTATTATTATTATTATTATTATTATTATTATTATCATCATCATCATTATTATGTTAATTATTATTATTGTTATTATTATTATTATCATTATTATTATTACTATTATCATTGTTATCATTATCATTATTATTATAATCATAACATCATCATCATCATTATTATTTTTATTATTATAATTATTATAATTATTATTATTATTATTATTAGTGTAATTATTATTATTATTATTATTATTATTGTAATTATTATTATTATTATTATTAATATTATTATTATTATTATTATTATCATCATTACTTCTTTGTTATTAATTCCACTGAAATTTATTCATGTACTTTTATGATCTCGTTGGCTAATTGAGATACGCATTCTTTTTCTTCTTCTACTCCATTTCTTTCCCCTTTCTTGGTTTTATGCATTTCTTTTTCTTATTTCTTCTACTGCAACTACCTGTACGTGTTATTATCTTCTTCTCTTCGCCTTCTTCTTCTTCTTCTTCTTCTTCTTCATTCTTTGTTCCTAATTAAAAGTTTTAAAGTTTCAACCTTTGACCTCCTGCGTTATTATTAAAAAAATACACTTTGTTAAATGTTAATGCAGGGTTTTCTTTTCCATGTATAATTTCACTTGAAATGATTTCCCGCATTTTTTAAGTCACTCTCAAAATTGGAGAACGCATTTGCCTTTTCCCCTTTATTTGTCATCTTTATTTTCTTTGGATGTTCTATCTTGATCTCTTTCCTTTACTTATTTGTTCGTTTTCTTCTTTTACTGAAAAATTACACTTACTTGGATCAAAATTAAAAATTAATTGTAACATTTTTACTTCGAATAAAATGTTTTTCAACCCATCTTGCCGTTGGAAGATTCAGAAGAGAAAACGTCTCATTATAGAAATAGAGTGAAGGATATCTTTCAGAATTCATTTCAGACGGTGTAGGTTATTTGCTTTCTCTCTTCTCCTAAAAATCTGAAATTGTTTCGTCTTTTTTTTTCTGTTCGCGTGACGCGAGAAAATTAGATTTATTTATAAACAAATTAATGCACATTGGTCTTTATTATAAATCGGAAGGTGTGGGCGTGTGTGTGTGTGTGTGGGTGTGTGTGTGTGTGTGTGTGTATTAATGATTGCTCTATTTTGTTTTGCCCCCTTTTCCCCACATCTAAATAGCAATTCTGCTCTTCATCAAGGGAATTGTGTCCCCTTAGAAATACGGGAATTTATGACTACTTCTGGACGGCGTCTCTTCAATCTGCTTTATTGATTGTGACATTACACGATCTCCTGACTCCCCATTACATCGGTTGTTTCTCCCTTCAACAACTGTCTCTTTTTCTCTCCCTCCCTCTCTCTCTCTCTCTTACTCTATCTATCTATCTATCTATCTATCTATCTATCTATCTATCTATCTATCTATTTATGAGACACTATATTCCCATTTCTATTCAACTCTGTATCTCTGTCTCTCTCGACCTTGCTTTCTCTCTTCCTCTTTCGAATTATATTCTTTTATTCTATTTATATATTCTTCAAATTCACTCTTTATCCCTCTATTTGTGTCTTTCATTCTCTCATTCTCTCTCCCTCTCTCTCTCTCTCTCTCTCTCTCTCTCTCTCTTTCTCTCTGTCTTTGTCGATTTGTCTGTCTTTCTCTTTCGCTCTATCTCCCCTTTCTCTCTCTATCAATAATTTATTATTGTTATATTGTGAGTGTTTGCATAATTTCAGATTAAGGTATGTCTCTCTCTCTCTCTCTCTTTCTCTCTCTCTCTTTCTCTATTTCTATCTCTATCTCTCTTCCACACGCAAGCACACTATTTCTCGCGCTCTCTTGTCCGCTTTCTCTCTCTCTCTCTCTCTCTCTCTTGCTCTCTCTCTATCGCTCTCTCTCTTTCTCTCGCTGGTTTCTATTGATTCATCTCTTTTTGTTTCTCCACCACCTCCTCTTTCTCTCTGACTTTCTCTGTCTCTCTCTCACACTCTCTGAGTCGTTCCTTCTAACATTTTTTCTATTTATCTGTATTTCTCTGTGTGTTTCTCTGCCTCTCTCTCTCTCTCTCTCTCTCTCTCTCTCTCTCTCTCTCTCTCTCTCTCTCTCTCTCTCTGTATGTATGTCTCTCTATTTATCTCTCACTCTGTTGTCCGTCATCTCTTAATCTCCGCATATGATATATATATGTACATACATATATATATATATATATATATATATATATATATATATATATATATATATATATATATATATATATATATATATATGTATCCCTCTCCCTCTGAAACATTATATTTTTTGTCTATTCTCTACTTATTTTCGTTTTTATTTTATTCTTTTAATTTAATTCTAGTGTCCCTTGTGTTGATCTCTCTCTCTCTCTCTCTCTCTCTCTGTGTTTCTCCTCTATTTCTCTATCTCTCCTCCCTCTCTACTCCCCCCTCTCTCTCTCCCCCTCTCTCTGAGACATCATTTTTTTTTTCTATCTTCATCATATTTTCGTTTTGTTTTAGACTTCTATCTTAATTCTATATTGATGGTATTGATTCGCCAACCTTGTCGATGCCCGTCTCCATTACTTCCAAGTTCAAAATGGCTCCGTTTTGCCGCGCTATACCTCGCAATGATTTTCGCTTAAAAGATTCGAAAGAAAAAAAAAGCGTTCAATACACGGAATTCACTTTTTATTTGTTGATATTCAAACTTCCGATATTAGAATCCATGGCTGATTCATCCCGCTATTCGAGACGTTTTCCCAAAAGAAACGAACAAGTATAAGCTATCGCTATTCATAAATAGTCATGTTTCCTACCTCGTCTCCGTCTGTTTGTGATACGAATTCGCAAAGCTTAAACGAAGAGACTTATCATTAAATTTAAATAGTTAAAATTACTAACCCCCCCCCCTAAAAAAAAAATCAAAGATGGCTTTTAGTCATGCTCACGCGGAGTATAGTTGCAGTTTTATTATTGGGATTTTTTCCAAATTAGGTATATGGTCTAAAATATATCATGACGCAGGCGAGGGAAAGGGGACACAAACACAATTTGAAAGTTGTAATAATTAGTATTGCGAAATAGTTAAAAGAAAGGAGAGAAAGAGAAGAAATGTGTTGCAAATAATTGGATGCTTGTGCATATCAACCCTGACACTGAAATATTTAAAGAATGTATAAACTTTATCATGTACTTACGTGTTAGCTGAAAATAAGATTGTGCAGAAAAAAATACGCAAATTCATCCAGTAGTTATTAAATTATAAGAAAAAGAAAAAAATGATTTTACGTACATTTTGACATTTTTGTAAACAAGGGAGACCCCAAACCCCGAAATCGTGAGAATATAAGTTATCGTCCTTGACCACTGGAAAATCTCAGATACAAAATGGTGGAAATATCTACCGAGTGATAAAATCGTTTTTTATTTATAATGCCTTATATATATTGAGATTAAATAAATACTGGATGAATTTGCATAATTTTTAGTGTACAGTCTTTTTTTTCATCTACCACGTAAGTACATAACAAAGTTTATACATTTCTTTAGCTATTTTATTTTTAAGAGCGGTCTAACATGTCAGGGTTGATATGCACAAGCACCAATAATTGATATTTGTGGGAACTTATCTCTGTGAAGATTCGTCTTTTAAAAGTACTTGCATAGGCTTGTCCCCTGTTTTAGTATGTCTGAGTGTAAAAACGAGGAGTATTGCCTTTCTGTGCTGCTAATGCTGACATGAACCTCCGCACGTGTTCTGCTGCGTTTTTATCGGAGGTCCACAGCAAAAGTGTAAGAAAGCTTGAAAGTTCGTGGGCAGCTCGTCCCGGCAGAATTCGTTAGCCGGCTAGTGATTTGTTGCTTTTCGACAAACCACAGACCTCGTAAGAAATAGCCATTCACAGAGGAGGTATAATGAAGGGAGTATATGGAAGAATATGGGCGTGCATGCATATTAAATATAAATGGAAATGAAATGAAGATTTAAAGATATATTAGGGTTACAAACTAGAAAGTGCTAACCTAACATAGATAGTGCTTTGTAAATGAAGAAATATTAATTAACAAAACATGTATTAAACCATAATTTTTTCAAGAATATGAAAGTAAGTTTTAGTGAAGAAATGTTCATTTGGTAAAGTTTATACAACTCGTGTTCTTTGGTAGAAAATGTTCAGTAAATAAGCAGACACGAGAGCTAAAGATGTGTATATCTATCTTTGTAAGTGGGTAGCAATTTTTTTCTGTGAGTTTGACTTCTTGTCAGTACGTGAGTAGATATGTGTGGGGTGAAGAAAGCCTGTACGTGCTTTTGAAGTGTTTATTTTTCTTCTCGCTTTCCCGGCCTTTAGCCGGGGATTAAAGGGGGCGTACGTTCTTTTTGTTTTTTTTAGGCGCGCCGGTTGAATTTGTAAGAAGAACTCTGAGAACTCTCTTTATTTTCAGTCTCTTATAAGTTTTCCCTTAGTTCGCATCGGCTTATCACTTTGGCATCGACTTCTTAGTTTTGGCTTAGTTTTTGATTGGTTGGAAATCTACATCCACACGTTCCTGTTAAAAAAAACAACTTGTTTTTTGGTGAGTGAAAAGGAGAGCGTATCCCAACGAAGCAGAGAAAAAAGAGAGTAGAAATTCAAGCCATTTTCTTTGGGGCGTTCGTTCGGATCGCATTTCGGTTCACCGCAGATGTAACGTCATTTAGTTTTTTTCTTAGTAGTAATGATGGGACGAGTCCAATATGTTTCTTGATTCCGATACAATTACCGATTTCGTTCTAAATTCCCGATTCCGATAGAATTACCGGTTCCGATTCCGATTCTTTTCAAATCTCTAATTATTTAGCTATTAGTTTATTTAAATGCACATATTACATAGGTTTTTAAACCTATGTAATATGCGTATATATTTTCGCAAATGTAAAAATACACTTGATGGTGGTGATCTATAGATGTTAGTTTTACTGGTAGCTTGAATTCAATCAATTTTATTATTTATTTACTCAAAATCAATCAATATTTATTATTTATTATTTATTATTTACTCAAAATCAATCAATATTTATTATTTATTATTTACTTATTTACCAGCAATAAAAATGTTGTGTTAAACAAAAACAAACAAAACATAATTAAAAGAATCGGTTTTCGCATCGGAAATTAGGCACAATTTTCCCGATTTTAATACTGATTCCGATACCGCAAAAAGTTCCGATTTTTCCGATTCCCGATTCTGATTCCAATTAATCATACTAACACTAATGATTATAAGCATCATTTTTCTTACGAGCAATATGGATTTCGTCTTGCAATGTGCTAACTGTAACGTCGCATAGGATAAGCAAATTTCCTGATTAGGAGGCGTTGTTTCAAGAGCAATAGTTCGCGATCTGTCAAAAGGTTTTGATAGTGTATGGCAAAAACGGTCGTTTCAAAAACTAGTAGCTATGGAATATCTAGCAATGTCTTCGCAACATGGCAATCCCTACTACAGGCCAGGCAATCGAACAAATGGGGTCTTTTACTGGAGGCCATGTGAATTTTCTTAAATATTCGATATGGAAGTTGCAAACAAAGGTAAAATTCCTCTGTGAGATTAGTTTGATATTTGTATGTGTTTTACATACCAAATAATAAGAACCACAACATACAAGTAATGATCTTTTGACATAAGTACAAATTCTCTAAAAAAATTCCAACATTGAAACAAAAATTCTTCATTGAAATATGCATTTGCCTTTGTTTATTCAAAATTACCTGTCTCTTCATTTATAGGAATTTGTCAATAATTGTAAAATTTATCAATTAGCTCATTGTGGTTCTTATTATTTGGTATGTAAAACACATGAAAACTTCTATATCGAATATTTAAGAAAATTCACACGGCCCCCAGTAAAAGACCCCAGTTGCACGATTGCCTAGCCTGTAGTAGGGATGGCCATGCTTCGCAACCATTAGATGCATTTTTTCGATAGGTCTATAAAAGTATTTGCTGATATTCAGAAGTTTGACGCATAGAGTATCAATGATTGTATTCCACAAGGATCTATTGTTAAATAGCCGACGAGTAGATCCGCTAGTATATAAAATCACGCTGAACAATCTAAGCTTATATTATATATTCTAGTGCATTCACGAGTAAGCATAATGGAGATATGAGACGTGCACAGCATTGTTTGGTAAATTTTAGTAAATTTTAAATGGTTGACTGTTTAATATTGTGCGAATACAACCACGAGTATATACATTCTTTAATTGATAATAAAAGGTAATGAAAGTTACGACAATGAAAGTTTGTTGGACTCGCGGTTAGAATTACTGGATCTGTGAAAATTGATAGAAACGAATGTGACGTCACATGAATCAAAGAGAGGGTAAATGAGAGAAGCCGACAGTTCGCTGGGTTAGTTAGGGTTAGGGTTAGGGTTAGTTGAGGTTAGGCTTAGTTAGGGTGAGGATTTGTATTAATCACATATAAGATGACCCTAATACTAACTAAATTGATTAGGTTTAGGGTTAATTAAGTAATGTTAGGAGTAGGGTTGTGTGGGTTAGTTAGTTAGTTAGTTAGTTAGTTAGTTAGTTAGTTAGTTAGTTAGTTAGTTAGTTAGGCTTAGTGTTAGTTAATTAGGGTTCGGATTAAGGTTAGTTGGTAGATCACATATTAAATTAGCCCTAATACTAACTAAGTGGATTAGGGTTAGGGTAAAGTTTAGGTAAGGGTAAGTTAGTTGGGGTTCGGTTAGTTTGTTGGGATTCGGGTTAGTAGGTAGATCACATATTATAGTATCTCTAATACTAACTAACTGGATTAGGGTGATGATAAGGGTTATTTAGGTGTGGTTGAGGTTAGGGTTAGTTAGTTAGGGTTCGATTAGTTAGTTGGGGTTCGGATTAGGGTTAGTTAGCAGATCACATATTAGATTAGCCCTAATACTAACTAACTGGATTAGGGTTAGGGTTAGGGTAATTTAGGTAGGATTGGGGTTAGGGTTAGTTAGTAGGGGTTTGGTTAGTTAGTTGGGGTTCTGGTTAGGGTTAATGGGAAGATTACATATTGGATTAAAAACCATTCGGTAGATCCCATATTGGAAGAGCACACTTTTTCATAAGACTGCTTTCCTGGCTTTCACATTTCCAAATGTACTCGGATACGATTTGTGATAGAGAGACCAAATAAAAAGGGCAGACGTTTGGGGTCGTCTCCGGCCACGGCCAATTACTTCTCTTACATCTATTCCGTGGTGTCTAGAACTTAAACCAACATCTCCCCAATAGGATAGGACAGGTCATCGGAGGTTTGACGGTAGCACCGGACACTGGTCGTATCAGATTTCAGCTCGAGGACATGCTGACACTAATTGGCTATTTAATTCAACTAGACAGATGTACTAACTCCATTCCTTATTTATTTATTTGTTATAAATGGTATTTGTTTATTACGGTCAATTTGTCAGCGTTTAAGAGATATTCGAGGAGAGGTGTTTTAATAAACACTCATGGCATTTCGTTTGTTTTGACGGAACCTGAGTTTCTGTTTGCAATACGAAGTAATTCGGCTGATAAGAAATAGAATGCCGAAGATTTGGGCTATCATGGATACTTTCGGGCATATTTTCTTTGTTATTTTGATACTTGCAGGCTTCGTAAGCTCGCTATCGGTTTGCAATTTAATTCCTATTTACTTACTTGAAATCATTGAAACGAAACTAGTCAATAAGAAAAAAGACAAAACTTCTCTCTCTCTCTCTCTCTATCTATCTATCTATCTATCTATATATATATATATATCTTTCTCTACCGGCTTTTATTGATTAGAAAG
>OY744546.1:51020188-51037688 GCA_963556195.1 Sepiola atlantica
GAAAATGGATAAAACCGTGAAGATTACGAACTAGCCGGTTTAACCCTTTTGCTATCGCTTCGCAATTTAATACATAGTTACTACTTTAAATTACTGAAACGAAACTAATCGATAAGAAAATAAGATAAAACTACTTAATCTCTCTTTGTCTGTCTGTCTGTCTGTCTGTCTGTCTGTCTGTCTGTCTCTCTCTCTCTCTCTCTCTCTCTCTCTCTCTCTCTCTCTGTCTCACAGACATACAAATACACACTACGAAATAAATGTCAAATTTTTCGAGCATTGAAAAAATATTTATTCTAAGAATTAAATTAAGCTATTTATTCAACTTTTAAAAGGTAAATAAAATATTCATTTGTTTTAAAAATCCTATTGCTATTTACAACTTACACGCCTCCCCCTCTGTCTCTCTCTTCCTCTTCTCTCTCTCTCTCTCTCTCTCTCTCTCTCGCTCTCTCTCATACATGCATAACTTTCAATTACATAAACAGAACATAGACTGGTTAAACACGAGTGTACGACATATTTCGTCAAAAAATGACAGAGAAATGTTTCATTTTACAAACACATCAATCAAGCAGCTTAAAAAAATATATTTATTAGGTATTATTCAGTATTCGAAGCAGAAGCAGCAGCAGACGACGCCGACAACTTTAAAACCGAATTCTGTATTGTTGACCGGTGTCAGACTTTGAAAGCAGCAGCAGACGCCGTACTCGCTTTGTCCTTGGCCTTTTGGCTAAGATCAAAGTGTAGTATCTGTTCCGATAGATACTGCACCCCATAGACTGGTATTGTCTTGGCCTTCGGGGCTTGATTTACGTCGGTCTATGGGTCTGTCCTGTGCAGTTCTGGGTCTACCTTCCCAGGCTTTGCCTCCCTTCTTTGGGGAGGAGTAAGTTTATTGCTTACTGCCTGAGGCGCCCCTTCCGTGGAATGCCGACGGGGTTGCCCAGGCAATTTTTAAACCCCACTTTCCCGACCCGACCTTGGGTCACATCTTACTTGTGGGAGTAAGATAAAAACTGGCCTTGTGCCGAACTCCTGGAGAGGAGTAAATCAATACTCTGCCTACTACCATTGTTTTACCTTCTTATTCGTTCCTTTCCCCCTACCTTCTCTTCTACATAACGCGAATCTGGCAAGACACGCGTACGTTCACTTTTTCTATATAAAGTAGACTTGATGTGTCCCCTTCCAAATAAGTTAGTGTAGACAAGAAAACTAATGCATCAAATACATGAAAAATCAACACTACATATGCACCCTTACCCCCACCGTGTTTCTAGCAACTTACACATATTTTTAACAACTGTTGCATCCGTGTGCTTGTTTGACAAGTACTTCAATGGATTGTGCACCGATGAACTAGCTGCTCTAGTGCCTCCTCGACGCAAATACACTAGAACAACCCGACAATCAGCTAGGTCTCATCCATTCATTGTAGAGGTCCCCACATGCCGGAGAGCCTTCTACCCCAGCAGCTTCTTTCCTTGTGCTGCATACCTCTGGAACTCCCTCCCTGATACCTGTTTCCCTGACTTTACTGACATGCAGAGATTTAAAACTAATGTAAACAGACATCTCTCTGCACAGCTTTCAACTTAGGATGACACCCTAAACCTACTCTCTTATTCTCAGTAGTCCCTTACGTTTGCCTTGTTTGGGATGAAATATCTTTAAAAAATAAAAAATAAAAAATAAAGATAACACGACATTTGAAAAATCTTATTGAAATTAATTTAATTGCAAAATTAAATCCACAAAACATAAAAGTGTTTCTACAGAATGTGAACCAATCCTAACCATGTACACCGTGACATAACCGATACACAACTATGGTTAAACTTCCAGTGACTATTAGACTATTAGCCTTGGTTAGTAGTCAACTTTTGGCGAAATAAAACAGGTAAGGATTTGAGTGACATTTGGCCTAGAACCGGTTAGTGGTAATGCAAAAAACAATTCCGTTCAAATTAGTCAGAAGTAGAAGACACATAAATTACAGTAGGTTGCATCATACAGGTGAAACGCCGAAGTTTAAACTCGACCACACAAATATAGTAGACATCTTTAGGTAACTGGGCCAATTTCTATTTTTGTTCCAACACCTAGTGCTCCTTTTCGTCGGTACATAAATTTTCAACTATTAAAAGCTGATCTTTTGTGTAAACATTAAAAATATCCTATGTGAGCTATTTGCGTTCGGTCGGCTGTTTAATTAATTATTTTATATTCCTCCCCGGCAACGCCGAGAAATGGGTCCTGCTAGTTTATTATATAACTGATTGTTGCGAATAAATGGGTCACCATTTAGCAAGTGCTAAATTAACCAACATTGTGTTGTTAATGATAAAGAGAAAAACATGGTTAATGATCAAAACATATTCATATGTTTACAAATTTATAGTGGTGTGACAGATATTGTGTGAGAGAATTGTTTGTTGTTGTGTTTTAAAAGTGGGTGTTTCCAACAGAATAAAAAATGGCTTAAAACTACAAATATTCAAAAAATAACTGTTACCATAGACAATAAAAGTTACTTTCTACCTACCTATCTATTTTTTTTGTATTTTAAAGAATTTTAAGCGCTCTTGGTTAGCTATTTTATCGAGGACTTCGAAGTCTTGCAAAAATGTCGAATTCAAGATGGCGTCAAAGTGTGCGTCGAAAATCGCTCTAAAATCGAAAATTAAAAAAATACAACTAATAACTGTCACGAATCGGGTGACAATTTAATGTTCAACTGAACTGTATATTTTTTAATTTTCGATTTTTTGGGATTTGTTCTTGCGACCTCCGGCTGCTTCGTGTTTTCACATGGAAACTTCCGGTGAAATTATTGAATCACAAGACTGAGAAGGAGGCGATAAAACAGGCGCTTTTAAATACTTTAAACCACAAAACATTAGGCAGATATGTAGAAAAGTTACCTTTCTTGTGTGTGTTAACAGTTATTTGTTGAATATTTGTTGTTTTTTCGCCCCTTTTCTTGCTCTGTTAGATACTCTAAGAAATACCCGAAAAGTTTATAAAATGTTCGAAATCTGGAAGGAGACCCGAGTGCTAGAAGTGTCTATGCCTTCATATTTGTTTTCTGTCAATGTGAATATGCGTGAGTTATGGGGACATTGTGCAACGCTTATGTATGTAAACACACAGTTATATAAAAAGAAAACAGGAAAACTTATTATTGAAAATTATCAGCGTACACTGCAATTTTCCGGAAAATAATCGAGTATTTTTATTTTTATGAAGGAAATTCATTTTTAGCCATTATCGGACATTTCTTCTTAGTTAATGTTACTGACTCACTGATTTTTTTCTGTAAATTTCGTTTTACCCTGATGTTTTTTCAATAATAAGTATGTATTTTCTAAAGTGTTACTGTTATTTTATACATAACTGCTATATTTCACTAGTGTATTTACATACATGAGCACTCATTGTGTGTATGCGCCTTTTGTCAGTGTGTGGATATGTGTGAACGTATGTGTGCGTGAATATAGTACCCATTTGCTTCCCTTGATCTCGAAGGGCAGTAGGAGGGAGCGTAATATTGTGTTAGCGTCATGGGTTATCAAGTTTATGTTTTAATTTAGAAAATGACATTTAACACAGGATCGCTGTTTATTGTTTCAAACGAGCCGAAATCACTTTAATTGGTTGAAAATGTCGAGTTAATCCTGAAAGGCGATATCCCACCTTTGCTTCATCTCACAATTCCTGACTCCATGATCTTCTCTTCTGGCCGAAATAGCTTGTAATTTTGTAATGAACTAAAGACTAACCCCTCTTCACCAACACAACAACAAACAATTGCAAATCTCAACTCCAATATTTACTCTCAGCTGTCAAAAAAATCATTCACTCTCATTGTTGTTCTTCTCATATGCAAATGAATGGCATCTATAAAAAATCTAACTACTAACACAAGTTCCACATGCGGAACAGTCCACTCGTTTCGAAGCTGGTAACTCTTAATTTTCTTCTCCATTGCTTCAGTAAGCAATACGTGTTCCTCTTTTATATTTTAAACCACACACATTTATGTGAAATTATTGTTTTCTTCATTTCGTGAGCGGACGTAGCACGGAGGTATCGATTTGATTATATCCCATTTCCCTTGATACAAAATGGAAGAAATAAAAATTAGAGACTAAACTAAACTACAGCGACGGGGTGGAATTTTGCTGCTAGAAGGAGAGTAGCTTATACAAGCTATGTTAGCAACATTTAACTTTCGTTCGGATCGCATTTCAACTTGGCTACAAAAGTTTCTGACCGAAGAGGAAACTTCAGAATTATTGTTTTAAATGCAAATATGAAATTACATATACTACCCGGTGTCCATATGTTTACTGTTAATTTGATATTAATCTTATTTTATATCCATTTATTTTATTTTTAAATGTAATTGTTACTTGACGTCCCCGTGACCCGTTGAGTCACAGTCACAATCACTATTCCATTTTCAATTCATTCGAAAATTCACTAACTGATATATATCTTTTAAGATATTTTTTCATGCGTAACTAACAATTCCTTACTTAATTATTATTATCATTATTATAATTTGAACTCACTAGGAGTTATCACTCAGGTCGTCGTCAGTGATTGCTCACCGAAAAGAATCGGTGGTTTCATTATTATTATTATGTACTCACTAGGAGTTCTCACACAGGTCATCAGTGATTTCTCACCGACAACCGGTGGTATTCCCTGGAGTCTGAGCGACAACAAGTCTCCCCAGATTTCCAGTATTCTCCACCTCTTTTCGATAGCCACCGCAAATAAACTTGCAGTATCACAACAGCCGTTTACCATTGATTTTTCGCTGGTAAGGACCATTGGCCTTCTCTGGGATTTGGGTGACAATAAGCCTCCCTAAGGTTCCCGCACTCTTCGAGTAGAGGTCTAGTTAGTGATGTCCCTCCTCGGTCTTCATATCCTCTTTGACCCTCTACGACTATTGTGTGTGATGGCAGCCGAGGTCGGTGCCATCATTTTGGGGTATGGTATCAGTGATCCCTTTGATTCAAATTTCTCCCAGTCTTTTTTCAGATTATTTGGGACTGTTCCAGGTGCTCCTACGAGTATTGGTATTATATTGACTTTCTTCATGCTCCATATCCCTTTCAGTTCTCTGGTAAGTTTCGTGTATTTACTTCGTTTTTTTTTTCGTCTCATTGATCTTCACTCTGTTGACTGCTGGAACGGCAAAGTCTACGATTTGGCAGGATGTTTCCTTCTTGTCGAATATAATGGCATCCGGTTTCGATGCTTGTATGAGTTTATCTGTTTGTACATCCATATCCGAGAGGATTTTGTTTTTTTCGTTTTCCAGTAATTTATTTAGTTTATGTGTGTACTATTTGTTCGCGCGTTCGAAATGCAATCATTTGCACAGTTCCCAATGTACTGCTTTCCCCACACAGTCATGTCTGTTCTTGTATTATTATTATTTGTACTCACTAGGAGTTCTCATACAGATCATCGTCAGTGATTGCTCACCGACAACAAGTAGTGGTATTTCCTGGAGTCTGAGTGACAACAAACCTCCTCAGATTTCCAGTATTCTTCACCTCTTTTCGATAAAGATGCGGTTTCGCAACAGCCTCTTACCATTGATTTCTCGCTGGTAAGGACAGTTGGTCTTCTCTGGGATTTTGGTGGCAATAAGCCTCCCCGAGGTCCCAGCATTATCTGCACTTTTCCAGTGGAGGTCTGGTTTGTGCTGTCCCTCCTCGGTCTTCTCATCCTCTTCGACCCTCTACAAATAGTTTGTCTTGTGTCAGCCTAGGCCGGCACCATTAAAAAAAATAAAAAATAAAATAAAATAATTTTTTTTTTAATTAATTTTTAAAAAATAAAAAAAATAAATAAAAAAATAAATAACATTCTTAATTTTTTAATTTTTTCCTTTTTTTTCCTTCCAATTCCTTAATCTTTTCCCTTTCTCTTTCCTTATTTTAAAAAAAATAATTTTTAATTCTTTTAAAAAATTTTTTTTGGGGGGGGAGAAGGAGGAGCTTATAGTGTATCTTGTAATTTCTGTTTCTTTGGTTCATTTTTGTGCTTAGGCCGATGTAATTTATTGGGGGCGGGGGCAATTATGAAGTGGTGTTTCTTGCAGTTTCTGTTCCTTGGTTCTTGTTGTGGTATTCTTCGTGTGGTTTTGTTTTCTCCCTGTTGTAAATTCCTTGTGACTGGTTAGCCTTTGTAGCTTATGCGTGTTGGTTTCCGCATTCGAGGATTATCCATAAGATTATTATTATTATTATTATTATTATTATTATTTTATTATTATTATTATTATTATTATTATTATTATTATTATTATTTAGTATTCACTGAAAGTTCTCACACAGATTCACACCACTTATAATATCCGGTGGTGTTCCATGGACTCTGAGTGACAAGTATCTCCATATTTACAGTACTCTCCAACTCTTTCGATAACTATTGGAATTCATTCTGCGTGATCGCAACTAGTGACAGGATGATTCTAATATTTTTCCCGATTCCGCTATAATTACCGATTCTGTTCTTAATTCCCGATTCCGATACAGTCAGCGATTCTGATTCCGATTCGTTTTAAAGTTCTAAATATTTAATTATAGATGTGTTGCTTTTTTTTATGTTTAAATTAATGTAAAAAAAAGTGCAATATATTTTCACCAACGTAAAAAAAATACACTCAGGGGTGTATATTACACGACTAGATATTTCTAAATATTTTTTCTCAAATGTTTTCCTTGAAAATTGAGACAACTAAAAATGTATTTCTCTTTTAAAACAAAGCCGATTTGTTCGTCGTTAGTTGACAAAAGGCTATTCTAAATTTTTTTCAGAAACAATTGAAAATAGTCAACGATTGCTATGAAAAATAAGAAGATGGTGTAGGAACAAAATAGTTAATAAAGCCCTCGTCCTTATGTAATTTGTTACCACTAACCCTAAGTTCGACTGGCGCGGTCGTAAAACTATGCATCATCGCTTAAAATGTAGACTCACCTCTCTTAAAAAGAAATAAACACACAGAATTTATCTCCCTGGGAAAATAACAATTGTTGATAATAAAGCTTATTTTAGGTTTATTTAATCTAATGTTAATTTAACCTATATGTGAAAATAGTGTCCCACTTCAAATTCTTAAATAATTGATTCTATTTTGTTATTTTTCCCCCTTTGAGTTTTTCAGTGTGTTCACACGTAATCGCTTAAAAAAGTAGAATCTTATTTTTGTTTAGAAGGGGTAATTTAGCTGAGAATCTTAATATACAACGATAACCGTTCTTATATAGTAAAAGAATCTATTTAATTTCTACAAAGATAAATTAAAATATAAGTTTAAATATGAAACAAAAATTAATAAAAAACATGTTTCTATTTTTTTTTTATAAAACATGTTTTTAAAATATATTTAATATAGATATTAGATTGTGGGGTATAAACCAACCATTTTCAGAAAGGACATTATGATTTCTACTCTGATGTTTTTTTTTGTTTTTTTTTCTTGGCCTTTTGGCTAAGATCAAAGTGTAGTATCTGTTCCGATGGATACTACACCCCATGGACTGGTATTGTCAAGGCCTTCGGAGCTTGATTCCACCAGTCTATGGGTTTGTCCTGTGCCGTTCTAGGAGGTCCACCCTCCCAGGCTTTGCCTCCCCTCTTTGGAAAGGAGTAAGTTTATAGCTTACTACCTGAGGCGCCCCTACCGGGGAATGCCGACGGGGCTGCTCAGGCAAGTTTTAATGGCCAGAGCGCTCACCTTCTCAGGCGCTGGCTTTCAAATCCCACTTTCCGACCTTGTCACATACTCCTATTGTGGGTAGGCGTTAAATATCGGCCTTTTGGCTAAGATCAAAGTGTAGTATCTGTTCCGATGGATACTGCACCTCATAGACTGGTATTGTCTTGGCCTTCGGGGCTTGATTTACGCCGGTCTATGGGTCTGTCCTGTGCAGTTCTCGGAGGTTCACCCTCCCGGGCTTCGCCTCCCCTCTTTGGGGAGGAGTAAGTTTATTGCTTACTGTCTGAGGCGCCCCTACCGGGGAATACCGACGGGGCTGCCCAGGCAATTTTTAATGGCCAGAGTGCTCACCTTCTCGGGCGCTGGCTTTTCAAACACCACTTTCTCGACCCGACCTTGGGTCACATCTTACTTGTGGGAGTAAGATAAAAACTGGCCTTGTGCCTAACTCCTGGACAGGAATAAATCAATACTCTGATGTCTTTAAATAGTTCCTTCATAGTACCAACATTGTAGTATTTTCGTCGCATGGGAGCAAAATCAACACATTCTAACATAAAGTGTTTCACTATGTCTGGTACTTGACAAGTTGCACACAATGCATCTTTAATTTAGAAGAGTCAGTTGAAAGGGGAGATAATTCAAAAACTTTTGTTTTGTTGTTGTAACCGTAGCCCATAAGGAAAATCCAGAGAATTAGTAAGAAAATACATTTTTAGAAAGGGAACTTATACAGTTTACGGACCGGACTGAAATAATAACGTTATAATTTCTTAACATGTAAAGGTGGGGTGGATTAACTATTCTGTTTATTAAATTATTAGGTGAAAGTACAGAATAGTTAATCAACCCGTCCTCCCCATGTTAAAAATGACTTTCTAAATGATAACGTTATTATTTAAGTCCGGTCCATAAACTGCATATATACCATTTTTTTATTTTCTTACCAATTTTCTAGAGTTTCATTATGGGTTATGGTTACAACAAAAATATCAGTTTGAATTATCTCCCCTTTCAACTGAAACTCTTATAAAAATGAAAATGAAAATTTCATCTGTCCCCTTATAATTTAGACGCACCAAAAAAAGAACCATCAGCAAATACAAATTAGGCTTTAAAATCTTTTGGGGTTTTAATTGTTTTTTTTTCAGAGCATACATGTACACGCATAAAACAATCCCTCCCCCATTTACCTTTTCTCATTTATTTCTCTTTCCCATCCTTTTTCCCTGTGGTTCTAGCAAAAATATGACCACAAGAATCAAGGTCCTTCTCTAATCTAACTTCTAGAAAACAGTGTGGCTTATGCACGTGAAATAAAAAAAAACACAATGCTTTTAAAGTATTCTGCGTTTTTTTTTTATATTTTTATGTATTTTTTTTTTTTTTTGCTTTTATGGGTGGGGGAGGATGACCATTTTTCAAGGAGCCGAAAATAAGGGCGATCCTTAAGAGCAGAACATAAATGAAAATGCAATTGAATAAATTAAACATCCCTGCCTATTTAATTAAATAAGTCTCGTTAGGATTTTCTAAAAATTTCTTAAAGAATTACTATTTTCCTAAATATCTTTTTTTAAATACAACGATTCTAAGTCACACTGGATATTTTTTAATTATTCTTGTTATTTTTACGTGTTACTTTTATTTTAAAGGGAGGTGAGTGAAAATTTTGCGAGGAATATTTTCCCTTTATTATTCTACCTCTCTTTCTCTCTCTCTCTCTCTTTCCCTCTCTCTTTCTCTTTCCCTCTCTCTCTCTTTCTTTCTCTTTCCCTCTCTCTTTCTCTCTCTCTCTTTCTCTTTCCCTTACTCTTTCTCTCTCTCCCTTTCTCTTTCTCTTTCCATTACTCTTTCTCTCTCTCTCTCTTTCACTCTCTCCTTCTCTCTTTCTCTTTCCCTTACTCTTTCTCTCTCTCTTTCTCTCTCTCTTTCTCTCTCTTTCTCTTTCTCTTTCCCTTTCTCTCTCTCTTTCTCTCTCTCTCTTTCTCTCTCTCTTTCTCTCTCTTTCTCTCTCTCTCTTTCTCTCTCTCTTTCTCTCTCTCGCTCTCTCTTTCTCTCTCTGTCTTTCTCTTTCCCTTTCTCTCTCACTTTCTCTTTCCCTTACTCTCTCTCTCTCTCTTTCTCTCTCTCTCTCTGTCTTTCTCTTTCCCTCTCGCTCTCTCTTTCCCTCTCTCTTTCTCTTTCTCTCTCTCCCTCCCTCTCTCTCTCTCTTTCTCTCTCTCTTTCTCCTTCCCTCTCTCTGGCTAAACTAAACGAAACTTCCATAAGCTAAATTTCTTTTCTAGAACTACCCGTATGTAGAACACAACACCGCGGGGCTGCTTCCAACCTGATTACAACATCGTCGTTTTCAAATCCAATAAACAAATTCTTGTTGAGCCGTCTCATTGAATAATCAACTTCTGCCAAACTTCCACCATCATCACAAATCATCACGCTGTTGTCTCGCCGTCTACCTGACACTTATCAACCCTTATCCTCGAGTGACCTTTCGGCCTTAATAAGTTGTAACTCCTTAGTAAAACCAAAAACTGAAAAATAAAGCCGATCTATAAAAGCAAAACAACAATAAACATGCATGAACAACCTTTCTAGAAATATCTAAGATTTACATAAATTAAATATGCCCACCTGTTATTGAAACAAGTCGTGTCTGGGTCATCCAACGAAATGTGACCATAATCAGCAGCAGCATTATATATTATTATTATTATTTGTAGTAGTAGTAGTAGTATAAGCAGTATTATTATTATTAGTAGTAGTAGTAGTATTATCATTATTATTATTAGTAGTAGTAGTAGTAGTATTAGTAGTTTTAGTATTATTATTATTAGTAGTAGTAGTAGTATTATCAACTCACTAGGAGTTTTCACACAAGTCATTATCAGTGATTATTCACTAATAATGACCAATGGTCAGTGACAACAATTCCCTCGGATTGTCAGCACTCTCCACCTATTTCGATAAACTTTTCAACTTATTCGGCGTTCTCGCGACATCCGTTTATTATCGATTTCTCGCTAGCAATGACCATTGGTCTTCTCTGAAATTTGAGTGACAATAAACCTCATCAGGAGTCCAGTATTCTCGCACGCTTCCAGTGGAGGTCCGGTTGGTGCTCTCGCTCCTCGATCTTTCTTGAATGCAGTATTTACAAAGTACAGGAAAAATGTTTAAAAATGAAATTTGTCAAGAAAAAAAAATTACAAAGAGTTATTGATAATTATTTTTTTTAAATGTAAAAATGAAATAACAAAAAAAAAATTTTTAATTTAATTTTTTTTTTTTTTACGTTGGTGGGCTTTGAATTATTTTGGTGGGCTTTTGTCCGGTGGGCTCTTGTCCGCACACCCGTCTTTCTATCCTTTCTAAACATTTACGACAATTTTGTATTGTATCAGCTGAGGCACTGACCACCGCACGTGTTTTTTTTTAAATTCAACTGTGGCTAGTTGATTAGGTGAGTTGTGCGCATTCCTGGACGTTCCTTTATTTTCAGAATTTCTTTAATATTTCGACTGTTTTCATGACTGTCGTGCGTTGTGAGGTCTCAATCCTCTCTTTAATTCAAATGTCTCCTAGTCTTTTTTGGGGGGGGGGGCGTTTCTAGTGCTCCTATAATTATTTGTATTATAGTGACTTTCTTCATGTTTTATACTCCTTTCCGTCCTGTGACAAGTTCCTTATATTCACTTCGTGTTTTCACATCTTTGGTCCTCACTCTGTGATTCGATGGGACAGCGAAATCTACAATTTGACATTTTTGTTTTCATTCTTATTGACTACTAGCGGAACCCGTCGCCCGGCGTTGCGCGGGAGGAAGTACTACCTATTGAATAAAAAAGAAACCGCCTATTGTTCTCCCCCCTCTACCGTGTTGGTGAATGTTTTAAATTTAAAAAAAAGAAAAGAAAATGGTTTAGAGAAGAATGGAATCGAACGCCGATACTGGCGATAATGAAACCTCCCTTCTTAACCATTGCGCCACAGTTCCTACTTGAAAAATACATGTGAAAATATGCCACTTAAGGTAAGCTTGTTTACTGGCAGCTTCTGGCAGCGAAAAATAAAGTTCAACAATGACACGGTTTATGTCATTTATTTGGAAAGGGTTAAAGGTATATGATTTTGAAAATATAAATGTGTCGGGGTCTAACAGCATCTTGGCGGCTATTGAATTAAGTAAGAAGTCGATTTAATGAAGGAATTGTAGCCGCCATATTTGAAGAATAAATGTTGCAGGAACTGTGTTCGTTAATGTCATTCGCTTAATTCCGGAATGAATGTAAATGTGGAAATCATAGTTAGAAATAGGAAAAACGTAATCTGATATTCGCGGAATATCATCAGATTCAACGGGAGCGGTCATTATTTGTTTGCGTATTGTTTTATATTATATAGTAAATTAATACCAGGCAAATAATAAATAAGGACGGACTGTTTTGTGAAAAGTAAACTGTGTTTATTACTTCCCGGTGTCGATGAGTGTAGTCACAGTACACAATTGTTAGGGGGGAAAGTCTTTGCTACCACCTATATAGAGTAGGTTTTTCGGAGAGACGTTGATGGTGGGCCAAATGTAATATTGAGTGTTAGGTTGGAAAAAATAATAACAACTTTACTAAAACACGCTCGAGTAAATAAGTGTAGTATAGCGGTGAGTTTAGTAGCCTGTTTTGTATATGGTTATTTTCCTATACTCTGAGAAGGTACAGGGGAAAAAACGTCTCTACTTTATATATTAGATTATCACGTTGGGCCTTGCTTGGATGCATTTGTCTGATGTTATTATGATTTTATTATTATTATTATTATTATTATTATTATTATTATTATTATTATTATTATTATTATTATTTTATTTTTTTTTTTTATTTCTTAATTGTATTTATTTATTTATTTATTTTTTAAATTATTCTTTTTCATCATCATCATCTTCATCATCATCTTAATTATTTTTTTTATTAGTGGTGGTGGTGGTGGTGGTGGTATATAATGTCTCTGTGACCATTTAAAAAAAGATGAATCGTTTAATATGAACTTTTGAAACAAGTCTTAGGACTTATATAGAATAAAATCTGAAAGGTCAGCGTAATGTTTTACAAACAAATATTTATTGAATGAATGCATTTTTAGTAGCACTAGATGACCCGTAACCTGTTGGATAAGTGTCTGTATATCTATATACCTTTGAAATATATATATATATATATATATATATATATATATATATATATATATATATATATATACATATGTGTATATATATAGAAAAAGAAAGGTGGAGAATGAAAGAGATAGAGAGAAGAGGAAAAGAGAAGAAAAGTGAGAGAGGAGCTCTTCCTCTTCTCTCGGAGATGACAAAAAAAACGAGGGGGTATATTATTGCATCACAATGTATTCTGAAATCTTTTGGCTAATTTCGGAGATTCGATTTTAATAAACTGTTGCAATTTCCTATAAAGTCAAAATATTTCACAATACATTTTCTCTCTCTTCCCTCTAAGTGTTTTTCCTCCTCTTCTTCGTTCTCTCTTCTTTTCCCACTCAATTTTAACATATATATATATATATATATATATAGGGTGGGCAAAAATAAGGGTCCTATTTTTAAAAATTCATAACTTTTTTATTTATTGATTTTTTTTTTTTTTAGAATAAGTAAAGGACCCCTTCCGAAGCAAGCATGAGCCGTATTAGCCCTAAGGAACGTACCCTCATTTAGAAAACATTATTTTTGCTTAAAAAACTCAAAACAGTGTAAAAAACAATACTTTAGTTTTTGTAAGTTTTAAGAAGTGTTTTTCGGCTAAAATTTGTTTTGTTTATTTCAAAAAATCTCGGAAGAGTCAGTCTACACACACATAAAGTTTGGTGAGTTTAACTTTTATTTTGTGGAAGTTATTCAAATTCAAGTTATTCAAATTTAAAGATAGGACCCTTATTTTGGCCCACCCTGTATATATATATATATATATATATATATATATATATATATATATATATATATATATATATGTATGTATGTATGTATACATATATACATATATATATATATATACATATATATATATGTATACATATATATATATGTATACATATATATATATGTATACATATATATATATATGTATACATATATATATATATATGTATAAATATATATATATATAATGTTATGATATATCGTGCATGTTATCCTCATATATATATATATATATATATATATGAGGATAACATGCACGATATAACATAAAATTATATACCGTGAAGACAGGGTGTTTGAAAAAAGACAAACGGAAAAACAAATTAAATACATGAGTAAATCATCAAAAAACAAGAGATTTTCCCGGTCTTCAGAAAAAGTGAAGATTTTAGAATTTACTGAATAACGGCAAAACATGAGAAAAAAGGTATATATATATATATATATATATATATATATATATATATATATATATATATATATATATATATATATATATATATATGGAAATTGAAAAAAAAATTATGTATTCATCAACGTTTCGTCTTCATTATAAAACTTCCTCAGGATTATTTTTCTGAAGAAACCAGCACACAAGTACAATTTTTTTAGCTGCCGACTCAGAACGTGCGGCTACATTAAGCAAAAAAATCAAAATATGAGATACAAATTGATTGTGGCAGTGTTAAGTAGCGGTAGGAGTATTAAATCAATAGAAAGTAGGATTTTTTTTTTTTTTTGCTCAATGCGGCCGCTTGTTCTGAGCCGGCAGCCAAAACATTTTGTACTTGTGTGATTCTTTTTTTTATGAAAAATCATCCTGAGGAAGTCTTATGATAAAGACGAAGCGTTGATGAATACATGAAAAGTATTTTTGGTTTTTCTTTTTCAATTTCCATTACGTCGGAACACTTTCTTTCTTTCTTTATCATATATCTTTTTTTTCTTTTTTTTTCTTATTTTTCTGTTTTTGCTGGAGATGGGTCATCCTACCGGATGCCAGACATTCACCGGCTATTTCAGACACTCCAGCCTAGAGATCGTTTTAAGATTCTAACCGTCCCTTTAAGTGCAGTTGTTTGTATTTCTCTTGCACTCAGTTCACCTGGTATACCCGCCAGATAGCTCTTGAAATTCTTCTTCATTAGTCCTGTAGCTCCTATAATTACTGGTGTGATGGATATTTTCCTAAGATTCCAGTTTCTTTTCATGTCGTACATAAGACCTTGGTATTTCGTAATCTTTTCCCTTTCTTCTCTGTTCAATCCTGCATCATTAGGGGCACTGACTTCAACTAGGATTGCTACTTTCCCCCTTTTGTCCCATATTACGATGTCAGGTTTAACAGCTCCGTTTTCTAGATATATGTAGCTGTAGGGATTGCATAGTCATAGTGGATGGTGTATGAATTATTTCCAACTGTTCTTTCTGGTATATGCTCCGAGGACTTGCTGCTACACTGGATATTAAACATTTTACAAATAGCCAAGTGAAGATATTTACACACTCCGTTGTGTCGCATGTGCTCGATTATTAAGAAACGTAAAATAAACAGTAATATTTATTAATATATGTATTACAGAATTACAAAAGACAGAACCGATGTTGGTCTGATCTTTTGTAATACATGTATTCATTCATATATATATATATATATATATATATATATATATATATATATATATATATATATATATATATATATATATATATATATATGTGTGTGTGTGTGGGGGTGGGGGTGAGAGAGGGGGTGTAAAAGAGAGAACTGCTTCGATATAGGATTGCTTCTGGGCAGATAACAATGAGAAATAGAGCAGAGAGTAAGAAATGAATATAAAACCTTGTAACTGAATTTTCTACGTTTTCGTCCAGAAAGAAAAAATGACGAAAGTTTTCAACCAGGTTTTGTTAACAATTTAGATAAATACACGGGTTCATGAAGGTCAGGCACTAAAGGAAGGTAATAAGGAAAATATGTCTATACAACGACGTCCCCTGTCCAAAAAAAAAGTGAAATAAAAGACTCCCTGAAATATTGTGGGCTGATGAAAAAATTATATTATCTACCCAAAGAATCGAATTAGGGGTCAATGGTCTCTGTTTTTTCATTTTTTGTTTTTTTTCTTTTTTGGTTTCTCTTTTTATCGGATGTTTCCTTTTTGGGGGTAAGAGGATGACGTGGACGATGGAAATGGATGTTAAACGAAAAGAAAAAAAAAGCTAATACAAATATGCAAATGTGACGTCTTTTTATTTTTTTATTTTTCATTTATTTTTTATTGTTATTCTTTTATTGATCTATTTACCTTTTTTTTGTGCGTCTTTTTCATATTTTGTGTACGAATTGATTACGTTCCAAATATTTCAAATGCTGAGATGTTCGACCGTCTATTTCTACTGTCGGTTTCAAGCTCCGGGCGATTTGTTTCTCGGATCTACCGTTATTTTTTTTTTTTTTTGACACAACTGACTTCCGGTTACAAGAAAAAAATATCCACCGATAAAATTAAAGATGGAATAATATCACAGAAATAAATACTCGCCAGTTTTTCAACACGTTTTATCTGGTAAGTTTCTGAAAGAAATGATAAATATATTAGCCCATATTTGTACAGATAAATGAAATACTTTGTAAGAAAAGACACCTCACAATTGGTTGTCGTCATCGTCGTCGTCGTGCTGGTGGTAGTGGTGGTCGTCGTCGTGGTTGTTGTTGTCGTTGTGATGGTGGTGGTGGTGGTGGTCGTCGTTGTGGTTGTTGTTGTCGTTGTGATGGTGGTGGTGGTGGTGGTCGTCGTCGTGGTTGTTGTTGTCGTTGTGATGGTGGTGGTGGTGGTCGTAGTCGTGGTTGTTGTTGTCGTCGTGCTGGTGGTGGTGGTCGTCGTCGTGGTTGTTGTTGTCGTCGTGCTGGTGGTGGTGGTGGTCGTCGTCGTGGTTGTTGTCGTCGTCGTGCTGGTGGTGGTCGTCGTCGTGGTTGTTGTTGTCGTTGTGATGGTGGTTGTGCTTTTAGTTATTGTTATTGTTAGTGTTGTTAAGCGAGTCAGACACAGGTCAGCTTTAACCGATATCTGCCAGTTTTTCGTAGTCCACCACATTGCTTTTTTTTAAAGCCTGTAGGGGAGTTATAGCAATTGCTTTGTACATGACCTCACACGGTTGACGGCGGACGGCATGATTCATCCAGGGCAGACGTCTCGTGGGGATGCCTTGTCGGAGGGAGTTGATTTTGCAGCGGAAAGTTTATTGAGAAGTGCTGCGATTATTATTATTATTATTATTATTATTATTATTATTATTATTATTATTATTATTATTATTATTATTATTATTATTATTATTATCATTATTATTATTATTATTGTTATTATTATTATTATTATTATTATTATTATTATTATTTACTCACAAGGAGTTATCACACTGGTCATCGTCAGTGATCGCCCACTGCCAACAACCTGTGGTATTCCCTGGAGTCTGAGTGACAACAAGTCTCCTCAGACTTCCATTATTATTATTATTATTATTATTATTATTATTATTATTATTATTATTATTATTATTATTATTATTATTATTATTTACTCACTAGGAGTTATCACGCTGGTCATCGTCAGTGATCGCCCACTGCCAACAACCTGTGGTATTCCCTGGAGTCTGAGTGACAACAAGTCTCCTCAGACTTCCAGTATTATTATTATTATTATTATTATTATTATTATTATTATTATTATTATTATTATTATTATTATTAT
>OY744546.1:51042688-51075188 GCA_963556195.1 Sepiola atlantica
AGAATACCTTGTTGCCTAGTTTTTCTTCAATAAGCTTCGCTACACCCTTGTTGATGCCACTGTTGCTTGCTGTGGTATCAAATACCAAGCCTACAATGTTGTCTGTGAGACCCCATGCTTCTATCAGTTCCAATGTAGCATTACACTGTTGGATTCCTGTGGAACTTTCTATGAAGGGCACACCAAGCAGCTTCCCTTCTTCATACTGTGGAGTAGCAGAGACGAGCACTGGAAGACTTTCCACTGGGTATCTTTCACCAAGAACATCCCGTAGAAGTTTTCCATCCCAGTGTAGTGTGCAGTAATCTGGCGGACTTTCCTTGAAGTTATTCATGTAACTTTGGCACAAGTTATGACGAGTGTTTATCCTATTTCGTCTTGTAATAGAGGCTGATATAACAAAGTCATCAAGATCTGCGTCTCCTGCCTTCAACACTGCAGACACCATGGCTGTAGTCTGGTTGGCAGAGAGTGACAACCGATCTGCAGTGCTACAAATCTCTTCACTGGTCATAACTGAGTGTGGAAAGTGTAAGGTTATCGTACTTGGTTTTGATGAACAGCTTGGTGTTGTCTCAGTGTATTCTGAACCCTCACTAGTACCAGAGCCATGACTGTTCTCTGGGTCTTCATCACTTGAAATTTTCCCAACTTCTGCTGCTGCAGCAGTCACTGATGATAACATTCTCTCTTCTCTTTCTTCTCGGAAGCTTTTCTCTCTAGACTTCTTCTCAAACACCTTATCATGACCTGACATGTTTGCCAGGCGAGTTGTGTGTTGGTCCAAGTAGAAATTGACGTCCTCTTCCTTGGTCTCCTTTGTGAGCAGCCTGTTGCTTCTTATCTCCTCCACAACATCCTTTGCTCCAATATCAAATAACTTGTCTAAGTCCTTCAGAAAGTTAACTCGTTTCTCTTCCTCTGATTTGTTATTTCTTCCCTTGTTTTTAACAATTTTCCTGTACTTTTCATGGAGGATCATGAAACGGTTGACTGCATTTGGTCTAGTTAGTGTTTTAATCCTTGCCATATTCCAGAATGGCAAAACGACATCCACTGTATCATGGGCTAAAGACCTATTGTCACTGTTGGGATTATCATTCCTCAAATGCAGGAAATACTGGAACACCTGGCGATTAGTAGGAAGTTGAGAGCCCCTAATGCTGGAGCTGGGTTGCCCAATGAGATACACATCACTGCATGACCTTGTGGCAGGAGTTGCACTTTTCTTCTCTTTTCAGTTGGTTCATCCCGTTCACTTGTATCGCTGACCACTTTCCCACAGCATAGTTGTCTTCCTGATGCCATGTTGTCAGCAGTTCACAAATCTTAACAAATCAGCTTTAACTTACAATCTGAAATGAAGAGATAAAACATACTTAGTGATAATAAATTATATACATGCATTAAGAGTAACATTTTTTAGATAAAGTTATGTATTATATGATGGCATCCTTTCCAAGCATAAAAAATATATATGTTTGTGCATTAAAATTAGTTAAAATTAACACAGGTGTTCATGTGTTTACTACCATATGCAGGAAAATTGTATTAGCTTTCATTTGGTACCATTTTCAATGCTATAGCATCAACCTCTGTAAAGCTACAATGAAAATAAGGACATAATATCCCAAATTTTGCAGCGTTTTTGAAAAACGTCAACAATAAAATTACATGGCTCTTGAGGCAGGCATAGCCAAGATCCCAGATCATAATAACTGGTATATTTAGCTAAGCTAGACCTTGGAGAATGGGAATAATATCAGTTTCCATATGTTTGAAGAAAAAGGTCAATTTTGAAGAGGTCTAATGTATGTATATATATATATATATATATATATATATAGTTCAACAGAAAGTTATTTTTATGCAAGCGTGCGTCATTAAAGACTACGGAGTTCTCTCCCTTCACGATCTTTCTTTTCAATTTCTCGACGCGGCGAGCGATTCTTCGGTTTTCGGGTGTAAACCAGTGGAGTATGGTACCTAGCGTTGATGTAGATGTAAGCAAAGTTAATTTATATTCGAAAAGCCAAGATTTTTTTGATTTTTTTTACAAAACATTTTCCAACTTTTTATGTACTTTTCTGACGAGCTTGAGTTGAACAAATCCAATATGAACATACTAATGTTTGATTTACTTTAAGCGAAACGATTCGTAAAATAATTAGAATTGAAATCTATCTGATTTGAAATATGTTTTGTAAGAAAATTTTTTAAATCTTTGCTTTTAGAATATAAATGAACTTTACTTAATTATATATGCTGTTGTTACTGGTTGGCAATAATCGACCTCAACTTGAAAGAAATTAGTAAACATCAAGTATTGCAAGTATATACTAATACATATATTTTCGCAATAATATACATATATATATATATATATATATATATGTGTGTGTGTTTGTGTGTGTGTGTATATATATATATAAAAGAAGGTTAGATTCCAGTAACCCTGTATTTATTCATTTTTGAACAGTCTGTCATTTCTTGTTATTTTTGGCTCTGTATGTTTTTTTAATATCGCGTTGATAAAAATAAACGTAAACTTATATTCATAATTAAACCTACATACATAAATACTTTGGTGATGTGAGTTTTATTACTTTTGGGTTTTTATTTCCTGGTGTGTTGGATACTATTTTGTGACCTTTTTCTGATGAGTAACAGTTATCGATAAACCAGAACGTTTAACACTGTATATCAGCTGTCTAGGTGTTAACAACACGGGCTATTAAGCAATTATGTTTTCAGAAATAAATACAGACACAGTTACTGGAAGTTAACCTTTTTATTATTCATTTATAAATGCTCTGGATTCAAAAATAAACATCTATTGAGCCTTACTTCTGAAAGTCTTATTATCTAAATGAAAGTGTGTTTCCATCTATCTTGACTATATTTAAAAAAATCTGCTTAGAATTATTCAATTTTTTTTTATGGAAATCGCTCCAGACAAGGCATGAAGCCACTCGATGTAAGGAGCAAACAGAAACGAAAGATGATTATCGCAAAACCAGGAGATGCCAATTAGCTTTAGTCTTGAAAAGACCAAGGCTATGGGAGAACAGTCAACAGGAAGAGAGTTCCACAAGCCTGCAGTTATTTGGAAAAAAAAGCTACTGGAATAGGTAGCTGTATTACAATGAGATATCAAAACAGCGAATTGATAGAGACCACTAGACAAACGAGTCAAACTAACCTCTTTTTCATAGAGATGGTAAAGCCTGGGAAGGTGGACCTCCTAGCATTGTACAGGACAATAGTTCAGACCGGCGGAATCAAGGTCCGAAAGCCAAGACGGTACCGGTCTACATAGTGTAGCATCTATCGGAACAGGTACTACACGCTAATCTTAGCTAAATGGGCAAGTAACCATAAAAATATGTTTTTGTTATTACGCATTTTTAAACGAATGAAAAACAAAGCAAAAAAAACTCTATTTAATCGGAATATCTTTTAATGGTGGTAGAGAGTGGAGTCATAAGACCGTCCTCCCAGGAATTACCTCTTCCGTTTTAAGGGGAGGTGGCGGAATTCTCACAGTTATGACATCCTCCATTATTGTAATATATTTTATTGCGGATTGGTAGTGTAGCATCGGTTCTGTTGTTATAAGACCGTCTTTCCAGGTATTACCTTCTCCTTTTTGATGGGAGGGATGGTCGTGTTCGTTCTTCAGAATACCATAATCTAAGTCAGGTCAGTTTTGCATATGTTCGTTCACCATAATACCATCCTCTTTGGCTAGCGAGCGGAGGGAGTGATTTTCGAAAAACATGTTTTTATTTACGAGATAAAACAGCATTTGCTCTGACAGAAAATAGTAAAAACTCAATATTTATTCCTGAAAAATTATAAATATACATAGTTTGAAATAAAAACATTTTTCACTTAACATACAAACTAATACAATTGAATTTTCTGTTTAATTTGTAAGTTTTTCTATTTAAAGTTTTCTTTCACTTCTTAATAAATCCTGTTATCAACAGTTGTGCCGCCGTCCATAAGTAAATAATTAAAATAAGACAGCCATACTGGCATATTTTCGTTCAATTAACGCGACTGAAATAGAAAAAGTTTTTTTTGGGTTCTATTTTTATTTAAGATTATTCTAGCAACAATAGTCCAAAATAATCATTTTATTTGGGGTTAATTCGTATTTCAGTCACGTAAATTATTTAGAGTGAAATAGGTTTCGGCATTACTCATAAACAACTGACATTTTTTAACTTAAAATATCATTTAGAAAAAAACAACAACTTAGGGTTTTTATGTTTTTTGT
Source organism: Sepiola atlantica (assembly GCA_963556195.1). Taxonomy (NCBI): domain Eukaryota; kingdom Metazoa; phylum Mollusca; class Cephalopoda; order Sepiida; family Sepiolidae; genus Sepiola; species Sepiola atlantica. Next base: position 51,046,974 of record OY744546.1, read on the forward strand.
TTTTTTTATGCCAAGTTCAATCGTACACCTGAAACGCCGAAATACAAATTAGGTCGGAAAAATATAGTTGCTGTCTAAACAAGTGGAAGAAGGGGCTAGCTTAGGAAGAACGATAACTCAAGTGTATAAACATCTCTATTTTAACTACATAATTATAAAAGAATGTTATCGTTCTTTCTTGGCTAGTATATTTCTCTTTGTTTATGAAGATGGTGACTATATTTTTCCGCCCAATTTTCATTTCTTGCCATTGTTTTTAATGTTATCTAAATGAATAACATACGAAACTGATTTCCACCTATCCTAACTATATTCACATTAAAACAGTTTATGATTATTTAATTCTGAGTAGAATATTTTCATTCGTCATGATAAATTCCTCCCGGGCATTATCTCTTTTATTTAAAGAGGCAGTATAGAATATGTTCGTTCACGAAACCATACTTTCAAGATTACCTTCTTCTCTTTTTACAAGGGAGAGTGTACTATTTATTCTGTTTCATGGTATCATGTACCCATGCATTACCTCCTACATTTTTTAGGGGGTGTTCATCATGATATCATCCTCTCAGTGATGATCTTCTCTTTTTGGGGTCAGTGTACGTAGTTCGTACATCATGATATCATCCTCTCAGTGATTATCTTCTCTTTTGGGGGTCAGTGTACGTAGTTCGTACATAATGATATCATCCTCTCAGTGATTATTTTCTCTTTTTGAGGTCAGTGTACGTAGATCGTACATCATGATATCATCCTCTCAGTGATTATCTTCTCTTTTTGGGGTCAGTGTACGTAGTTCGTACATCATGATATCATCCTCTCAGTGATTATTTTCTCTTTTTGGGGTCAGTGTACGTAGTTCGTACATCATGATATCATCCTCTCAGTGATTATTTTCTCTTTTTGGGGTCAGTGTACGTAGTTCGTACATAATGATATCATCCTCTCAGTGATTATTTTCTCTTTTTGAGGTCAGTGTACGTAGATCGTACATAATGATATCATCCTCTCAGTGATGATCTTCTCTTTTTGGGGTCAGTGTACGTAGTTCGTACATCATGATATCATCCTCTCAGTGATTATTTTCTCTTTTTGGGGTCAGTGTACGTAGTTCGTACATCATGATATCATCCTCTCAGAGATTATTTTCTCTTTTTGAGGTCAGTGTACGTAGATCGTACATCATGATATCATCCTCTCAGTGATTATCTCCTCTTTTTGGGGTCAGTGTACGTAGTTCGTACATCATGATATCCTCCTCTCAGTCGTTATCTTCTTTTTTGGGGGTCAGTGTACGTAGTTCGTACATCATGATATCATCCTCTCAGTGATTATCTTCTCTTTTTGGGGTCAGTGTACGTTATTCGTACATCATGATATCATCCTCTCAGTGATTATCTTCTCTTTTTGGGGTCAGTGTACGTAGTTCGTACATCATGATATCATCCTCTCAGTGATGATCTTCTCTTTTTGGGGTCAGTGTACGTAGTTCGTACATCATGATATCATCCTCTCAGTGATGATCTTCTGTTTTTGGGGTCAGTGTACGTAGTTCGTACATCATGATATCATCCTCTCAGTGATTATTTTCTCTTTTTGTGGTCAGTGTACGTAGTTCGTACATCATGATATCATCCTTTCAGTGATTATCTTCTCTTTTGGGGGTCAGTGTACGTAGTTCGTACATCATGATATCATACTCTCAGTGATTATCTTCTCTTTTTGGGATCAGTGTACGTAGTTCGTACATCATGATATCATCCTCTGAGTGATTATCTTCTCTTTTGGGGGTCAGTGTGCGTAGTTCGTACATCATGATATCATCCTCTCAGTGATTATTTTCTCTTTTTGGGGTCAGTGTACGTAGTTCGTACATCATGATATCATCCTCTCAGTGATTATCTTCTCTTTTTGGGATCAGTGTACGTAGTTCGTACATCATGATATCATCCTCTCAGTGATTATTTTCTCTTTTTGGGGTCAGTGTATGTAGTTCGTACATCATGATATCATCCTCTCAGTGATTATCTTCTCTTTTTAGGTGTCAGTGTTCGTAGTTCGTACATCATGATATCATCCTTTCAGTGATGATCTTCTCTTTTTGAGGTCAGTGTACGTAGTTCGTACATCATGATATCAACCTCTCAGTGATTCTCTTCTCTTTTGGGGGTCAGTGTACGTAGTTCGTACATCATGATATCATCCTCTCAGTGATTATCTTCTCTTTTTAGGTGTCAGTGTACGTACATCGTACATCATGATATCATCCTCTCAGTGATTATCTTCTCTTTTTGGGATCAGTGTACGTAGTTCGTACATCATGATATCATCCTCTCAGTGATTATTTTCTCTTTTTGGGGTCAGTGTACGTAGTTCGTACATCATGATATCACCCTCTCAGTCATTATTTTCTCTTTTTGGGGTCAGTGTACGTAGTTCGTACATCATGATATCATCCTCTCAGTGATTATCCTCTCTTTTGGGGGTCAGTGTACGTAGTTCGTACATCATGATATCATCCTCTAAGTGATTATCTTCTCTTTTTGAAGTCAGGGTACGTAGTTCGTACATCCTGATATCATCCTCTCAGTGATTATCTTCACTTTTTGGGTCAGTGTACGTAGTTAATACATCATTATATCATCCTTTCAGTGATTATCTTCTTTTTTGGGGGTCAGTGTACGTAGTTCGTACATCATAATATCATCCTCTCAGTGATTATCTTCTCCTTTTGAGGTCAGTGTACGTAGTTCGTACATCATGATATCATCCTCTCAGTGATGATCTTCTCTTTTTGGGTTCAGTGTACGTAGTTCGTACATCATGATATCATCCTCTGAGTGATTATCTTCTCTTTTGGGGGTCAGTGTGCGTAGTTCGTACATCATGATATCATCCTCTCAGTGATTATTTTCTCTTTTTGGGGTCAGTGTACGTAGTTCGTACATCATGATATAATCCTCTCAGTGATTATTTTCTCTTTTGGGGGTCAGTGTACGTAGTTCGTACATCATGATATCATCCTCTCGGTGATTATTTTCTCTTTTTGAGGTCAGTGTACGTAGTTCGTACATCATGATATCATCCTCTCAGTGATTATCTTCTCTTTTGGGGGTCAGTGTACGTAGTTCGTACATCATGATATCATCCTCTCAGTGATTATTTTCTCTTTTTCGGGTCAGTGTACGTAGTTCGTACATCATGATATCATCCTCTCAGTGATTATCATCTCTTTTTGAAGTCAGTGTACGTAGTTCGTACATCATGATATCATCCTTTCAGTGATTATTTTCTCTTTTGGGGGTCAGTGTACGTAGTTCGTACATCATGATATCATCCTCTCAGTGATTATCTTATTTTTTTGGGTCAGTGTACGTTGTTCGTACATCATGATATCATCCTCTCAGTGATGATCTTCTCTTTTTGGGGTCAGTGTACGTAGTTCGTACATCATGATATCATCCTCTCAGTGATGATCTTCTGTTTTTGGAGTCAGTGTACGTAGTTCGTACATCATGATATCATCCTCTCAGTGATTATTTTCTCTTTTGGGGGTCAGTGTACGTAGTTCGTACATCATGATATCATCCTCTCAGTAATTATTTTCTCTTTTTGGGGTCAGTGTACGTAGTTCGTACATCATGATATCATCCTCTCAGTGATTATCCTCTCTTTTGGGGGTCAGTGTACGTAGTTCGTACATCATGATATCATCCTCTAAGTAATTATCTTCTCTTTTTGAAGTCAGGGTACGTAGTTCGTACATCCTGATATCATCCTCTCAGTGATTATCTTCACTTTTTGGGTCAGTGTACGTAGTTAATACATCATGATATCATCCTTTCAGTGATTATCTTCTTTTTTGGGGGTCAGTGTACGTAGTTCGTACATCATAATATCATCCTCTCAGTGATTATCTTCTCCTTTTGAGGTCAGTGTACGTAGTTCGTACATCATGATATCATCCTTTCAGTGATTATCATCTCTTTTTGAGGTCACTGTACGTAGTTCGTACATCATGATATCATCCTCTCAGTGATTATCTTATCTTTTTGGGTCAGTGTACGTTATTCGTACATCATGATATCATCCTCTCAGTGATTATCTTCTCTTTTTGGGGTCAGTGTACGTAGTTCGTACATCATGATATCATCCTCTCAGTGATGATCTTCTCTTTTTGGGTTCAGTGTACGTAGTTCGTACATCATGATATCATCCTCTGAGTGATTATCTTCTCTTTTGGGGGTCAGTGTGCGTAGTTCGTACATCATGATATCATCCTCTCAGTGATTATTTTCTCTTTTTGGGGTCAGTGTACGTAGTTCGTACATCATGATATAATCCTCTCAGTGATTATTTTCTCTTTTGGGGGTCAGTGTACGTAGTTTGTACATCATGATATAATCCTCTCAGTGATTATTTTCTCTTTTTGAGGTCAGTGTACGTAGTTCGTACATCATGATATCATCCTCTCAGTGATTATCTTCTCTTTTGGGGGTCAGTGTACGTAGTTCGTACATCATGATATCATCCTCTCAGTGATTATTTTCTCTTTTTCGGGTCAGTGTACGTAGTTCGTACATCATGATATCATCCTCTCAGTGATTATCATCTCTTTTTGAAGTCAGTGTACGTAGTTCGTACATCATGATATCATCCTTTCAGTGATTCTCTTCTCTTTTGGGGGTCAGAGTACGTAGTTCGTACATCATGATATCATCCTCTCAGTGATTATTTTCTCTTTTTGGGATCAGTGTACGTAGTTCGTACATCATGATATCATCCTCTCAGTGATTATTTTCTCTTTTTGGGGTCAGTGTATGTAGTTCGTACATCATGATATCATCCTCTCAGTGATTATCTTCTCTTTTTAGGTGTCAGTGTACGTAGTTCGTACATCATGATATCATCCTTTCAGTGATGATCTTCTCTTTTTGAGGTCAGTGTACGTAGTTCGTACATCATGATATCAACCTCTCAGTGATTATCTTCTCTTTTTTGGGTCAGTGTACGTAGTTACTACATCATGATATCATCCTTTCAGTGATTATCTTCTCTTTTTGGGGTCAGTGTACGTAGTTCGTACATCATGATATCATCCTTTCAGTGATTATCTTCTCTTTTTTGGTCAGTGTACGTAGTTCGTACATAATGATATCATCGTTTCAGTGATTATCTTCTATTTTGGGGGTCAGTGTACGTAGTTGGTACATCATGATATCATCCTCTCAGTGATTATCTTCTCTTTTGGGGGTCAGTGTACGTTGTTCGTACATCATGATATCATCCTCTCAGTGATGATCTTCTCTTTTTGGGGTCAGTGTACATAGTTCGTACATCATGATATCATCCTCTCAGTGATGATCTTCTGTTTTTGGGGTCAGTGTACGTAGTTCGTACATCATGATATCATCCTCTCAGTGATTATTTTCTCTTTTCGGGTCAGTGTACGTAGTTCGTACATCATGATATCATCCTCTCCGTGATTATCTTCTTCTTTTGGGTCAGTGTACGTAGTTCGTACATCATAATATCATCCTCTCAGTGATTATCTTCTCCTTTTGAGGTCAGTGTACGTAGTTCGTACATCATGATATCATCCTTTCAGTGATTATCATCTCTTTTTGGGGTCAGTGTACGTAGTTCGTACATAATGATATCATCCTCTCAGTGATTATCTTCTCTTTTGGGGGTCAGTGTACGTAGTTCGTACATCATGATATCATCCTCTCAGTGATTATCTTATCTTTTTGGGTCAGTGTACGTTATTCGTGCATCATGATATCATCCTCTCAGTGATTATCTTCTCTTTTTGGGGTCAATGTACGTAGTTCGTACATCATGATATCATCCTCTCAGTGATGATCTTCTCTTTTTGGGTTCAGTGTACGTAGTTCGTACATCATGATATCATCCTCTGAGTGATTATCTTCTCTTTTGGGGGTCAGTGTGCGTAGTTCGTACATCATGATATCATCCTCTCAGTGATTATCTTCTCTTTTTGGGGTCAGTGTACGTAGGTCGTACATCATGATATCATCCTCTCAGTGATTATTTTCTTTTTTTTGGGTCAGTGTACGTAGTTCGTACATCATGATATAATCCTCTCAGTGATTATATTCTCTTTTGGGGGTCAGTGTACGTAGTTCGTACATCATGATATCATCCTCTCAGTGATTATTTTCTCTTTTTGAAGTCAGTGTACGTAGTTCGGACATCATGATATCATCCTTTCAGTGATTATCTTCTCTTTTAGGGGTCAGTGTGCGTAGTTCGTACATCATGATATCATCCTTTCGGTGATTATCTTCTCTTTTAGGGGGCAGTGTACGTAGTTACTACATCATGATATCATCCTTTCAGTTATTATCTTCTCTTTTTGGGGTCAGTGTACGTAGTTACTACATCATGATATCATTCTTTCAGTGATTATCTTCTCTTTTTGGGGTCAGTGTACGTAGTTCGTACATAATGATATCATCGTTTCAGTGATTATCTTCTATTTTGGGGGTCAGTGTACGTAGTTGGTACATCATGATATCATCCTTTCAGTGATTATCTTCTCTTGTTGGGGTCAGTGTACGTAGTTCGTACATCATGATATCATCCTCTCAGTGATTATCTTCTCTTTTTGGGGTCAGTGTACGTAGTTCGTACATCATGATATCATCCTTTCAGCCAAGCAAAAATGTGCGATCGGAGGGAGCATATATTTGCTAGTTGTTGTGGTTGTTGTTATTATTATTATTATTATTATTATTATTATTATTATTATTATTATTATTATTATTATTAATAATAATAATAATAATAATAATAATAATAATAATAATAATAATAATAATAATAATAATAATAATAATAATAATAATAATAATAATAATAATAAATAATAAATATAATAAAAAACTAGTACCAGCCTAGGCTAACAACGCACAAAATATTTGCATAGGGTCAAGGGGGATGAGAAGACCGAGGAGAGACAGCACAAACCAGACCTCCGCTGGAAGTGCAGAGAGTGCTGCGACCTTGGGGAGGCTTATTGCCACCCAAATCTCAGAGAAGACCAATGGCTCTTACCAGCGAGAAATCAATGGTAAATGAGTGTTGCGATACTGCAAGGTTATTTTAAATGGCTGTCGAAAAGAGGTGGAGAATACTGGATATCTGGAGAAATTGTTGTCACTCAGACTCCAGGGAATACCACCGGTTGTCGGTGAGCACTCACTGATGACCTGTGTGAGAACTCCTAGTGATTACATATAATAATAAGTATATGTGTATATTTATTTAATTATAAATATTTGATGTTTATCTACATATGTATACGTTTCATCGTTACGGGAATCGTCAGTGTAGAGAATAATTATTCACACCGGTCGCCAGATTCGAACCCAGGAACACGAGTTATATTTAAAACTAAAATTCCAACGGCTTTGCCAGCGCAAGATAAATTATTTATAAAAGGCAGCTGTCGAGAGAGTATGACTTTTGGAGGGAACATTGCATTTACGCCACAGTGACGGCTGTGTTAATACTTCTCGCTACAGAGCCCAACCTAGTTTGGCAGTGACAAATAATTAATTATAATTATTTCTCTTTTTACTACATCTTCTAATTTTCGTAAATATTTATATATATAAACACGGGATAATATAACTACATCCGATTAACGACGTACTTGAAGAAGAAAAAGAGTGAAAGGTCGAGAAAAAGCGAGAATATATATATATATATATATATATATATATATATATATATATATATATATATATATATATATATATATAGCAGGTAGAAAAAGACTAAACTTTGATAATTCTTTTAATATTTAACGGGTTTCAAACACATTTTTCCTGATTCAAACAATTTAACCCGAGTCTGCAATATGCGGATTTAGTTAGTATCGCTAGAAATTTAAAATAGTTTTTCTTCGTTTATAAATGACTAAATGCTTTTTTAGACTATATATATATATATATATATATATATATATATATATATATATATATATATATATATATATATATATATATATTAGTAAGTTTTTAAAAGGCTGTGGGCAATGCAACTTCTGGGTAAGATGCAAGTTGCAAAGAAACACAAACAATAACAATAAATCGAATACGAAATATGACTTACTATTTATTTTTTCCTTTTTTTTTCTAAAATCTTACATAACTGCAAGAGTGTTTTTAGCTGTTCGTGTGATGTCCGGGTGATTAAAAATCACTATTTGATATTTCGGGAAAAGACTTCCCTTTGTCAAAAATAATGAAACCAGAAGAAAAAATTTTTTTCCGACTGTGTAGAGAATACTACAAAACAAAATGGCTGCAATATGTAGACCACAGAGAAAACGAAAACAGTCTCGCAAGGAATGTAAATTAAATTTTATTTTATATATATATATATATATATATATATATATATATATATATATATATATATATATATATATATATATATATATATATATGTATATATATATATATATATATATATATATATATATATATATATATATATGTATATATATATATATATATATTCAAAAATGTAGTCACCTCACTTGGATGCTTGAAAATATCAGAAGGTTGAAATAAATTATCGCACGGGTGATTATGTGATTCCGTTTTACTTTATTTTATTATGTATATATATACATATATATATGTATATATATATATATATATATATTTGAATAATATAATTAAGATAATTATTTTATATTAGATCCTATCGTGATAGGGATATGGTCGAAATTTTGGATACACCACTTTCTATATATATATATATATATATATATATATATATATTCTTTTTTTATCCTCACTTGCTTTATTTTTATTTTCATAAAGTTTTGTTTTGTGTGTTTCCTCGTTACTGACAAACTAGTTATTTAACAATGGGTCACAATAATATCCATTTTGCCATACGCAATTCTCGGTAAAAATCACATTGTTACAAACTAAGTCTATCGCTGAATCAAGTGGTAAGAAAAAAGAACAAGACCTCCCAAGGGAAAACGGAAGGTAATTTAGTCGGCAAATAAGAGTGTAAAAAAAAAATAAAAGAAAGAAAGAAGGGAAGTACTATTGCCGTGTCGACACAGGGCGGTGAGCAATCCAATCGTTAAATGAATGTTTTAAGTAGAAATGGTTGTCTTTCTGACATTTTTTTTTTCGTTGTCTGTTTTTTTTTGTTGTTCGTGGTTTTTTTTGTAGCTGCTTTTATAGGTTTTTATTTTTGTATAATTTTTATTTTATTTTTTTCTGGCTGGTGCGTTATTTGTCGAATGAATACCGTCACGACCCATGAAATCGGCTGAGTTAAAATCCTATCTTTTACTAAGTCTAAGGAGGTTTGAAATGTTGTAATATTGTGCAGTTACACCGCCATTAGAGGAGTCTAAAAATAATCGAAATTTTAATCACTACCTTGATATGAAAGAAATCGCAAACAATTGATATGCGCGTTTAGAGTGATGATTCCCTGCGGGGATGAAACATAGACGCCTTTGTGTACCTTAACTCCATATATATGTTTGCATAATATATATATATATATATATATATATATATATATATATATATATATATATATAACAAATGAAAATTAGATTCTAGTAACCATACCTTTATTCATTTTTGAAAGGTTCCAGTTTTTAACGGACCGTTTCGTCATCACTAAGACAACCAAAATACAAATTATGTTTTTTTAATGAGTATTCACATTGTTACTGGAATTATAACTTTCTATTGTTTTTAATACATGCTCTGGGGTTATAAAATACATATATTGAGCTTAAATCTTGAAAAACGGACTATCAATTATATATATATATATATATATATATATATATATATATATATATATATATATAGTCTAAAGAAGCTTTGAGTCATTTTAAACAAAAAAAAGTAGAATGCAGTTTAAATTCTCAGAGAAACTAACTAAATCCAAGATATTGCAGACTTAACATTCGTTGGAAAATTAATAAATAAAAAAAATAATAAGTAAATAAAAAAATAAAAGGGTGGGGTAAGTATCTAAGAGTGAAACAAAAACAGGAGACGTTAAGCATCAGCTGTTTACCATGTAACTGTTTCGGAGATTTAAAAACAGGACAGTTATAATATTCATGGCTCTCCAATGGTACTGATTAAACTACTATTTCTCCAATAATCAAGTGTCGAAATAATTCAGCTAAAGATTTCACTAATATATACATAAATAAATAATAATACTAATAATAAAATAATAATAATAATAATATATTACCCTTAAGACTACCGTATGATATGATAATTTGCATATCAAATTACATTAATTATAACAATAATAATAATTAAAAAAATTTAAAAAATATAATAATAATACTATCTAAAAACTACACCCAAGAACCATTCTGTAATATGGTAGCTAGCAATAAAATTATATAGGAATTAAAGTTGCATTAAAAAACAAATAAAACATAAAACTTAAGTACCTTAGGTACCAGAAAGGTAATTAGATAAGAGGAAGGAACCCAAGCCATACAGATCTAAATACCCAATATATAGTCTAATAGCTTTGAGTCATTTGAAACAAAACACAAAAGAAAGTTAAATGCAGTTTAAATTCCCAGAGAAACTAACTAAATCCAAGATATTGCAGACTTAACATTCGTTAAAAAATTGGAAAATTAATAAATAAAGAAATAATAAGTAAATACAAAAATAATATATATATATATATATATATATATATATATATATATATATATATATATATATATATATATAAATTCTTTGTAATATAGCAGAAAAAATCCCAACACTGTGCTGGATTATTTGAGAATTAAAGTTAAAAATTAAAAATTAAGAGCTTAATATTTATTTAAGTTGGTACAGAAAAATTAGTACAACATTCGTACCGTCGGTTTCAAGCACAGAAGGCCTTAGCCATCCGGCTCTCTTCACAAGTCTGAAACAGATGACAACAGAAGCTGAATGATTCCGCCTCTCTTTCTCATGTTCTCTTCCCCCCTCTATCTCTCTCTGTCTGTCTGTCTCTCTCTTTCTCCTAATTATCTCTTCTCCTTTCTTCCTCATTATCTATCTCTATCGCTTTTTATTTCTTTCTATGTATCTATTTATTCATTAATTTGTCTTTGTCTGCCTCTTTTACAAATATTTCCTTTTTTATTCGATGCGTCCGCTTCCCTTTCTCGTGTTCTCTCCCCCTCCTCCTCTCTCTCTCTCTCTCTCTCTCTCTCTCTCTTTATCCTAATTATCTCTTCTCCTTCCTTCCTCATTATCTATCTCTATCGCTGTTTTATTTCTTCTGCAAGATAAAGCCACTTATTGCCGGGATTACTTTAGTAAACAAAGTGGCTTTTTATTTATGTTTTCTATCGCCTCCCCTAAGTGACCAATATAAACAAAAAAAAAGGCGACAAAAAAAACTATTTCTAAAGATGGGCGACCTGATTGGCACTGATTTTAAGACGACACAGCCCCCAGGGGCAACCGGCTGCATGAGTTATGCCGTTTTGTTGAATTGCTTGTAATGAAGACCACATTGAACGCTCAACACTTCGAAATGGCCATTTCTTCCGCTTTCAATTATGAATAAAACTGCGAAAAATGACATCATATGTCCGCTTTTATGCTTCCGTATTATTAAAATGTTTGAAATAAATGCGTATTTTAATACGTTATTTTCCCTGCTGTTACGTGTTACGGCATGTCAACCTTCGTTGTATCAGTTTATGTGGAAAATCCTACGTTAACAAATATTTGTTATTTGTAGCTCCTAGAAAACCCCGTCTAGAAGAGCACTGTAAGTATAGTATTAACACAGCATGACGTCGCTACCTTTAAATGCATCGTTCATTTCATTAAGTCGAACGCTCTATGACGTCAAGCCGCCGCATAAAGTGTTAAAATTATCACCGTTTATTCGCTGTTCAACTATGGCCCAGTGGTCCAGGCGTCGGGATTTGAGTTGCATAATAATCGTAATCCGGTGTTTCGAATCGCATGACCGGTAGTGAATAGTCATATCTCTATGCTGATGAGTCCCGATTATTAAGGACGAAACGTATACGCCATAGATAATAAACAATAACAAATATATATATATATATTATATATATTTTTTTTTATTCCTTATTTTTGTTCTTATTTTATTTTCATTTTATCTTAATAATCTTTATAATGTTTATAAGGTTTTATTGTTATTATTATTATTATTATTATTATTATTATTATTATTATTATTATTATTATTATCAGTTTATCTTTATATTTTTATTTTATATCTGTAACTTATTATTTTTCCAATATTGGTCTCTGTACGCCCTCCTGTCAATAGATGTTCCTCTAAGACGAGCTTGTTATTTTTTCCTTAAATTTCTGGAGGATGTGGTGCTAAAGGCGCTGATGAAGTGACGTTTTGGAGTAGCTTTTATTGTTTGTTTTTTTAATTTAAAAAATGAAATAAAGTATTTCCATAATGTTTTGGAAACGACCGTACGCCACAATAGACTTGTTCTAATTCTTTGAACAATTGGAATCTTATAATTCATTAAATCTTCTTTATATATATATATATATATATATATATATATATATATATATATATATATACATATATATAATCTTAGTTACGTTTAGTAGAAAGAAATCCAACAGAGTTCTCAACTACTTAATAATAAGAGTATGATCTTTATTTCTTGGTAGTTTTACAAAAAATAAGGTCAAATAAATATAATACGGTCAAATCAACATGATACCATCGGTTTCATCCAGGTGCGGTCCCAGACCGAAACCAAATCGTCATGTTTTATATCGAGCAAACTCACATGTTGTCCAATGAAAATTGTTCGCTGTTTTTCTTTCTTTTTCTTTCCTTTCATCTTTTAAATTGGTGGGTTGTTTTGAGAAAATATTAAATAAAAGGAAAAATGTTCGTTCGCAACGAGAGATGAAAAAGAAACAAAAGATAACAAAAACAAAACCAAAACAGAAAATTAAACTGAAAGTTAAAAATTATTATTCGCTTCTTCTCATGTTTAACTTTTGTACTTCGGGAGTTAAAGGGTGTAAGTGTTTTTCTTTTCCATTTCAAATATGACTGACGATAGCCGGTGACGACTTTTTGTTTATTATCATAAGCAACCCCAGCGAAACATCGAGTTTCGGTCTGGTACTGCACCTGGATGGAAACCGATGGTAAAGAAAAAAATCTTTTTTTAAATGTTGATTTGACCTGAACTTCTGTAAAACAATTTATAAATAAATAAATAAATAAATACTATTTATCACTGTACATTGCTACTAATTACTATATATTACAATATATATATATATATATATATATATATATATATATATATATATATATATATATATTAATTGTTAAATAGATAGGGCATTAGTACCAGTGGTGAATGCTATTTTATCGATCGTGGGTTGTATTTTTTTGATAAAGCTTTATATATATATATATATATATATATATATATATATATATATATATATATATATATAGAGAGAGAGAGAGAGAGAGAGAGAGAGAGAGAGAGAGAGAGATTTTAAGATGATGATTGATAAGCAGAACTAGTATAGAAATGAATACGATATGGGAACAATTTATTATAAATAATAGATTAGAATACCATTAATATATATATATATATATATATATATATATACATACATTTCGGCAGCAAGTCCTTTCTTATACACGTGCCGTTGAAGACCACGGTGTTTTCTCTCTTCGCTATCTTTCTTGTTAATTTCTCGACGCGGCGAGCGATTCGTCAGTTTTCTGGTGTTAATTGGTGGAGTATGACACCTAGCGTTGTATCGTGGGCCAAAAGCGCTAGAGGAATGGCCCACGATACAACGCTAGGTGCCACACTCCACCAATTAACACCAGAAAACCGACGAATCGCTCGCCGCATCGAGAAATTAACAAGGAAGATAGCGAAGAGAGAAAACTCCGTGGTCTTCAACGAAGCGTGTATAAGAAAGGACTTGCTGCCGAAATGTATATATATATGTATATATATATATATATATATATATATATATATATATATATATATATATATTCATATATATATATATATATATATATATATATATACATATATATATATATATATATATATATATATATATATATATATTAATGGTATTCTAATCTATTATTTATAATTAATTGTTCCCATATCGTATTAATTTCTATACTAGGTCTGCTTATCAATCATTATCTTAAAATTTCCGAAAAATAATCTAGGTGTTTGATGTCTTGCATTTGTTAAAGTTTCCAATTGTATCTCATTATGCTGAAGCTGCCCCTTGGCGGGTATTCCGCTATTAGTTATTTGTACCGAAGGTGCTCGACTGAGCTCCAATATCTGGTTAATCTCTGTAAGACATTTTACAGCAAGACCGCGTTTACTACCACCATTGCAAAGAACTTCGCTTTCTTTATTTATGTACGTCCAACAAAACAGAATTTCCATGTACAATGTTTCTTCCCATGTACTTCCTGTCTGTGGAACACTTTACTACATACTAAGACTTTGTCGTCTTCAAATCAAATGTCAACAAATACTTGTCAAACTCTCTTGTTTAGTAATCAACTTTGTCCATTCCATTCATCATTTTCAATCCTCTAATAATATTATTCATAATTCCATTGACAATCCAACCATCTCATTAACCTGTGTCCTCGGTTTTTGTTTTGATAACTGATGATTAATTAATAATAAAAAAGTTCTTTCCAATTACCAAAATATAAATGTTCTTATATTTATATATTTTTAAATATATAAAGTAAGATATGTGTATATGTTTATATATTCGTATGTTATGTACATGGTTCACTCCTTAATAAATTAACCGATCATTATGAATTTCGCAAGGTGTTACAGTGGTTAATGTGAGCTTTGTCTAGTTTATTTTAGTTCTATGCAAAAAGGGAAATGTTTGTCTGGAAGAGGTTCGTGAAAATTCAGTGATCCATTTTTGTGAAATTTTAACAACAGTTATTAAACACCAATTAAAATATATTCTCCAAATTTCAGTTTATTTTAGTATTTTAAAAGGGTATGGAGATATTATATGGGTACAACATCCCATTTGAAAATTCAAATATTTCAGATTTGCATTAAATATTATTTATTTGCATTAAACAAGCACTTCTAAATTCAATTTCTTCTTAAAACCTCTTATGGTTTATCCTTAATTTTTTTTATAATCAAAAGTATATGATGAATTTTGATAAAAATTGAAATAAGGATTCTAGACATAAGGTTTAGTATCATTATATATTTTCTCTTCGTAAGATGATATAAAAGTGGTGCAAGTCCGTTCCGTTCGGGCAATTACGTTTTCTTCTAGTTTTATATGTTTCACTTCTTAGTCTTGTATCGATATCAATATATTTTTTCAATAAGTCATTTTCCCCTTTTTTTTATTTTTTGATAAAATTCGAAAATGTAGTTAAAGCAACACGTTCCCACTTTATTTAATGAGAACTTTTTACTGTCGCTCCTCTGTCGACCGATCAACGTTGGCCTCAAGATGGCGTTGTCATCACTGACGTTAGTCACATGACCTGGAAAACATACTATCTCGTCCTTGCAACGGATAATAAATTTTAAAACAGAATAGAAAAATAAACAACAACAAATGTATGAAAAAAAAGCGGAATTTTGTTTTGAGTCATTTTAATTTGTTTTATATTGCGTTTATGATGTTTGAATTGGAAGGGGATTGTCAGTTGGACTGTGGTAATGTTATTTTTATCAAGTCTCGCCTCTCGAGTTTGTTAGTCATCGGGTCTTCATAGTAATTAGTATGACATTGTAATAATGGTGGGTTGAATTTTGATGCCCTAGACGTTGCCCATGGGACAAAACACGAACAGGCAAAAAGGTCAGGGCGTAAATGCAACAATTCGTGTTATTTACCGATATTTTATGCATGTTATTTATTTACTTTTGTTTGTGCGTGTTGAGATAAAAACATAGCCTACTAGCTGTTTGACCCGTTCACGTGTAGTATACTCATCTAGATTCTCAGAGACGTCGTATGACAATCATGCTGCTTGTCTCATGGGATGAATACACCTAACATATAAAGTTATCTAGTCGAATTAAAACATTTGCACAGGTGAAAATTAGTAACCTATTAACAAAGAATCCGCGTCAAATGTCCTAACATGCTATCGAAATAAACACGAATTACCAGGGTAAACAAATTATAGAGAATGCATGGGCTATTTAAAGTAAACTTTGCATTGTCTGGGCCCTATTATCGATACGAATTCTGCGATGAGCAGAAAGAGAAAAGCTAAGATGGATAGCTGGCTGAGAGTCACCTCTTAACTGCTCTGAAGTAATAATAATGACATTGTAAAAATGGTGAAATAAATTTTTATATCCTAGACGTTGTCCATAGGAAGAAAAAAACAATAACAGGCAGCGAATATGACACAATTTGTCTTGCCTTTTGGCTAAGATCAAAGTGTAATATGTGTTCCGATGGATACTACACCTCATAAACTGGTATTGTCTTGGCCTTCGGGGCTTAATTTACACCGGTCTATGGGTCGGTCCTGTGCAGTTCTAGGAGGTCCACCCTCCCAGGCTTTGCCTCCCCTCTTTGGGGAGGAGTAAGTTTATTGCTTACTGCCTGAGGCGCCCCTACCGGGGAATGCCGACGGGACTGCCCAGGCAATTTTTAAGGGCCAGAGTGCTCACCTTCTCGGGCGCTGGCTTTTCAAACCCCACTTTCCCGACCCGACCGTGGGTCACATCTTACCTTGTGGGAGTAAGAGAAAACTGACCTTGTGCCTAACCTCCTGGAGAGGCAGTAAATAAATACTCATATTTTACGCGTGTTATTTATTTAATGTTGATTGCATGTGTTGTGATAAAAAATATAACCTATGAGCTGGTGGTACCCGTTTCGATGATTGTATGTCCGTCTATATTCTTAGAGGCAATGATGCTGTTGCTCTTATAAGAGGAATATCTCTAACATTTAAAGTCAGACCTAAATAGAATTTCAGCTGACAAATGAAACTTTACTTCTGACTAGTAAATGTTTACATTTTATTTTTGCCATAATTTGTAGACGGTGCGCTAACGCGTGGGAAGACTATGGTGCAATCTCAGTCATACTAAAGACTTAAAATGATACTTCATTCCTCCCTGCTTAAACACTCAGCATTATGAGGTGAGGAACAAGGGTAAATGGAGTAATCCTGGAAGAGGATTAGCGCCCTTCCCTACACCTCAGTGTAGTATCTAATGAAAAGGGAGCCTTTCTGTCGCCCTCAACTATGGTCGACCAGTTTGATTTTTATTTTATTTTATTGTAGTACCGTGTTATTTAGCAATATAATAACGCACTTTACTATAATTAATTCTAAAAATTACGTAGTATAACCTAAACGACTGCTGATATGAAACTTTTTTTAAATAACCACCTAAAAATAAAAATTCGCAAGGGGGATAATTCATTTAAAATACTAGGATCTATTTTCCTTTAGTTAAAAATTCTGAAAACAAACAAAAATCAACAACCAAAATGGCTTCACTGCATCCCTGATAATGCCGGGATGCCATAATTATGTATGCCTGTGTGTCCAGATAAAAGTCAGAAACTACACAAGATACACTCACAATCCTTATATCATTAGAATTGGTGTGACCATGACCTGATTATGTTAAAACAAATCATCTAATATTAATTCCATTGGGGCACAAGGGACCATATTAATGCATAGTAGTTGTTTAAAAACAACACTGAAATTAGGTCAAAGAGCTGTCAGTCAACTTTCCATTTTCTTGTTATTCTTTCCTTATTTATTTATTTATTTATAGTATAGTGAATCAGTTGCCATAAAGAGAGCAAAGGGGGTATAGGAGGGGAGAGAGAGAGGGAGAATATTTAAAGGAAGAATGTTACACTTTTTACTTTTCAGCTTTATTGTCCATGTCCCGGGCAACATCGGGTATCCCTACTAGATAAGAGATAAAGCCTACTTAGCCGGGTCGTGGGGTCTATCCTGCTGGACTGGATACGACTCTAGAGCGTAATCCTTCATGGTTGAGACGTGTTTGTTTGTACCCGGATTGTTGTTAATTACCGTAATAATTAAAGCAACGAAAGTTTCTACCGAAAATACATACTGTTTATTTAATTATCTCAGGTACTAGATTCAGCTAGACGAAGGGTGACAATTTACTACTGACTTTTTTAGAGTTACATTTTTACACGTTCGGTCGTTCCGCTTCTAAATATAGCATTCAACATGCGAATTAATACTTCAATTTTTGTTTCTTCTCTTCCCATGCGGCAGATTTTAACTATTGAACTCTTAGATATTGACCTCATCTTCCTCAATGCCACCTTATTATAGAACACTAGTATAGATTGATAATAATTAGACACATGTGGAACTCTTAGTTAGTGATATACATCAAACCCTAAAATATAGGCAACATATATGGATATTGTATGTGATAATAATGATTACATTACTTAACTTATAGATTTTGAAACATTACGCTCCCTTTCATAAGAGAAATTTCTCAACCAAATATACTTATTAATGAATCGATATATGTTTATATGTTACATGTTATTCAAATTTTATCAGAATCTGAGTTTAAAAAAATAGTGTATGGTCCATTCTTCCTGAAATACTATTTAATACATTTCAAGAGGTTTGACCCACAAATAAATTAAGGCGATCAAAATTATACTTCCATGGCGAAAATTATGTGGAAATATAATAATAGAATTTCACGCTTATAGTTAAATTCAAATATAAGACAAAATGAAAGCAAACGAGTTAAAATAATGATACAGACACTAGTTTTAAGCACCGATATTTCGGTCAGTAAGTATGAACATACTCATGGTAAAAAAGCATTTATTGAAAAAGAACGGTACTTTATACGGAACCGTTGAAGAAAATCCAGCGAACGAGTGTATGGTACGGTGTTATGTTTTGAGAAATGGTAAAGGAGACAGATATAGTACGAACGAGAGGTGGACGCGAGAAAACGATAGGACATATAAGTAGGTTACTTGATTTTGGCAGCTATTTTTAAGTAGAAACAATGGTAAAATGGCGGTGGTAGCAACAGTATTCAGTTCTCGTATCGGCCAAGGAACGGGGAAGAGTAAGAGAAGATCAGGTCTGAAAGAAGAAGGACGATAAGATGATATGGAGAGATGAAAAGTGAACGTATGTACTGTGTTTGGGTTAACTTGTGTCAAATGTTGTGAGTTTATGTTCGACGAGAGTTGTTTTTGCTATAATGTTTGAAATACGGAGAAAAATATTTGTGCGATTCAATAATGGCGTATGCGATTCGTGTCGTGTGTGACTTTCTTGGTATCGTATGCGACTATAGCAGCTTTTTTTAATGTGATTATCGGATAGCACGTATGAAACGGCATAATCACGTTGATACACCGATTCCCGTAAGATCACTGACGTTAAGCGACGTGTAGCCTGACCAGTACTAAATGGGTGACCATTTCAGAAAACCAGATGATGTATGTGGCCTAGAGAGGACATGGGGTCCACCAGGTTTCATCATGTCCACTCAAAAGTTATGACAGATAAAATATCTGCAGGAACCCCCGACGACGTCCCTTAACGTTATGGTATATGGATGGATGAACGTGTGAAACGAATGAATTTAAATGTGTGTGCATATAGATTCTACTTTGAAGGATAGTTAAGTATCCCCAATTTAGTATTTGTTACAGTCTACAGTCGCAGTATGATCGTATGTAAATGGCCACCTGTGATTATGGTGTGGGATTGGTTTGTGTTTCTTGAGTATGTTGTTATAGTAAAGTAAAGTTGTTTGTTGTGTGAACTAGTGGAGAAGGTGGAAGTGGATTTTGCTTTAGCGTTGTGGTGAAGGCAAATGTTCTTTTTTGTCGTTAAAAAAGAAATGTTTGGGGTACTTTAAAGATCTTCTGGGGAGGTATATCATATTGTATTCATTAGTGAGTTGTTGTAGACTACATATTCAAACGTATAAACCTATTATTACGCCTGTTTATTGTGTGTGGTGTTGATGTGAGTCATAATTGATGTAATCCTAGTTATTATTGTTGGTTTACGATAATCTTTGTATAATAGCCTGTTGTCGTATTTTTTTAGGAGTATTTGTTCAGTTTCAAATGTGAATTTTATGTAGGGTTTTACCTTATTATGGCGTAGAAATTTAAGTATAGAAGAAAAATAGAGACGTCATCTATGTATCTGATGTAAGTATCGTTTTGGGGTATGCAGTATTTTAACGGTCCTGTTTCAAATAACGAAGGAAAAATGCAGGATAGTACATGGCCTCTCACGGTGCAAACTACGATTTGTGGGCTAAGTTGGTACGTCATCTATAAGTGGTGAGACAGAAAACGTATGGTATGACATAATCTAATATGTAAATTAAATAAATATATTAGAGTATTACGCGTTAGTTGAGCACTCTCGTCAATTTTATTGATTTTAATCTTAGCTTTTGAGAATTACAATTCTTCTTGTCAAAGAGTGTTTTTCATTTTTCCCCAGAAGTTCAGAAAAAAAAAACACTCTTTCACAAGGAGAATTGTAATTCTCGAAAGCTAAGATTAAAATAAATTTTATTTATTTTAACACCACCATTGTTATGTTTTTTTTCAAAAAAAAATATAATACTATTACGAAACAATGGTTTAAAAAATATGTCTAAATACCTATTTTAATTCAAATCGGCGCAACCTCGCCTTCAGACATTACGTGATTTTCTGACCCAGAAGTCCCTTACCATCGGACGATGCCGAAAAAGAAGAAGAAAAAAGAGAGAACCACTCTTTGACAATGAGAATTGTAATTCTCGAAAGGTAAGATTAAAATAAATATTATTTATTTTAGCACCACCATGTTTATGTTTTTTTTTAAAATAATACTATTACGAAACAATGATTTAAAAATATGTCTAAATACCCTTTCTAATATATATATATATATATATATATATATATATATATATATATATATATATATATATAAAGAGAGAAAGAGGGTGAGTGTGGGAAAATATGTTTTCCAAATACTTTCAATTTGTTTATAACAACAGAGCATATATAAATGAATTATATTAGACTACATTTCAGTGACCAAGATTTTATTCAATTTTCTGACTATCATTTTAAAACAAAAAATTCGGTACATTCTTACGAACCGTTTCGTGCACATAAGAACATCTACACTAGTATTTAAATCCCGACTCTTTTATCTATGGACTCTTCAGAAACCAAAAAAAAGTTCTCCTTCAGTAAGAAAAAAATCATAAAACACTAACAACTCACACTGATTAGATTTCCACTCGAAAAATTAACATAGAATACGCTACCGAAAGGCAACGTTACATACAAGCTTAGAGAAAACCGAATTCGCCTAAAAGGGAGACACTGGATTGGGACAAAAATTAGAAATTGCCTCCAGAGTCCAGAAAAGATAAAGCGTAATATCAGAATATGTAGCTAAAAGGAATACTGTCTTTCATTCTTTTATTCTTTTCTTTCTCTCTCTGTCTCCCTTTCGCTTTCTCTCTCTCTCTTTCTCTCTCTCTCTCTCTCTTTCCCCCTTTTTCTATTTCACTCTCTCTTTCTCTGTCTTTCTTCTTTTCCAGTTGTTTTATAACTCTATTTTTATCTTTGTCTAGTACTTCTTTTTTTACATATTCTATCTACCCCCCCTCTCTCACTCCCTCTCTTTTTTCTCTCTCTCTCCGTCTCTCTGTCTCTGTCTCTGTCTCTGTCTCTGTCTTTCTCTCTCTCTCTCTCTCTCTCTAATTCTCTCTCTAATTCTCTCTCTCTAATTCTTTCTCTCTCTCTCTCTCTCTCTCTCTCTCACACACACACACACACACATAGTCGGGTTTTAATTTGAGGGGAAATCTAGTTCTAAAAAAAAGAAACACACTGGATTCGATAATGGCTAAAATTGCATCAGTCTAGAAGGATTTCCTCTTCATCGATCGAGGACAGAAAATATTAAGTCTAGTATCAGAACACCTAGTTAAAACGAATGCTGCATTTCGTTCTTTTTTTTTCTCTTAATTTCTCTACTGGTTCCCTCTCTCTCTCTTTCTCTCTCTCTCTATCTCTCTCTCTATCTATCTATCTATCTATATATCTATCTCTATCTATCTATCTCTTTCTCTCTCTCTCTCTTTCTCTCTCTCTCTCTCTCTACATATATATATATATATATATATCTTTCTCTCTCTATCTCTCTCTTTCTCTCTCTCTCTCTATCTCTCTCTCTCTACATATATATATATATCTTTCTCTCTATCTATCTCTCTCTTTCTCTCTCTCTCTCTCTATCTGTCTCTCTTTCTACACATATATATATATATATCTTTCTCTCTCTCTATCTCTCTCTTTCTCTCTCTCTATCTCTCTACATATATCTATATATCTTTTTTTCTCTCTCTCTCGCTTTCTCTCTCTCTCTCTCTCTCTCTATCTATCTATCTCTCTCTCTTTCCAATTGTTTTGTAACTGTATTTTTATCTTTCTGTATTTCTTCTGATTCCTTTCTAGTCTATCAAGCTCTTTTTCCACCTGCTCCCCCTCCCCTCTCTTTATGTATCTCTCTCTGTTCGTCTTTCTTTCTTCCTCCCTTCCTTCTTTCATTTTTCAGATTTTTATTCTCTAGTCTTCTTTTACATTCCTTCTCGTTCCACCTTTTTTCTTCTCGCTCATCTCTTCCCCATCTTAGTATCTCTCCTATCTTCTTTCCTCCAATCTTCCCATGCACCCCTACTGCCAATACCCCATCTTTGCCCAATCTAATTCTTGCCTATAGAACTACAAGTCTTTCACAGCAGTCACTAGTAACATTACAAGGCAACCATCACCAATAGACGCCGCCCAACGACCCCAACCTGTCATTAATTTCTCCCCTTTCTGCTAAGGACGTCTCGCCTTTCCCAGAATTTACTCGCATGATTCCTTGACCATTTAAGTGCTCCTCTGCTTCCTCGCTCGCCACCCGCTGGCTAAACACGCAAGTCGAGTCGTCGCCACTAATAGACGAAAAGAGGCGCTTTCCAACACTTAAGAATAATGTAAGAATAACTTCTCATGTACCGACAAAGACAATATTCCAGAATGAATCCCAATAATGGTGGTATAAAGTGACAATTGCTAAATAAGTATTGTCGGTGTGAATGGTATTGTTAACTTCGATGGTTCTCTTATTACATGTATTCAGATTTAATTGTAACGGACCAAGCCCGTGTGGATGTGACTGTAAACTTCAATGGGGTTTGTTATAGATATATTGAGATATAATTGTAACGGACGAAACCCGTATGGGTGTTACTGTTAACTTCAATGGGGTGTGTTATAGATATATTGATATTTAATTGTAACGGACGAAGCCCGTATGGGTGTTACTGTTAACTTCAATGGGGTTTGTTATAGATATATTGAGATTTAAGTGAACAGCCGAAAGTCGTTGGTTTTATGACATTTTTTAAAACAAATAACAACAACAACAACGGCGTGGAGCGTGTGCGTGTTTGAATTTTTCGCTTCATTTTGAAAATAAAGAAGCAAATATTTACCGGAAACTTCTCCACTTACAGTCTCCTTTATAAATGTTAGTGGTTTGGCTTCAGGCTAGCAAACCTGTCCCTGTAAAATATTCTTGCTATCAAAACAGCCAAAAGTTTGCCAAATTCAAATTCTTATGAATGCCATAGATCATATTGACTGTCTTATATGTCTCAGGACATAGGGGTACCTAATTCCAAGTAACTACAAAATATAGATTCGTGTGGATGGCATTGTTAATCTCAATGGCTGTGTTGCTAAATAGAGTTATTCATCTATTTAGCAACATGGTAATTGAAATTAACAATGTCATTCATAAGTTATTTTATTATTAAGTATTGCTATTTTCGATGATGTTGTTTATTTAAATTGAAATTTAAGAATAAAAGATGTAGATTACGTTGATTGTTTTGTTACCATCGACGGATGCATTGATAAATACGTAGAGGTCCGTGTGGGTGGTATTGGCAACTTCGTGTGTGTGTGGCAATTCTCGTGTGGGTGGTATTGGCAACTTCGTGTGAGTGTGGTAATTTATGTGTGGGTGGTATTGGCAACTTCGTGTGAGTGTGGTAATTTATGTGTGGGTGGTATTGGCAACTTCGTGTGAGTGTGGCAATTTATGTGTGGGTGGTATTGGCAACTTCGTGTGAGTGTGGCAATTTATGTGTGGGTGGTATTGGCAACTTCGTGTGAGTGTGGCAATTCTCGTGTGGGTGGTATTGGCAACTTCGTGTGAGTGTGGCAATTTATGTGTGGGTGGTATTGGCAACTTCGTGTGAGTGGGGCAATTCTCGTGTGGGTGGTATTGGCAACTCCGTGTGAGTGTGGCAATTTATGTGTGGGTGGTATTGGCAACTTCGTGCGTGTGTGGCAATTCTCGTGTGGGTGGTATTGGCAACTTCGTGTGAGTGTGGCAATTCTCGTGTGGGGGGTATTGGCAACTTCGTGCGTGTGTGGCAATTCTCGTGTGGGTGGTATTGGCAACTTCGTGTGAGTGTGGCAATTTCCGTCTGGGTTGTATTGGCAACTTCGATGTCTGTGTTGATTAATGAATTGAGATTTAATTGCCCAAAAAGTAGATTCCATCTGGATGGTATTGTTAACTTCAGTGGCTGTTTAGTATTTCTGCTGTCCATAAAAAAAGGGACGACACACAGATATACAAAAACATAATGATGTATGATTGAGTGAAGGGGTGTTGGTGTGAAGGAAGTTGCACGCACAGGAATTCAGCAGATGTTTTATTTTCGGGCCTAAATCGCTGATTAACTGACGATATAAATTTCGGGTTGTTATTATATAACATTTGACTCCCTGCAAACGCCTACCGTGGGACTACACTGTCAATGTAGCAATGCCCCCAAGGCGTTTTTGTCGGCGAAGGCGTGTCTCCTTCTGCTGCTAACTTTTTGCAATTATTTAATTTTGACAATCCATCATATTTGCTTTTTCCCGAACAGATGTCCGACTTCAACCAACGATTATTTTAATTTTTGATTGATTTTCAATCGTGTTATGTTGTTTTCTTCCGGCCAGATATGTGTTCACTCCAAGTGCATCTACTTCTGTCAAATGACCTTTTCGGTACATCCGGCCTGGATATTTAACAGCTGTATTGATGATTTGAGATTATTGTGTGAAAGAAAACACGTGTTGATGGTATTGTTAACTTTGATCGTTGTGTTTATTAATACATTGAGATTTAAGGGTCAAAGAAGTAGTCCATGAGAATGGTATTGTTAAATCCGATAGTTGTGCTGATAAAGGCTTTGCGATAAAACTGTAAAAGAAGTAGAGTCGTGTCGATGGTATTGTAAACTTCGATGGTTGTGTTGCTTTGATATCTAAGTGTAAAAGAAGACCAAACGTGTCAGCTAACAACACGGCTACTTACGAGCAACGACGACCGGTAATAGCTGTGGTCAAATGAATTGCTCCTCCGTAACGTTACAGTTATACACGAGTGTTTATTAATTACAAAATAAATCTCAAAACCTCAACATATACAAATAACGAAGAATAATACTTGAAAAAGCTTAGCCAAAGAAAGCACATCAGCCAAAACATAGTGTTAAATAGTGACCAAGTGCGAGTTGGTTCGATGTTCACGTCGTTGCTTTTAGAGAAGCAGTGAGTCGTTTTTAACATAGAGACAAATGGTTCGTAGGATTTTGTCTGCGGCATCTGCCGTGTACGTCTCTCTATAAGTTCCTTTATAGGATCGCGCGTGCGTATACTTATAACAAAGAACAACAATACACGTTTTATGGTTCACAGATTTATTAATGTTATCAATCTGGCCAGGATCTC
This sequence comes from Sepiola atlantica, assembly GCA_963556195.1. Classification (NCBI taxonomy): domain Eukaryota; kingdom Metazoa; phylum Mollusca; class Cephalopoda; order Sepiida; family Sepiolidae; genus Sepiola; species Sepiola atlantica. Next base: position 51,072,932 of record OY744546.1, read on the forward strand.
GAAAAACGTACTTGTTATTCAGCAAACATCAGTAATTTACGTACTACCAATTTGGATTTTGCGAGAGACTGAAGATCGACACGACTTTGTATTTACGCCTCAGCTTCAGACGCTCACTGCTAAGAAAAGCCCTGAGTGTCATATCTTCAAATTTTGCCATTACGTCACACATGGTTTTGTCGACCAACTGGACTACAGAAACCCGTGTGGATCATTACCCCATTACATATGTAAGCATGGTCATATAGCGGATATCAACGTGTAGAAATATTAACGTACTTTCCGTCAATAAAGGAGGTAAACAATAAAAGGGTCAACTATTCTACCACCTGATTCCTTCTTTACTTGCCTCCCCTTGAGGGCAAAGTTAGACACAAGGTTTGTTTCTTAATGTGGGAAAATCCAGCTCCACAAAATAGGACAGTCTGGATGCGACAAAATAAGAAATTGCCTCCGTCGAGAAGGATTTCTTCTCTTCTCATCAAAGCAGAACAGATACTACACGTTGATCCCAGTCCGAATGAACGACTCCTTATTTACTTGCCTAATCCACGAGGGTAGAGTTAGACACAGTGGCGTTTGTTTATGTGGAGTGTATTTAACTCCCGAGGAAGAGCACATTTGATTAGACAAAATTAAAAATTGCTTTATTCTAGAAGTGTTTCTCCTCCTCTGAGCGAGGACATAACATATAATACACTTTGATCATAGCCCGAATGGAGGAGTCTTTGTTTACTTACCTCCGTGAAAGGATAGAGTTACGCAAAGTCGGTTTTTAATGTGAGAAAAATCTATCTCCCCCCCCCCCCAAAAAAAAAGCACTCTGAATGGGCAAAAATAAAAATTGTTCCAGTCAAGGAGGGTTTCTCATCTCCTGACTGAGGACAGACGAAATATGATACTTTGATCCGAGCTCACATGCCCGAATTTTTATTTACTTGCCTCGCCATGAGGACAGAGTTAGACACAAGATAATCATTTTTAATATGGCGGATATCCAGCTCTCCAAAATTTGGATGCGAAGAAAATAAAAATTGCTCGTCGAGAAATATTTCTCATTCTATAACCGAATACAGAACAGATACTACCGTTTGATCCAAGCCTGAATGCTCGAGTAATGTTGGTGGATATTTACAAGTCCGCCATCTTGTGCAGAAAAACACACATATGTGCGCATGCGTAATCGCTCTACTTCACCCGTTAGTCAGTGCGCAGTAGGTCGGCCCTATTAATGTAATTGAAGAACTTTCTTGTCTTGGACGCGCCGGTAGATGCGAGTAGAACACGTCAAAAATAATGTATCAACTTTGGAGTTGGCTCTTAAGAACCTCCGGAAAAGCAATGGCGATGCAAGAAGTTTATCTGTCGAACGGAGATGCAAGTTGCAACCAATTACCAGCGTAATTGGTAATGTGCTTTGCCTCCGTCGTTTCATGCCTTCGCGGTGTTCACTCGGTTTCTCTACGTCAGCCATCTTTTATCTTCGCCTTTCTTACGCCCCCATACCCGTGCCACTGATCTCGGAGCTTTTTGCGTTGAAATGCCGTCAGGAGGCGATGATGTCGGCGTCGGTGAAATATACGCTTCGTGAAAAGATGGTGGCGAATTGAAGGTGATATGTTGTAGTGGTGTGGGTCTGATATGTTTGTTTGTCCATAGAGTGTTTATCGGTTTGATGTAATAGAAAAATCGGGGAAAAGTTTCGGATTTGAGGTGAGAAGTTAGGTAGGAAAGAAAGAAAGAAAGAGATAGACAGAAATGAAGAAAATACGAAGAAGGATGGGTGAGAAAGATGACGAGAGGAAAATAGGAAAGAATTAAATCGATACCGAAAAACACTATATAGATGGATGAAGAAAACAAGATTATGAGACTAAGAAAAAGATGAAGAAAGATAGAAAGAATATGAAGAAAAGAATAAAGAAAGTGATGAATAAAGAGAGGACTAAAGTAATGAGAAAAGGGAGAAAGAAGAAGAGGAAGAAAAGAAAATGCGATGAATAAAGAGAGGACTGAAAAATAAAGAAAAGAAGAAAGGTAGTGATTAATAAAGAGAGGACTAAAAAGATGAAGAAAAGAGGAAAGAAGAAAATGATGAAAAAATAAAGAATGAGAAAAATAAAGAGAGGACTTAAAAGATGAAGAAAAGAATAAAGAAAGTTATGAATAAAAAGAGGACTAAAGAAATGAAGAAAGGGAGAAAGAAGAAGAGGAAGAAAAGAATAAAAAAGTGATGAATAAAGAGAGGACTAAAAAG